>OY829099.1:1222500-1822500 GCA_963691645.1 Pelosia muscerda | reverse complement strand
ATAGATACTTTGCTTGTAAGAAGACGGTAACTCGAGTAGGTATAGTATCACAGTATATGGAACTCTGGGCAGCCGTTTCTTTGTCATATAGATAGGCAGAAGGTATACACCCAAAAAGTGTTCATAATGCGCTGTTCGGGCTGTCATTTGAGGATAGCACGTGGAGCAGTGTTGGTGGGCGAGCTGAGATCTACCAAGCATAGGTACATTACCTATATTAAAACACGTGCCAGGACCTCGCTTCTATCGCGATTTAGGTCCAAATTTCGCGCCGATAGGTATAGTGTAGTTAGTCAAACAGGTGATGAATAAAAATAAAATCCACTTTCAAAACGTCATATTGTATTCATGCTATAAAGCTATAGAATTTCTGGAAAAATCATGGGGAAGGTAATCATATTATAAGAACCAACGCACTGATAGTCCTAAAAGATAATCCTCGCAATAAAAATCTGTTCAAAGTCTAGTCTTGATCTAATTTCAATCTCCTAAATGTCACAATCTTGTAACACAATTTTCAGTATCGTACGATCGTTATTGTTCTTGACATTTGGGAGATTCAGAGTAGATCGAAACAGAATTTAAAACAGATTTTAATACAAGCATTGGTTGTACGGTTCACATTTAAGTTTTTTACTAGTATCCTCAATCTTATTTACATTTCTGGTTGAAGGCCAAAAGGCTTAAGTTATCAGCAAGATAACAATTATTGTCACAAAATGCGTTTGACATATAAACGGGTATTAGTATAGACACGAGACGTGGACCCAAAATGGACTCACAAAATACGCTATAAACGCAATACGCATTTTTATATATATACCTATATTGTGGAGGCCAGATGGCAATCACTTGACAGAGAATATCGAAGTTCAGCCGCGACGCAGTTAGACTGGAAAAAGCGAACCCCAGACCCCAGGGTGACAGCTTTGAGACTAGGATTAACGCAAGATAGATGACTATAGGTATTTACTAGCGGTAATACTTAATAACATCGAGGCAACATGAAAACGTCTAGTCTAGTCTAGTCTCGCCAAAGTCCACCAGCAACCAATTGTACAACAGGTCGATAAACCCCAAACACTCCTATAATGTAATGTAACTATCAGAAATTACTTAGCTTTGCTTACTGTGTTATGAACTGATAAAGCCTACGAGGTATCAGATAAATATTTTAAATTGATTATAATACGGTTTATTCTAGATAACAGGATATGGTTCTTTTTATTATTATTAAACGAAGTACTGTGCCACTGCGTCCTTTATAATCTTTTTTCATTGCTCGTCTGCTACCTAACGGGTGAAACGTGATATTATATTATGTCATGATGTTCTCTAAGAATCTTTGTCAAACCAATGTCATTTAAAAAACGCAAACCGGAAGTTTCATGAAACTTGACTTTTGGCGTCTCACCATTCATAATTTTGCTGACCACTTGACATTAGCGAGATTGCGGCGAATCTGCTTGCAAAAGAAGAAAAGAAGAAGATTAAGACTGTTTACTGCCTACACTAATAAGAAATTAACGTGATTGTGTGTATGCATTTCAAATTATATGTCCAATATTTCATCTCTCTACGGCTGAGGTGATAAGAGGTGATAAGCTTCGAACTAATTGTATGATTTGTATGTTAGTAGATAGTAGCACCGAGAAAACTAACAAATATCAAACATGGTAAATATACCGATAACTAATTTCACAGCTACTACGATATCTAGCCACAAAATAAACATAACATGTACTATGGTTCCAAGAGACGGATAAAATAATCATTTTTCATATTTACATTGAATCAGTGTCGAGGCCTGCACTACCCGCGATTAGTGAAAGGGACTCGGGCGCACTCGTAGAATAACAACCGTCCCCCATGAGCGCGGGCCTGGGGGTGACGGGTGTTTCTGACTAAAAATATTCCAGCTAAATAAATATGAAAAAAAAATGTTATTTCGATTTCTTGCTGTGTGGTGTGAATCTCAAGAAAATAAAGCACTACCAATCTACTAGCTACCAGCAATCACTAAAAATATCCTTTCTGAAGTTTACGAGAATATCACACAGTAAATAATACCAAATATATCGCAATGGAATCGTTTTAATTTTAAAAAAAAGGTTCATTAACCCAAATTCCATCCACCATTATCTTAAACGTTATGCTTGTACCTATTGCAGTCAATGTTAACGACCTGCTTGGTAATTCAATTTTGTTTGATAAATGCAAATATTGTGTGCGGACAAAAATAAGTAGGTACTTATTTACCAAAATCTTAGTCATCCAAAACCTGCACTTTAGAATGTCTCCTATCACGTTTCATCAATCAATGAATTAGCCTATTGCAATCCACCTTTCATAATTAGCCTTTTTGTAGAAGACATAAAATAATTGTTGACTATTACTGTTGAATGTTGATATTTTTTAGGGTTCCGTACTTCAAGAGGAAAAATCCCATGTAGACACTTCGTTGTCTCTCTGTCTGACTGCCTGTCAAGACCTTTTCTCAGAAATGCATAATATAGGCATCGAGTTGAAATTGATGAAGCGCCACACGCTTATGTGCAACACGATAACCGCGACTACATTTTCCTTCTTATAGCTGCGTAGAAACGGTATTCCATATTTGTAAATATAAAATGAATAAAAACTAACTTTTTTTATTTTCGGCAAGGGCTATGTATAGTTAGGTACATACCGTGTGTAGGATATTTAAGTCAAAATGTTGTTAATATTATAAGTTTGACCTGTTTTTTGTGTACCAGTTGTTGTATCAAGAATCAAACGGACTTTACGACACTTGTGTCCGAAGGATTCCTGGACATTCGATTTTTTTTTCTATGCAACCATCAATAGTCACTCTTTCTCTTATTCTATTTATTATTATTTTTCTTATTCTTTCTTCTTACTTACTTCCACAGGTTAGATTGATTCAAAAGTTGATGCACAGTTACATTTTGAGCTTTTCTATGACATAGTAATCTTGACCTGATGCTACTGATCTCTTTTCTCTAAAAGGTGGCAAAAAACCTCTTTTTTGTTATGAACGGGTTCAATTACAACTACTTGAAAGCTCTAAATTTAAATGATGCTACGAATCTAAAACTGCTTTATAGTTGTGTAATTGTTAATACCTTTGCAATGTTCAAGACCTTAATAAAATTAACTGTAACTATAAAGCGCCACTTAGTACTTTTTAGAGAATAATTAAGATTTACTAAATAAGAAGAGAATATATGGGATTTTCTGAATAAATGTGAATATTGAACAATAGCAACTCATTTCACTTAAAAGAGCACAAAATATATAAGTTCTGATATATAACAATAATTTTTATTTATTGTTATTTTATTATATTAATAAAAAATAGCAGCCTCAGTTGAAAAAAATCCCTCGTCCTTCGGCACGGCTCAAAAATTGCCTTTGTCACTTAACCACGTTTTAGTGATGAGATGGCAGTATAAATCTGATATATTAACTACATTGATAATATAAAGTTACAAGGTGGTATGAAAACCAATAAAATATTCACAGGTAATTTGTATTTGTGATAACGTTGAAATATTGTGAAACCCAGTGTTGTTAGCTATAACATTTTAATGCAAATTGATTATAGTCGGTGTACCCACTTATCACAGCATCGAAACAATGCCTTATATTATGCTGGAAACATAATAAATATCACTTTAGTACGTTCTTAGGAGTTCACCATTATTAAAATCGTACAACAAATAAGCAGTCACTGCGCATCGTATGTATAAAAAAGATATCGATAGTGATGGACATTGTACGCATTTTGACTACGGTGCTGGTGGCAACTGCGGCGTTTCCACCCAAACTGACTGCTCAGAGAGTTCAAAAGAAAGCAGAACTGCGCGTTCTGCAAGGAGTTACTGATGTCTCCATGAATTATTCTTATGTGGTCTTGATCATTATGTACACATTACGAATATGTACTGGCACTCTTATAACACCAGATTGGGTCCTAACCGCAGGGCATTGCTGTGAAGTTAATCCAACCCACATACAATACGGTAAGCATTCTACCGCGTTTGATGAGACCGATTCGAAGAGTGAAGTGATTAGAATTGTAATACATCCACGTTATATCTACGAGCCAGCTTCAGATAATGATATAGCACTATTACTTGTGAGCCCTGGAGTGCCTTTGGACAAGTACGGATCTGTATCTGCTGTAGACTATACAACACTGGTGGGTCTGTCTGCAGAGTACGTGGGCGGTGGACCCCGCGAATATTTTAAGCGTAACACTCGATACAAATATCACAAGCTTATGTTAAATGAAGTACAGCCATTACAAATAGGACAAGGTGTTGTCAGTCCTTGTGCATCTAATTCGAGAGAACATATTTGTGTAACACCTAGGTGTTCATTAAAACAGATGCCTCTGCCAGGAGATTCAGGCGGGCCAGTGCTTGTAGATGACAAAATAGTTGGAGTCACTAAAGCAATACCTCTTGACTATAAACATGGGAACCGTGAAGGGTATTTCACACCAATAAGTCCATATCAAGAATGGATTTATAGCGTTATAAATTTAAAACCTAATTAGAACTATCCAGCTTGATTACGAAATATTGAATTATGGTGATTTCAATCTAGCAGTGTAAAATTTGGGCTACTCCCATCTCTTCCCATGCGGTGTCGTACATGGCGACTAAGGGATAGGGTTGTTTAACATCACACATAAGAATTTAAATTAAAGTAAAGTAACTATCAACTATTTATATCATTATTTTAAACGGACATCGTTCAATCGAAGCGCTATTTATTAAGGTACATGAACAGCATACAACAGTTCACATTTTACAATCTACTTATATATATATAATATTCCTATATGTATACCTATTATAGACGTACATAACATTCGCTACATCTAAAATAGTTAAGAAAAAAAATACATTGATTCATCGATTCATTGATAATTGATTGCATTGATTATTGAATAATTGACTAATAAAATTATGAAATTAAATTGATTTTACATTAAATAACTTGATTAATTATAATTAGGTATTATTATTGTTAGTTTTTGTTGCTGTTATGTTTATTATTTTGTCCTTTTGTTTTTTTTTTTCATCGTAATATGTGTATATGTGCATGCGTGATCCGAATTTAAAATAATTTTCTTTCTTTCTTTCTATGTTGTTTTATTGTCCATAAAACATACCTACATGGTTTTAGGCACAAGATTATTAACGACAACTGGCACATCCTTGAAATATTCACGGAATATTTATTTGCATATTCACTTCAAAAAAAGTAGTAAAATAAAATAAATTAAGAGGGCAGATAATATTACGGAACCTTTGGTGCGCGAGTATGTCTCGCACTTGGCCGGCTTTTATTTTACTGATTTGTGAAGAACCAAACGGTCATTTATAATTTCACTGGGAGAGGTTTTGTGTTGTCAGTCGGAAGACCAAGAAACTTTGCTTTGTCTTCTGAACTGACAATGACAGCACGGCAAATCTTACGTCCATAGGCCACGGTAACCATTTTCTATCAGGTGGGCCGTGTGCTGGTCTGTCACCTAAGAGTAGCCATTGACGATACGTTAATTTGATTGGATGCATGGATTTAAATACGTTTGGAAATCCAAAGTTGGAAGACGTCCATTTCATTAGCATACATTTATCACATTCACGAAACGATTATGGAAGACGTCCACTCCATCACTCCGTATACGGTACTTAATATTTACGCTTATTTCTACGCTCTGCTTTGGATACAATAATCTTACACACAATCTCACTAGTAATTTTACGATAAGATTACGATACTATTATTTTACTCACACTAGATATACCTACCGTTATCAACAATATAAATTAAATTTATCATTAATTTACCGTATACAGGTAGCGCCCTTAAAATACGCGAGTAGAAATTGTCAGTAGGGAAACATCAAGGTATATGAAATAATGGTTATACATATTGATAACACACTTGTACTTCTCCACGACATTTATTATTGAACCTAACCGGTTTCGCTTTGAGGCTCTCTCAAAGGTTTACATTCACAGTTATGAATATTCCAATTCCTAAACACTACGATACTGGCTAGGTTGAATACTACATAATATATTATAAACTAAATTCAATCAAGTGCCATAAATTAACTACATAAATAGTATGAAATAAAGGTATCGATAAATGGCAACTTAATACCTTAAAAATATTGAGACATCCTAAGAATAGAATAGAATAGAATAGATATTTATTTGCTCAAAATGTGGTAAATATAAGGTGACAAACAATTTATGAACTTAAGACACATTTTGCCATTTTGTCATGACATGCAAACATTAATAATATTATTAATTCAGTCCTTACTAGTTAGTTTCTATGTGGTCCCCAAGATAACCTAAGATAATGATAATAATAACCCAGTTCTTATGGTTGTCATTGTAACTGACTAACTGAGCAAGAAGGATGGAGTATCCTAACTTCTATTCACTGTCTTCTTTCTAGCACTCGATAACTTTAACGGCCTTTACCATTTCAGCTTTCAACTCGCTTATTTTGTTAGGTATTCTATAATTTAAACTATTTTCCTTATCGTTTGAATCGCAGAATCCAGATTACAGAGTATAAAAAAAATATTATAGAGTAAGAGGAGTAGATCGATAGTAGTAGAGAGGAGATAAGAGGAAGATTTTATGTATCATCAAGTAACTAAAATGTACGGAGAAGGAATGAATAATATTAGGAAAACGGGAAACATGTTATGGGACGCAGACAAAGATACGCGGCTCAACTAGTATTAAATAAAACGTAATATATGGACACTCCCCCATATTTAATTCAACACCAACCGTAATCAAATGATAATATCATTAGCTCAAGATAGGTTCTGTTCATAAGTACTACTTGATAAAATGATATCGCCATGTTTTGTATGGTTATATTATCTCGTATGATCCTCGAATTCACACCCGCATCTGTATGTACAGTCGACTACAAAAGTTCCTGGACATTTTGGAACTAAAATTGCATGAAGTGATGCCACTACACAACTACTATTCTTAAAAGCTACTGGATAATAGACTCTTTTTTTTAATTTTTCTTTTATTTTTTATTAAACGGTTTTATTTAGCTCACCCCGTTTGTTTTATTTATTCTTGGGTCAAATTTAGTAATTCAAATTTCACCCTCTTCCTGTCAACCGATTAATCTAAAATTTTGTATACCTACACTTTGGATTTTGGTGACAATACAATTATTTTATTTAACAACATGTTTATTCTCGACAAATAACCAATTTATAACAATATAACGACCTGCTAAAGTGAAATTTTCTTACAACAAATACTATAATACTGGATTTCGAAACTTAAATTTCTTGAACTGCAGGAAAACGTCCTATACAACATCGTTAGAAAACCGTGACGTCATGCTTTCATGCATGGAGCGCAAGAGAATATCGTATTTATCTCGGTATCTTAGACATGTATGGTTCATAATAAATTTCATTTGAAATCGCATAAGGCATCTTAAAAGTTATAAACATGAACGCAATTTGAGCCTACTTTGGGAACTAAAAATGATGAAATATGTCTCTTTAGTTTAGTTGGACCATAATTTATTTTTTAATGCATATTTTTACAGTATACCTAGAGTAAGATATCAAGCAGTATCGACTATCCTTATTTCCCGACTTTTCGCTAACTGTAGGTACCTACTTTAAATGCTAAAATAAAACTCAATAAAATAGCCTTACTATGCTATAGTTGCGGTACGCTATGATAGCCCTTTTGACACGACTGGTTTTGCTCGTTTTTAATGTGTGAAGTTTATTTTCTTATGTGTCAGTTTCGCCATATTCTTCTTTACTTAATCATCTAAAGGTGCGTCCAGATTTGTGACATGAACGGACGAATGACGAACCGGATAGCGTGACATCAAGATATGACGTTGAGTGTGGATGTAACAACTTGTCGCACATGGACATACAAATTAGAGTTGTGCTGACACAGCCATCAGTCGATCGATGGTTCCATTTAAACTATCACGCAGCTGAATACGCGACGAACACGCACTTCTGACACGGTCACGGAAAAATGTTACGTAAATGTAGACGCGGCATCACAGTTTGTTGTATTAAAGTAGAAAACGAGCAAAACCATTGTTGTGAAAAAGGCCATCATAGCATACCGCAACTATAGATAGAGATAAGATTCACCGAGCATTTAAAACGAACCTTTGAAATTTAAACGGTTTTGCGTACCTACTAATTGTTTTGACTGTACATTAGTCAAAATGATTGTAGTAACGATTGTTCTGACCGATTTATGATTGAGTAGTAACACGAGTGACGCGATATGATTGTTTGTGCGCTGAATGTTAGGCCGGGCGGCGCGGGCGCATCGGTTACTGAGAAATGCTAACGACATTGTTGTTGTACATTATTTGTACTGTACTTGCAACGGGATCTAAAATGGTTGACATATCTATGTAGGTACTCGTGAATCAAATTTTTTTGTGCGTATGTTTGTAATTGTTCTACAAAACTACTTGACCGGCATTTTTGTCATCGTTCTAAGTTAAAATTGACACAGTATCCATTTTGTTGTCGATATACATACAGAAAAAAATAAATAAAGTGAAGTGGAGTAGACTTGAAGCAAAATAAACTAGACGTCCGTCAATGGGTATACAAATATAACTATTTTTTTTTAAATTCGAATTTAGATGAGAAAAAATGATTGCTCCAACGGGACCCGTACAGGTATTAAAAGTCATTAAACATGCGTAAAGAATGTATTATACAGACACAATAACCTTACAAAAGATCTAAAAAATATAATTGAATGAATATAAAAATAAGGAAAAAAAATACAAACAAGTAAGTACAAAATGAATTTTAATACAATGCGTTTCAGCAAAATGAACGTAACCAAAGGAATTTGTCAATTCGAGGCTATACACAAACAATACCTACATATTGACCGTCCATACAAACTGTTCATCGCCAATTACTTGACAATCAAAATAAAACTACCGCACTTATTGTGTATGTAGCGCAAAAAATTACCGTCACTCAATTACTTTGTGAGTCAAGGAAATAACAATATAAGCTTTATATTCACCATGCTTGACAGAATTGACACGCACCATGTTTGGAAACTTTGGATAGGAACGCGCGACGTTGCCCGACAACTCTCAACATTTATTGCGTTGCGTGTCATCCTTCTTGCTATTAGTGCAAATGTGAAAGTTTGTGAAGACGTTTTTATGTTTGTTACTCAGTTACTCTTTAACTGTTGAACGGAATTAACTGAGTACAGGAATGGACTAGAGCCCGGAATAATATAAAGGTTACTTTTCCTTATAGTTTGCAGGACCGGCAACCATCCTGTGAAAGGGCACCTGTGCCCACTCTGCTTCTAAAATATTTTAGGATCCTATTCGTCACCTATCTGTCATTTCACCATTTAGCCTATAGCAGTCAGACTGCAGCAAGTAATTAGACATATGCCTCTCCCAATATTGGGAGGCTTTGGCCTACTGTTTGCACACTGGCCAGACAGGTCGGTACAGGGCTTTATTACGAGTTTTCCTTCTCTCGCAGTGATATGTCTGTGTATGTTTCTGTTTGCCGTCTCTTACGAAACCCTTTGAATTAGATGGTCGGTGTGATATTCTTCCTCCATCACCACTCGAGTGTCTGATGTTCACATCTGTTATTTATTAGGCAATAATTTTGAACAAAACGACACAATTGTTGCCATGTATGTATCGTAATAGCCTGCATACTTGAAATCCCTATGTCAGACGTTACCATAAACCGGTATAGTTCTGAGTTGTGAGGAATATTTTGTGCATAGACGTTGGGAAAGTTCCATGTTACAAATATTCAATAGTTAAATTCAGTGGAAAGGTATCACAAATATGAGGAAATTTATTAGGACGCGTGCGTGACAATATCTCCAGAATTACGTACTATCGAACCCGCCATATTGTTACTATCGAAACCTCTTTCAATATTTAACATCATTTGTGCACATTTCAGTTGTTTAGCTATCACGATTTATGAGATACAGCTTGGTTAGGCAGACAAACAGACGAACAACGGAATCGTAAGTAATAGGGTTCCATTTTTACCCTTTGTGTGTGGATATCTAAAAAATGAGCAGTACAATAACAGATCTTGATAACACACCACATACGATCAGAACATTGTCTTCGAACGACACGACATCGACAGTTCATTGAATGGCACGTGTAGATACATCTGATTGTGGTGAGCAGATAATTAATTTGTCCATTGTTTCAGTTGAAACGAACCGTTATATTTGAACGTGGAATCAGTTATTTAACCTTAGAGATTAACGTTTTCATGGTAAACTGGAAATTGCCGTGGCACTAGAATATGAAAAAAAAACGAAAACGAGGAAATTTTTGGTTCTTAGATAGCGTTTTATAGAGAAAAAATTTCGAGAACATAAAATAACTACAATCATGTTCATCATCATTTCAGCCTTAGGTTGTCCACTGCTGAATATAGGCCTCCCCCATCGACCTCCAATCCGACCGGTTGGATGAAATGATGTTGAATGCAATGATGAATCTGTATGCCTAGTATAGTTCTAATTCCTATTACGATATCACCGGATATACTACCGGAAAGAACTCTGAATTTGTAAAACAAATGATAGAATATAATAAACTCTTATTCATTTGATTTTAGACTTTAAGCCTATATTAATAAAGTCTAAAATTTAATGGCATTTTTGCAGACGATTAGTAGAATCAAGATCCGGTCCTGTTGGTTATTGCCCATTGAATAATATTAAGTAGTAGTGTACTATATCTTTATTGTGCACGTGAAGAACGAACCTGTGTTATTTGGTAGTACATACATTGTGGGTATATAGAATTAACAGCCTTACCATACATGGGCAATCTCTTCCAGGCAACCATTGAATGCGCAGGGGGTCATTTTGAAAGAGATGGTCCCAGGTATGTTGGGTGGGGTGCGAGGGATATGTTGGCTATTATCTCACGGCCGGGAAATAAAGACACAAAAACTGTGTGTCGGTTCGAGTCCGACATACTCACATAACCTCCCCAACCGGCTCCAGTGGAGGGATATATCGCACGATAAAAACAAACAAAAAAATGATTATCCGTTAGATGGAGATCAAAAGAATTTCATTCATGTTTGGGCAGTATAATGTTTCTACATAGTCAGTTTTGTTGTCTCAGTCAAGCTTATATTGGTAGAATCAGACTCTGATTAGATTAGATATCAATTAGCCTATCGCAGTCCATTGCTGGACATAGACCTCTCCCAAGGTGCGCCACGATCTCTATCTTCCGCCCTCCGCATCCAATCTATCCCATCCGCCTTTTCAGGTCATCAGTCCATCTAGCTAGAGGGCGTCCTACCTTCCGTTTACCTTCTCGCGGTCTCCACTCAAGGACTCATTTACTCCATCGGTCCTTCGACAGATGTGGCCAGCCCACTGCCACTTTAGCTTAGTTACTCTAAGAGCTATGTCGGTAACTTTAGTGGATAGGAACTACGCAAATTACCCACTCTGTGTATCTCAATGTAATGCAACAATTTCTTTATTGTTCCAGGTTTAAAGACGCAAAAGTAAACTATGGCACAGACAGTCCTTCAAGGGGGCGCAGAGTTATATTCTGCGTACACGGCAACCCGTCTACTGGCTGCTGTGCAGTCATTGAAACAACCGCAGATGGTGACGACGGAGATGGAAGGAACAACAGTATTACTGAAGCCGAAAGTAAGTCTGAGTAGTTTATAGATTTGTATACAATGGCTTATAAACCTAGACCTAAGGTAGGTCCTAGGACCTAGGTTTATACCTGCATCATGCTATCTGTGATACAGATCGCTCAGCGCTCCTGGAATTACCGAGAGATTCTTATCTATATTTAGGTCTTAACCAATGACTTTACGATGCTTTTCGAAGTTATGTGTGTATTTATCACAGGTTTATAAGTGCCCGGCTAATGGCAATAGGCTCGCCACCTATTACATTGGGACCTAAGCATAAACTGGCAAAATGTGGGTGCTAGCACCTCTGCCTACTCCTTCGGGGATAAAGGCGTGAGTTCATGTTATGTTATGTTGTCGTTTCGTGACCAGAGGGCTGACCTCTTCTCAGGGCATAGAATAAGCATTGTCATACACCGTGGCAATACTGCCAGTCTTCTGGGAACATTACCACATGAGGCATGCGATGCGCGAATTCCACGACGCTTTTTAATTTAAATCTTTTTTTTTATACTACGAAGGCGGCAGACAAGCACACGGCCCACCTGATGGAAATCGGCCACCGTGGCCTATGAACGTGTGCAACACTAAGGGTGTCACACACGCGCTGCCCACCCTGAAGGGAAAGGGGGAGAGCTGGGAAGGGGTGGGGAGGCTAGGAAGGGGAGGGGAAGGAGGGGGTATAGTGAGCTCTGGCTACCCTACTTACCGGCTGGAACACAACACGATGGTTATTATGACCGCGGTCTTCTGTAGGGCGGAGGTACTTCCCCAGTTGGACAGCTCATTTCGGACGGGAGATACCGTCGTGTCCTACCTCCGTTAGATCCGTTCTTTGTTGGTTTTAATTATCATGTTAGTTTTATTTTTTTAAACGATTAGTTTATATTATAAAATAATTGATATTGTTACAGGACATTGTCACAAAACAAGAAACGAAGAAGTGGACAAACGGGCTCGAAGAAAACTTATATTAGCCAGTATATTGTGTGTTATATTTATGATTGGTGAAATCGTAGGTAAGTATTTATTCCATTCTTGAGAAATTAAAAATTAATTTTAAAACTAAAACCCATTTACTGAAAAATCACCCTCTATGATATCCTTAACATTTCCTTGTTTAATACTTTTATTAAACGAAGAAAAATTAAGGATAGCAAAATATACATTCTAGAGAAAAGTGGGATAGGACCACGGCTATGTCATTCTCCTCCATACATTCCTGTCAGATGTCATTTCCTTCAGACATTCTCTTCTTTGCCATATTTTCTTTCTCACAATCTATCGATCTTTTGTTGGACCTGACCTCTGCTTCTAAAGCACTCTTTTTTACAACATTACTATCATCTCTCCTCATAATATGTCCATACCACGACAGTCACAGCGTGCAACTGCTGTACGAATATCGCATTTCCTCTAATTATTTATCTACAAGTACTTCTTTATCAATGAACCATTTTTAATGTACTTAATAAGATAGTGAATCACTTATATAACAATGAGATATCTACCTACTATATCTAGATACGCATAATATTTTCACGAATGCCAAAAGTTCATTCTATAATCCTTATTTCCCCAACTAATGTTTATCGTGTCAAAAATCCCCACGGATACCTCCTCCGCCGGAACCGGTTGGGGAGGATAAGTCGGACTCGAACCAACTAATACGTTCGCCGTCATTGGGTCTTTAGTTGCAGGAAGTGACATAGTACCCACATATTCCTTGCACCCCGGCAGACCCAGCCCTTTCTTTCGAGATAACCCCCTTCGGGTGTAAGGACAACGGTGTCCCCATCTAGCCCCTGGACATAAGGAGGCGCATTTTTTGCCGCCACCGCGGCCTGCTTCTGCTGGGGAGGCCTGAGGTTGATGGGTGGAGCCGCCTGTCACCCTAGCAGAAACAGGTGGCGTCAAGCCTCCTCTGTTTTTAGTAATTTTCTGCAATTAATATCCACTGCTGATTATTTTCACTCGGCTACCCAAAAGAGTGTAATGTTTATATTGTTGCGAAGTGTTGGATATCGGACGCTTGAGAATTTGTCAATCAATAATATGAGGACAGACATTATAAACGAAAACAATTGTTAACGTGATGCGCACACGAAACAATTACATAGATGGGTGTGCAAGCTTTACGTTATCTAGGTCATAGATATGGCATCTAGCGAGGCGTTTAGATTTTTAAAAGGTCTTACGAAATGGTATAAATATGTATAAATTACGGAGCAATCGTATATTACATTCTGTCCTACATAGAATTAAAGTTCTTTTTCAATGCCCTCCAATGTAAAAGTTAGTACGTTAAGTACAATCAAGCACAACATACTAATCATGCTCTTTAATAAAATCTAGCAAACCGGCATGATTTATCTGATTCATTGTCGTAATGGGTACCTATGTATATTAGTTGTATTTTTTTAATTGTTGCAACACTAAAATCTCCCTCGGTCCTGGGAGATCAGACATACATATTAAATTGGTAAACAGACTTCAGCCATCTTGTGAAGTTTGACATGACCTGAGTTTTTGCATTCCATAAGAAGAACCCATAAGCTAGTTAAGATAGGCTTATCATGGGTGTAGGTAGCGTTGTATAGATTGTCTTAGAATATATATTTATATAATTATAATAGTGTAAGTATTATATGTAAGTGTATCTATTTACTATATTTTGATGTATATGCAATCTACACCACAGAATCACACTACCGATTGTTCTGTACTTTCCTGTCCATCCTAAGGTTGCCTGGAAGAGATCGCCTTTGGCGATAAGGCCGCCCATTGTACATACAACTTTGTGATTATTACTGTACTACTAACATTGTTCTAAGGTGTACAATAAAGAAGAATTATCTATCTATCTATCTATATTTATTCCTTGGAAGATGTTGGTACTAGTAGACTTAGGTATCATAGTCTTCCCTTTTTCAGCCTTCTTCACTGACTTATATTTGTGCCTACTTCTTACTTTCCAGGTGGTTACTTATCAAACAGTCTAGCGATAGCGACAGACGCGGCGCACCTGCTCACAGACTTCGCCAGTTTTATGATATCGCTGTTCTCATTATGGGTGGCCAGCAGGCCGGCGACCAGAAGGTAAGCAGACATTTCTTGCAGACCTTGTGTCGTGATCTATTGTCCAGTGTTACCATGCAATGCAGGAAAATTGATTGAGCAATTGTATTAGGTCGTTACATATGAAATTACCGTTTTGTTTGAAGAAATTGGAGGAAACCTAATTTTCAGTAGGTACTATGCAGCAATGTTGCATTTTTTTAGAAATCACATATCCAAATTATATTTTTTTTGTGTATGAACAGCAAACAGCAACTTTAATAACATTTTAAAAAGTGACAGCTGTAAAAAAGTAATGTAAAATTTATTATCAAAATGAATAGCATTTGAGAAGTACTGTTTTTGAAGATCGAATTTAATTTATCAAGCGGCCAATATAAAAAAAATTAATACACAGTTGTTGTAAAATGTTGAAATCCACTTTCAAACATAAATAAGGGAATTAGCTATTAAATTACAGGAATAAAGAACTCATGAATCTCTAAGAAAATTTCGGCAATTTCATATGTGAAATAATAGACCTATTATTTTGTTTTAAGATAAATGATAAGTTAATAAAGATTAAAGACTTATTTAATATTACATAGTATGTGATTTTATTACTCATATTATTTATATTCCATCTAATAAAAAGAAATCCGGACAAAGTCCAGACAAGTGTCTTAAGGTCCGGACATGTCCGGATGAATCCGGACGGATGGTAACCCTAGTCATGATCCATAACCGTCCAGCGTTACCAAGCATGTTATTTAAGTAAACTACATTTACTTAATTTAAAATATAATTTTGTTATTTCAGAATGCCGTTCGGGTGGTACCGTGCGGAGGTGATAGGTGCGCTGACGTCAGTGTTGCTCATCTGGGTGGTGACGGGCGTGCTGGTGTACATGGCCATTCAACGCGTCATCTACAAGGAGTTTGAGATCGACGCCACCGTCATGCTTATCACGTCCGCTGTTGGAGTCGTCGTTAACCTTATGTGAGTCATGCTCGGGAACGATTTAATCAATTTTCTCTGGCCAAAGTAATATCACTAGGCGGTTTGTAGCAGAAGGACAGATACGCAAAAGCCCAGAATAGCAAAATCCCAGATTCGCAATAGAACAGACTTGCATAAAGACAGAAAATGTACCGTCGCGTTCGTTACAAATATAAGTCTTGTCAATATTACCAGAAATGTATGAAATCAAGGCATTGGATGGTCTTGACAGATGTATTTTCAGGCCCCGTACAAAAGACCCGGGGCCGTAGGTGATGGAAACACGTGAGATATCACACAATTTTTGGTCCTGTGTGGGGATCGAACCCATAACCTCCCTTCCTTGTTAACTACACCCCCAAAACGAAACCCGTAGGGCGTTATCGTATACAGCTGGCGCATACGAGCCATTGATTTCATATACAGGAGTCTTCACCGTGTTCCTACCTTCCTAGCTCATCCTTTGTACGACAATTACAGGAAGATAAAAGGTTACAAAGAAAAGAAAAAAGAAAAAAAAACTTACACATATTGAGAACTCACTTGTACTTTTCCACAATATTTTTATTTTTTATGTTTTAATAGACCTGACCGGTTTCGCCTTACGGCATCCTCAAAGGTTTACGATGACATACAAGCCTATTCCCTTGTAAAAATTGCGGCAGACAGCCATACTTATGTGTGTACCTACTTATATATGTACCAACTTTTTTTTTGCGATATTATTGTACAGTTGTAGATTTATACTTATAGTATTGTATCCTCGTTTACATAGAAATCGATATTATGTTGAGTTTATATGTGGAGGCTTGTCAATACCGATTTGAAAATATTGTTTGTTTCTTACTCAACTGTCTATGAGCCTGTAAGCTCTACTAAAATTATAAAATAAAAATAAATAAAATAAATAAACCCGGAACAATATAAGTAACCACAGCATGGTATAATCCCCAGCATGGGCCTGACGCTCCACCAGCACGGCCACAGTCACGGAGGAGGCGGAGGTCACGGCCACTCGCACGGGACCAGCAACCCGGTCCTCAACAATAAGGTACGACCTTCACTGTAACTATCCCACTTTGCACCACCGAGCCGCACCACTGGTGGGACAAAGTGGGATGCTGATATACCGATCTGACTTCGAACTCTTAAACCAGGTCAAGAATAAAAAACTAATTCTACGGCTGTCATACCATTAACTTCATAATGAAATTTTGTATCGCTATATATTTATATGGGACAACAATGTTATTTTTGCAGTTGGTAGTATGACAGCCGTTCAAATAAAAAAAGAAACCTTATTCTTTTGGTCTATGGCCAATTGTATTTTTTTTACAATTAGGTACCTACTACAATTTTTTCCCGCCATTGCGAAAAATTGTTCATAACTCGTTTCTACTATTGAAATTATAGTTATTTTGAGTATTATTTTCTTCACAAGTGTGTTGAAAAACGTTGGAGGACACGCGTGTATTTTGATGATTACTGTCCTCGGCACTCTTAAGACCCTCACCTAACTTCTTGAATCTCAATGGCTCAACGGTAATCACCAACCTTACACACTTGAACCACTAAAATTGACGTTTTATCTGACCGTAATAACTGATTATGATTAGTAGCCTAGTGGTATGGGTACGACTGCAGAGACGAGGTCTCGGGTTCGCTCCCAGCTTACCATGGAACACACCTATGACTTTTCGAAGTTATGTGTGTATTTATCGTAGGTATACAAGTGCCAGTTTTCCCACTGACAACACACAACCTCTCTAGTGAGCTCTGGCTACCCTACTCACCACCGAAAACACAACACAAGGTTATTAAACGGCGATATTCTGTAGGGTGGAGGTACTTCCCCAGTCGGACTACTCGATTGGGACAGATATACCGTCGTGTCCTACCTCCTTTATCCTAATTTTTCTATTACAGAAGGAGCGCGGAGACTCTGACGTAGAAAGTTCCGCGTCGCACGGACACTCGCACGCCGAGAACATCAATGTGCGCGCCGCCTTCATACACGTGCTCGGGGACTTCATACAGAGCTTCGGAGTGCTCGTGGCTGCCATCGTCATTTACTTCAAGGTAACCCCTCCCTTTAGGAAGAAAGAAAAAAGAAAAAAAAACATTTAGAAGTTATATTGAAGTGCTTTAAATAAAAAATAATAATTTTATACACAGATGAATCAAAGTGGTAGGTATAAATTGTAATTATATGATGCTGGTCCCGTATTATGCATATTTCTAGTGTACAAATAAAGGAACTAGTCCAGCATAATACATACCCAACAATAATACCCATAGTTGTGGGAATTTTAGGGCTTCACCTACCGCTCCGTAAGAGGTACGTCCATGTCAATGCAAATAGCCATATCCATGTATACAAATATTTGCACTCAGGGGGAATCGAACATGCACCTCCGTAACAGTTCCGTACACGGTAGTAAAAAAGTAATACCGTACACTAAAAAAATCTTCACGAATAGTGGGTTTTTCTCGTAAATATTTAAGATTCAAAATGGTTTGTAATATTTCATCTTAAAAAAATTGCTCTGAGGGGGAACCGAACATGCACCTCCTGCGTAGCAGTTCCGTACACGGTAGTAGTAAAGTAATCCCGTACACTAATAAAATCCCTACGGACACCAGATTTTTCTCGTAAATATTTAAGATTCAAAATGGTTTGTAATATTTTGCCCTCAATAAATATTCTCTAGGACAATCTACACAACGCCACCTAGACCCATGGTAAGCATAGTTTAACTAGCTTGTGTTATGGGTTCTAGAATGCTGATAAACATACTTAGATACTTTTTTTTGTATACACATACATATTATACATAGAAACACCCAGACAAAAAGCCGCTTCCAGCCCCTGGTCTTTCAATTTTTTTTTTATACCACTTAGATGGCAGACAAGCGGTCACACGGCCCACCTGATGGAAAGCGGTCACCGTGGCCTATGGACGTTTGCAACACCAGAGGCGTCACACACGCGCTGCCTACCCTGTAGAAACCTTCTAATGCCCTTCTTGAAGAACCCCATATTGTAGTCACCTGGGAAAAAATACTAAGGTTGCCTGTAAGAGATTGCCGCAGAGCGATAAGGCCGCCAATTGTATTTACCATGTGCAAACATTTATCTGTGTTGCTATTCTATTCTTGGTGTACAATAAATCCTCTCTTAAACATCGCATTCTTTTTCAGCCGAGCTGGAACCTGGTAGACCCCATCTGTACGTTCCTGTTCTCAATCCTGGTGCTCATCACCACCTTCAACATTATCAAGGACGCACTGCTGGTCCTCATGGAGGGCTCGCCCAGAAACCTGGACTTCCAGGTAAGGTCACACCACCAAAGAAATAGCCGTGCAGGTTTGAAAAGCATCTGATGAGACCGTCAAGCTGATCCACCATTGTAATACTGTACGTGTTTGTAATGGTGACCCTCTTTCCTGATATTTTACCTTCAGCTTACCATCAGCGAGGTGAAGTCAAACGTGCCATTTAACAAAATACTGCTATATAGCATTTCCAGGTCGTCGATAGGTCGATTGATTATGTTTCAAATTCAAATTTCAAATTATATTTATTCAAGGCAACTATATAGGCCCAATGTTGTTAGTAACAATTTTATTACTCTTATTATATCTATTGTTAATAAAAAACGATATCAGTGAATACATTATTTTAATTATTTTTTAAATTAACATTATTTCATATTATTGGAGCTAATTACATGTCAAAGGTAATTTGGTTTGAAGGTGGTGTCAAAGGTTTAAAGGTTTAATAATATTTTTAAATTATCACTTTCGAAAACGTATTAGTTTCTCGAAGACTCGAACCAATTCGATTAGTTCTTGAATATTCTGAACAGTTGTTTCACTATTCGACAATAGATGGCGCTACGATTCAAATTAGTTCAAACTACAAATGCCGTTTTACATTTTGTTTTATAGAGGGCGCTGTCTGTTCATAACCTGCATGCATTTATCATTGTCGAAATACAGATAGTTCCAAGATCGTCTTGTCCTAGGCGGTAGCCTAAAGTGACTAATATATAAGGTGTTCTGACTTCATGCCTATTCACAGGAGGTTGCCAACACGTTCCTGTCTCTACCCGGTGTGGTGCGGATTCACAACTTACGCATGTGGGCACTTTCCTTGGACAAAGTCGCGCTCTCCGCACATCTCGCCATTCGTAAGTATTTTTTGATCAACTGCGGTTATTTGTAGGAATAGAAACCCATTATCGAAATAACGCGCACGATATTATCGATCGATAATAATGCTTGCGGTATTATCTATCGATAATAATGCTTGCAGTATTATCGATAGATGATAATGCTTACTGTATTATCGGTCGATGATAATGCTTGCAGTATTATCTATCGATAATAATGCTTGCGGTATTATCGATCGATGTTAATGCTTGCGGTATTATCGATCGATAATATTGCTTGCGGTATTATCTATCAATAATAATACTTACGGTATTATCGATCGATAATAATGCTTGCGCTATTATCGATCGATAATAATGCTTGCGGTATTATAGTATTATGTACATTATGTACAATACAGCCAAAATACGTACACATTTGAACACGAAAAGGTTGGTCTAACGTGATTATGCTATCAATTCCAGGGTGTGGAGTGAGTCCCCAGAAAGTGCTACAAGAAGCCACCCGGCTGGTTCACGAGAAGTACAACTTTTTCGAGATGACGCTGCAGATTGAGGAGTTTAACGACACCATGGAGGACTGCAGTCAGTGCAAGATGCCTCAGACCTAGACTAGTTATGCCGCACGGCTTGGGCTGGGAAGAGGGAGACTGGTACTATATTTTATAGATTTATTGAGCTCAATCTCTCAAATGTCAACAACGGTATTCTCAAGTAACATTACTAGCGTAAATAGACCTACAGACTCTTTCATTACCGCATTGCCGAATTCAAAATGTTAGTGGCAGTGACTTGTGATTTCAGTCTAGAAACATTGACATCACTGCATACATATTTCTGTTAAAGTTATCAACTTTGTTTATAAAAGAAACGTTTCACGGTTTATATATTCTGTCACTTTCTTACTCCTAGGTTTTGTATAAAGATACGTATCTGACCGCGGTAGCCTAGTGGTCGGGTTCGCTCCCAGGTTTTACCATGGCACACACCAATGACTTTTCGATGCTTTTCTTAGTTATGTTTGTATTTATCGCAGGTTTATAAGTGCCCAGTTAATGGCAATAGGCTCGCCACCTGTTACATTGGGAGCTAAACATAAACTGGCGAAATGTGGGTGCTAGCACCATGTGCCTACCCCTTCGGAGATATAAGCGTGAGTTTATGTTATGTTATATATCTGACTCGCACACATTTTTTTCCTCTAAGAATAACTTTATAATATTCTTATAATACAATTTACAAGATCCGATTTTGACATTTGGAAGATTGAGAAATCAGACTTTTGAACAGAGTTTTATTAGAAGAACAATTACATTCAGTACACCCTTATAGACAGAATGTCCCTTCTCCAATCACGCCCATAAATCTAGCAAAGGTCCTTTAGATAATATTCAAAGCAATTGCTTGCGTCTACAGTATTTATTAATTAAAAAAACAACCACCTCGTGTAATGTACCATAGATATTTTAGTCTATAGTTTTATTCGGCCAAACCACAGATGTTGTTTTCTCTATGAAAAACTCTAGTATCCAACTTTAAATTTGGAAGAGTGAGAGGCTTGTTTCAGTTTTATAAAGCGTTCTCTACAATAAATAGCTTTATATCTTTATAGAGTAATTAAAACCGAAGCTATAGGATATATATCTATTAATAGAATATTTTACAAACACAAACGGTTTTAACTACTGTGTAGAGATCACAAACTGTCAGTCCTGTGTGTAATAGAGACAAACTGAAGCAAGCTGAATATAGCCTTCTCTCTCTTCTTGCCGACCAATTAAAAGTTGGAATAGCTTTACAGTAGTATCACAATATAATGTTCGGTCATTTAAATTTCACAAATGAACGATAAAGTTTTCCGATTTTCCGTTGCTAAATTCTGAGTGCTGGCGTTGGAGTTGGCACTCGGGAAGAAGAAAGAGTCAGGCAAAATCGACTTGCTTCGATCTCGTAGAGCGCTCTCTCTGTCGCACATAAGAGTATCAGTTTAATATGTTTATAGAGTAAATAAACCCTTTGTGTTTATACATTTAAACTAACATCATCATAAATCAGTGTTGTGTACTGATTCCATTCGACATTTTGTCGTCGGAACATGGAGTTCATTTTCTTCGCACGGTATTGAGCATCCCTATGTGATTTCTATATAAATTCACAAGCTATAGCTTGGTTTTAACCACTCTTAAACTATATCAATCAAATATGCGCTGTAACTACAATAGAGAAAACGATCTACAAAACCGAAGGAAGCCGATCTTTGCCGAAATCTGACTATTCTTCTCCACGGATCAAATCAAACCGGGTATAGTTTTGTATGATAGGTGCCAACCTAAATCAAAGACTTGCTGAGTACTGAGGGAATATTATAAGTATATTAAAAGAAAAAAGGCCAAAAAAAAAAAGTAATGAGGCTACCAAGAATTTTGAATTGTAAGAATTAAATACTAAGATTATTGAATTGCAAGCCAATTCTTTTTTTAAATTTTAAGGCATAGATAAATTGTATGTCATTGTTACAAAAAGATTTTATTAAAAACTCTCGTATACTCTATGAACTGTTCCAAAATTCTGTTTTCAAATTGTTGTTTTTTTTTATAATATTACATCGAGCCTAGCTCAGCATGTTCAATGGAATCCGAATTTATGATATAACCTAAAAGTATATAAATAATAATATTTATTTATGAATATACAATGCGTAATATTTGTAAACGTGTATTATAATACAATAATTTTATCGTAAGTTATAGTGAATACATGTAAACATGTTGAATAATTTTAAGGTTCTATTACGAACAATAAATAAATAAATATTTTGTGATTCACTTGTGTTTTTGTTACTACTCACATCTAGCTAGACATGTTCCTAAACCAATGACATGAACAAGTTTGTTAAAATTCAACTAAAAACACATCATCATTCCCTGAACCTTTTTCCCAACTCAGTTGGGGTCGGCTTTCCAGTCTAACTGTGATGCGGCTGAACTTCGATATTTTCCGTGAAGCGACTGCCATCTGACCTCCACAACCAATGGTCTAATGACCAATGGCGATATCGAAGTTCCAAGTTAGGCTGGTTGGACTTTTGAGGGCTCCAACTACCCGTAACGACTGCCATAGATGTTTGTATGGCAACCGGGACCGACGGCTTAACGTGCTCTCCGAGGCACTTATAAACCTGCGATAAATACACACATAACTTCGAAAAGCATCGAAAAGTCATTGGTGTGTGCCATGGTTACCTGGGATCGAACTCGAGACCTCGTCTCGGCAGTCCATTACCCATACCACTAGGCTACCGCGGCTTATCCATCAACTAAAAACACATAAATATAGAAAATAGAACTATCTAAAAGTAATGAGCAAAATTAGAATCAAACTGATATCAGGATATTGGTTAAAAAATTAAGATCATGTTTTATTTTTGCGTTAATTGAACATTTAAAACTACAACTTATTATAAGTGTAATCGCCTAAGGAGGTAGGCAGGCAGCCTGTCGTCGCGACGAACTTGTAATATGAAAACGAAGTCCGCGGAGTCCTTGTCAAGTTAACGGACTTGTAGTCCACTTCGCACAGTCCGAAACGTTCACTGAAATTATATACACAGTCAATTTTATAAGATTTTATATCTAAGAAAAAAAAAGTACAAAAAAATCTGTGTAATTTTTGCATCAGTCGCAAACCAACAGACAAACAACTATTTTTTATTAGCAGGTCGACGAATGACCCCACCCCGCCTGATGGTAAGGTTGGTTGCGGTGCGGTTCAGAGTATAGTAGCCGCTTTTATTGATGTTTTTCCTAGAATGATGGTCCCTACTTGGACGGCCTCGAGAGATGTATTTTCAGGCCCCGCAGAAAGGACCCGGGGCTGTAGGAAGAGGGAACACTTGATTGGCAAAATATGGACATAGGCCATGGTAACCACTTTTGTCTGCCACCTAAGATATAAAAACCACTATACGACATTTTAAATAAAAAATCAACTGAATATCCAATCCGACCTCAATTATAAACATAATAGTATAGGTATGTAGGACATGACGTTATCTCCCGTCCTAATTGAGCATTCCGACTGGGGAAGTACCTCCGCCCTACAAAATACGGCCGCTAATAATAACCTTGTGTTGTGGTTCCGGCGGTAAGTAGGATAGCCAGAGCTCACTGGAGAGGTTTTGTGTCGTCACCACTATGTGATGGTATAAAACCCTGCTTTGTCTTCTACACTGACACGTTTACTCCTCCCCTCCTATTCTCTCTCCCCCTCCTCTCTACAGAGTCGGCAGCATGGGTTTGACGCCCCTAGTGTTACAAACAACCATAGGCTTTAACCACTTTCCATCAGATAGGCCGTGTGTTTATCTGCCACCTAAGTTGTATAAAAAATGTATGCAAAACTCACTTTTAAACTTTCGCGTTGCATGATAAATATATGGTTAGTGAAACCAGGGTATTAACGCGTTCATATGGTAAATATAATAATTTACCTTCTGATTTTCTTGACGAGTTAGTGAAACCTGGCCGAAACGTCAAGCAAAGTTTCACTAACCATATAAAAAGGGGTTAAAGAAAATCTCTAAAGTACTTACGAATAGCCTCTCATCCATTCAAAATTATCTAATAAACTCCAATAGGTGTATGCCTTTACGTTGCAATTGTCTTTCGTGATAGCGTCGTACAAAGCGCGCAAGTACGAGTCTATGTACTGAACACGCTTCTTATCATTGAGACCGGGCTCGGTGGACACGCCATTCTCAGTTACCATTATCAAAGGGTTATTGTACGTAATTTTTATCCAGTTTAATGCCCTTCTGAAGCCCCACGGCACTATCTGTAATCAGAAATCGTAAATAATAGAAATTTTGTTTCGGCGCGTCAATTTAGAAAGAAAGAAAAGAAAATAATCTTTATTTAGCCCTTCACAACACAAATAACTACATGAAGATTGAAAATAATAAAAAATATAAATAAAAATAAACAAAGGACGTCGTGCATATCTGTGCTGCAAAAGGAAAAAAATTTGTCTTCTCATCGCTTGATGGTTAGCTGAGGGCAAAGTCACCATTGCAAACACCTTGGCCTCATATGGCATCAGGAAAACATGATAATGATAACTTAAGTACAGTGTAATAATTGGAATATTAAACGATCCATTACAGTGTCAATCCATAAGGTCAATACTTACCCTAAGCCATGTAGAATTAGACTTTGGCCACTCATCTTTCTGATAAATAATAACATTCGCATCGTCCTCAAACGACGCTTGCAGCTGCACCTTCCCCGTCCTCGGCTTCACCAAATTGGTCGTGTAATGGTTCAGACCCATGAAGTCGAAGGATCCTCTAATCATTTTCACTTCCTCCGCTGTGAAGATCGGTAGTCTAGAGCGAGGGTAGCCTTGTCTCGCGGAGTTGGCATCAATTTGTGATCGCATTACTGTAGGATAGTCGCCTGTTGCAGAGAAGATTGGATTCGCGAACCAACCAAACTGTAACCAACATAACCATATTAGTTATTTCTATACAAATTTTGGGTTTATTGTCAGTTTTATTTGCTCCACACATCCAAATTCAAGTTCAAATTCAAAAATATTTTTTCTGAATAAACCACTAAATGGCACTTACAAAATGTCAATATTAACAATATTTTATAAATTTTAATGAGCAAATCCGGCGAAAAACTCAGCGGGCTTTTCTTTTTTATGGTCTATTTACAAACATTTACTTAGTCTAGATACAGAAATTTACTTGAGTAGCAAGATGAGTGAACAGCTAATTTCCAGGCTTGTTTATCGTCCAAATAATGCTGGCTAAACTTCTTGACATAACTTTTTTAAATTATTTTTTTAAATTTATTGATAGGTAAATCTAATCCTCATCCCACGCGCGTCGTCGTTGTCGGGAAAAAGATAGGCGCCAAGATCGCCTTTCTTCGCTTTATTAAAAAATTATTTCCATAGCACATCGGACTGACAGTTTGGAATCTTTATAAAGTAGTTAAAACCATTTGTGTTTATAAAATTTTAATTCTATACATGCAATTTATGCATATCAGACGTAAAGTAAGTACGTGTATTACCATGAACTGCCTGGCGGTTTCCGCAGCTTTTTGATCCTCTGCAGAAGTAGTGGCTGGTTCCATCCATGGGATATCTAAAGTTATTCCCATGGTGCCTGTAAAATGATTGTGATATTTTATGTTAACAAGCTAATTATCAGCTCATTAAGCTAATTATCATGCTAATTAGCAAGCTAATAATCATCGTGTGATATTTTAATCTTATATTTAGGTACCAATGTTCGTGCTGAGTCATTATACACATAATTCATCATTCTCACGGAGACGAGAACAGTCGTTACGGGTAGTTGGAACCCCTTAAAAGTCCAACCAATCCAACTTAGAACTTTGATATCGCCATTGGCATTGGACCATTGGTTGTAGAGGTCAGATGGCAAAAATATCGAAGTTCACCCGCATCACAGTTAGACTGGAAAGCCGACCCCAGCTGAGTTGGGAAAAGCTTCAGAGAATGACAAACATAATACTTATCGTGCCAATATTGATAAATATACCAGGATTCCGGACGGTAATCCAGTTTGCCTACCGTCCAAGTAGCAGAATAAAATCTACAAACCTTTAGAAGACTTCCGATACACTTTGTCGAACATGCGGTAGACCATCCCGTGAGCCCTGAGCACATTGTGTGCACACATGTAGTCCTCAAACCCACTGGATCTGCCCCCTGGTGCATCGTCCCCTCCGTAGCCGTCATGACAGAAGGACAGTGGCTCGTTGAAGGTCAACCAGATTTTCACTTTATCCGAAAAGTTATCGAGAAGAACCTGCAATGGGATAATTAAACTCTCTTACGAACAGCATTACTTAAATTGAAGAATCTACAATACTCAATGGATGTATGGAAGTTATGGGACAAAGATCTTGATCTTGTGACCTTAACCAGGGTCATATTTTATTACAGGGCTCCAACTACCCGTGACGACGGGAAAAGATGTTCGTATGACAACCGAGACCGACGACTTAACGTGCTCTCCGAGGTACGAGCAAACCAGTGCAAATACACATATTCATGCATAAAGATATTTGCACTGAACGGGTATCGAACCCGCGCCTCCTGTATAGAAGTCGCGTTCACTACCACCACGCAACAGAGACTCATGCCTGGTCTGTCATGCACAGTATTGATATGCAATTAAAGAAAGGCATACTAAAAGATACATCGGCTGGCCTTTACTCGCTCAAAGAATTGGCCTTCTGGGCACGGTTCCGGTAGAGATCGATGGGGAAGAATATTTTGATGCCTTAAGTTGCAGTCTCTCCACTTTTATTTTTCCTTTTCATATATTATTAGTATAGGTTTTATATATTTTGTATATAGGTGTATATTTTGTATATAGCATAAGTTATTTAATATTCTTGATAATAAAATTCTTTCATTATTGATAATCTCATCATCATTCCCTGAACCTTTAACGATAACTAACTAAATAACGACTGCCATAGATGTTTGTATGGCAACCGGGACCGACGGCTTAACGTGCTCTCTCTCATTATTGATAATCTCAATGGTTTGACAATGGTTAATATTTAGTAGAATCAGGGTCTAAGTAGAATAATGTCAAAACGTAATCTTACCCTAGCGTAATCAACGAAATATTGCGCCATGATGGGGTTGGTCCAGCCGCCGAGATCCTGAAGGTTCTGTGGGAGGTCCCAGTGGTACATCGTCAATAAAGGAATGATGCTGTGGCTTTCCAGTTCATCTATAAGCTCCTTGTAATATCTGAGACCATCTTCGTTCACCTCACTAAAAAGTAAAACTCTTGTACCTACCTAATAGAACTAGAAACGGTACTTAGTATTATAATTCATCAATCAATTAGTCAACTGAAGTCCACTACTGGACATATGCCTCTTCCAATATTGGGACGCTTTGGCCTACTGTGTCCACGCTGACCAGTGCCTCAATTCTACTAATTGACAACCATTGTCAAGAAATTGAGATTACAAAACCTTCAATTAAATTTTGGACGCTACGTATATACCTTTAAAGATTAAAATTAAATGGCATTGTGTAGAGTGAATGAAAAGAAGTAATAAAGCCTTTTTCATTTCATTTTGCACTTTAAAATAAGAGTGATAAATCCGAAAATGTCATGGCAGTTTTTGTAATTTCAGTCGTGTGATTGTAGTTAAGAATTAGTAAAATCGAGGTCCAGGGTTGTTGGTACAGGGTTTTATTTCCTGTGTTCCTTCTCTCGCAGTGATATCGTCTGCATTTTCCATTAGTCGCTTCTTACGACTATTTTTAATGCTTCTTCGTGTCAGTGGCAACTAGAATATAGTATTAATTAGTAACTATTCCTAATCATGATTACATAAATAATCTTTAGAATACCGATCCACAAATGACATGCAACAAAAATTGAGTCAATTCTATTTCAACTTGTTCAAGAAGTGTTCACGCGACATATAATTTAAAAGAAAAATGAAACAGTACATAACATAACATAAACTCACGCCTATATCCCCGTAGAGGTGCTACCACCCACATTTCGCCAGTTTATGTTTGTTTCTGTGTGTGACTGTTTATCATACATGTGTTATGTATGATGAAACAGTCACTCCAAAGCGTAAGGAAATAGTGAACCGTCTGATATTCTAAACCTATTTTGGACTCGAACCGACTAACATCGCAATCTGTCTTGAGTCTCATGTGTCCCTTGACAATTGTGAAACACCTAATGGGAAGGTAGTATAACACTTATTGCCAGATCTTTTGTTCTTTTTATCCCCTCCATCAATTTAGATGTACCTACATAAAGTGTCATAATTATCGTTCTAAACAGAATTCCTTTCCTATCGCTTGACTATCATATTTCCGTTAGTAAGTTTATAAATAAATGAATGATACCATTTCACACTATATTTTAAACCATTCAACTGAAAGTAAATTATACAAGATTTAAATATAATCATCATTCTCTGTGCCTATACCCAACTCAGTTGGGGTCGGCTTTTTATGATAGATAGATTCTCACTTAGGTAGAGGCTGAACTTCGATATTTTCCGTAAACTGATTGCCACAGTACCACCGGACCTCCACAACGAAATTGGCGACATCGAAGTTCTGTAGTTAGGCTAGTCGGATTAGCACAATTGACGCAATAACGCTATTCGAAAAGTTCTGTAAAAAGTATTAGATACTTTTTACAGCAGTCAATTTTCAAAATTGTAATAAAAGTTGCTGTTACCTTAATGTTGTCTCTTTCACACAAAAAAAAACATAAAATTTGAATTTGTCATTCCAAAAAAAAATAAAAATGTTATTACTGAAAATTGAGTTTGCTCCAATTTCCTCAAACAAAATGGCAATTTCATATGTAACGACTAACGACCTAATATTTTAACTACTGGTCAGTCGGTCATTATCACAATAACATGACCGAGTGACCTAATCAACTGTACATTAGATAAAAAAAGAGTTTTTTACTACTGTTTTTTATCTGGGCCGCGATTCTACTAATTGTTAATTATTATCAAACCACTGATATTATAAAAAATGCACTTGAATTTAGGACATTACTACTATGCTTTTAAAATCTTAAATGGCACCATGAGTGAATGAAACGATCTAATTAATTCACTTTTATTTAATTTTGAACTTTAAGACTGAACAACCCTTCTTTGTCTTCTGCACTGACTTTCTTAACCTTCTGTTAACATCTCCAAAAAGTCATTAAAAAAGAACTTACTTGCTTAACCCAGTGGGCAGTATCCTAGGCCAGGATACAGAGAACCTGTACATGCTAACTCCGAGCTGATGCAGCAGCTGAACATCCTCCTTAATCTTGTAGTAGGAGCCATCGGCGACGTCTCCGTTGGTGTGGTCGAACACTCGGTCTGGGTGCTCATGGGTGTACCGGTCCCATATACTTTCACCTTTCCCTGTAGTATGGGTAAATTGATTGAATATCCTACTAGAGTGAAACTTGGAGACTTGGGTCCTAGGTATTTGAGAAACCTCTGCTACTGATAACCGATTTTATAGTGAGAAAAATCCCCACGGATACCCCCCACCAGAGCCGGTTGGAGAGGTTATGTCGGACTCGAACCGACTAAAACGGACGCCGTCTTTGGGTTCTTAGTTGCCAGAAGTGAGATAGTAACCAACATATCCCTCGCACCCCAGTAGATCGGGGACCATTACCCCTTCAAATATAGGGACCACGGTGTCCCAATCTAGCCTCGGGTGTGGAGCGGCGCATTTTGCGCCGCCATTGCAGCCTGCTTTTGCTAGTGTGACAGGACCACCCATCACCAGACCCGTGAGTGCTACTGATAACCTGATGTCCCAACCGGCACTTTCGCATTGAACGGTTACATTCTATCATGGTACTGCCCGCCATAGACAGGGAATTCCTCATCACACTTTGCAACGGTGCTAACAGTGCGCACAGTGCGGTATGAAGGAGGCGTCATTCCACAGGGGCTCATGTAGTCGACTGATCTTCCTGCTGTGGTTTCCGAGCGATTACAGTATGGGTTCTACTAGAGCCCTTCTTGAATATCCTTACTATAAGTTTCCTACTGGGTCATCAGGGCCCCTTTTTCCGTGCAAAAAGCTTCACGGATACCCCCTCGCCGAAGTCAGTAAGGGTGTTTATCAAATCGCACAAAACCGCACTTCTATCTCGGACCATCAGACGCCCGATTCGCCTCCGTTCGTCGCAGACTTTTCGGGCTCGAAGTCTTCTCCGGATCAGCTTCGCCTCCTCCTTCTCGAGCATTACTTGTTCGCAGAAGGAGGTGGTGGAGTGTGTCACCCCTGGTGTTGCATTCGTCCATAGACCAAAATTACGACCTTCTATGAGGTGGACTGTGTACTTGTCTGCCAAGTAACTGGTATAAAAATAAATGAAATGGCAATGAAAAGCCTTGAGGGATAACAAAAATATTGGTTACTTCATATTGTTACATGAGGTTATAAGGTATCTCCTCAGGTTGGACAGTCAGACAATCCCCAAAGATCTTGCTGAGAGCTTAAAAGCTTTTTTTTTTTTTTTTACACTACGTAGGTGGCAGACAAGCACACGGCCCACCTGATGGAAAGCGGCCACCGTGGCCTATGAACGTGTGCAACACTAAGGGGGTCACACACGCGCTGCCCACCCTGAAGGGAAAGGGGGAGAGCTGGGAAGGGGTGGGGAGGCTAGGAGGGGAGGGGAAGGAGGGGTACAGTGAGCTCTGGCTACCCTACTTACCGGCGGGAATACAACACGATGGTTATTATGACCGCGGTCTTCTGTAGGGCGGAGGTACTTCCCCAGTTGGACAGCTCATTTCGGACGGGAGATACCGTCGTGTCCTACCTCCGTTAAAAAGCTTCCATCATTCTACTTCTCTACTATTTTACTCGTACCTGCTACATTCCAAGCCCCCTCAATCTGGTAAGAAGCCGTGGCCACGCCGAACATGAAATCGTTTGGGAAGCATATCTTTGAATCAATCACTTGTGTGTTGGCGCTGAAATTTTTGGACAAATTAGTTTTCTTTGGGGTAGGACAACAAGACCTAATGAAAGCCGGTACACCTGCTAATTTATGACCGCGGCTCTGAAGCGGACTTTTCTTCGGAGGCCGAGGTTAAACAGCATAATTGCCCCCATTTTAAAGTAATAACTTCTATAACAGTCCCTTAAAACTGTCACCTTTAATATAATATCCTTATCTTAACTTCCTTCTTTCAACAGTCCCTAGTCTCCCAAGTTCAGGTAAGCGGGGTGTGACCATTTTTACAGATGGAGGGTCAGTATTCGCTGACTGAAACGGTGGTGTCTGTAAATGCTGACCGTCTTTCTGAGACTTTTGTGTTCAGTTTAATATCTGACGTGGTACTATCATATTGACGAGTCCTATATAAAACAAACTTACATAACATAAACTCATGCCTATATCCTCGAAGGGGTAGGCAGAGGTACTAGCACCCACATTTCGCCAGTTTATGTTTTAGGTCGCAATAGGTGGGGAGCCTATTGCCATTAACCGGGCACTTATAAACCTGCGATAAATACACGCATAACTTCGAAAAGTCATTGGTATGTGCCAGTGATCGAACCCGAGACCTTGTCTCAGCAGTCCATTACACATACCACTAGGCTACCGCTTAAATAAAATAAATAAATAACTTAAATTGACTAAAGTTTAGTGTTCCAGTTATTAATAGCAGTACTTACCAGTATATCAGCGCAAAGTATAACAATACACATTTAAATAACATTATGGGCGAATGTTATCGGCCCAACTCGCGACTATCGCCCTGCTCCCTCGGACCAAGAGTGACTTAGATAGTACATTGACATTGCACTGTTATGTTAACAAACAAACTATACAGGACGTTCCTTATTGAATTATTATTATGCGAAGTGAAAATGTTGAATGAAATTTCAGAACTTACAGATAAAAAATATACAAAAAAAAAATTACGTCTGATACTCTCGAAGATGTATGGTAGTGCTTATGCGGCTAAGCACGTAATTAATTGCCTTGCGATTTACATCGCATAGCCGGTTAATTTTTTATTTATTTTTGTCAGACTTACCTATTTTTTTACAACGTACCTGATTGGCGGCAATAGTCTGGCCCCCTACTACGTGGAAATGAAAACCATAGTTGGCGAAATGTGGGTGTTTAATACACCTCTGCCTACCCCTTCGGGAATTACGGGTGTGCTTATGCGGCTAAGCACGTAATTAATTGCCTTGCGATTTACATCGCATAGCCGGTGAATTTTTTATTTATTTTTGTCAGACTTACCTATTTTTTTACAACGTACCTGATTGGCGGCAATAGTCTGGCCCCCTACTACGTGGAAATGAAAACCATAGTTGGCGAAATGTGGGTGTTCAATACACCTCTACCTACCCCTTCGGGAATTACGGGCGTGAGCATATGTATGTATGTATGTACAAAAAAAAATAAGATATTTATGTATAGGCAGATGTCTCACTAGATCAACCTTTCCCGCGACGAAAGGAGGCGACCCCAACGCGGAATGACCTCTATCCGCCATGAGTACGGCTCTGGGGGTGACAGGTGGAGCCGTCTGTCACCCTGGCAGATTCCTGCCACCGATAGATAGGTACACCAGGTGTTTGACGGACGTAACCCTGGCGCAGGTTTTTGCTTTTGGGGTTGAGTGGTCAGCTGCCGTCGCTCACATGTATGATGATTTTATGTGAGTCTATTTCTCTCTCTTATTCTCCATGTATCCGATTGTAAATGAAGAATAGTAAGAAGCATGCTGTATTTAAATATTATTTAATACAATTATCAGACCTTTTCACTATCAGTTTTAATACATATTCAACTTATGTAAGGTACAAAATACCAAATGCAAAAAGAACACACATTTGTTTCGACAATAAAAACATTGACACCCATTCGGCAATAGAAACATGTTTAAACAATAAAAACATTTGACAAACTTACATTATACCTACTAGGCACATACAAAAGGTAAACATTAAAGTCAAATGGAAATTTCATGACATATACCTATTAAAACAAAACCAATATCATGATATTGGATTGTAATCCTCGATTATACAAAACTTGTGATTTGAACTTGTGTTGCTAACACACAAGTTCAAATGAACCGCCATCTCGTGTGTAATAGCATAACCAAATAGATTGATTACAACACAAGATGGCGCTGTAATCAATTTTCATTGAACTGGTTTTATTTTAACGCCGTTGAATAGACAATTTAATTAAGTATGAGTAAAACGAATTAATGAAAAACCTGAAAATTATACAACATTATACAGAATAATGCTCAAATGTTAATATACAGCCCAGACTCAGCCTAATGCATAGCTCGAGCAACAATAGCGTCCGGACAACAATAGCTCCATATTACGTGGAACTGAATACAATGGTTGGTGAAAAGTAGGTGTTAAATTAACACCTGCTTACCCCGGATGGAAATAGGCGTAAGCATAATAAAATATTATGTATGTATATATTCTTTATGTATGAAATTACTTGGATAACTCCACATTACAAATTCTCATAATTCGCTCGAAGTGCCACCTAGTGAGGAATAAAATAAGTACTGTTGATCCGCTAGATGGTGCTGACATAAACTTTTCTTGTGATTGTTGAACACTGGCGGACATTTCTGGAACTAACTAGGTGCACTTTCTTCAAGATCATGGTACTTTCGAGAAAGTACTTTTGTTTTCCGTATAACAGAGGGCGTTCGGAGTGGGGACTATATATACGCGGGCGAAGCCGACAGCCGACAGTTGTTTATTGAGATAAAACAAAGTGTTCGAAGCTCACAGCTTAAAAATAAATTCGAATAAAAGAAAAATGTCACTGATTCCATACGCGAACGGTTTCGAGCAGCATCTACGCAGGATGGAGCGGGAGTTCTTAAGAGCAAGCAACTTCTTCAGCCCATCTCCCTTCAACCAGATAGCCGCTCATGACTTCTTCAGAGCTCCCCCTAGTCCTGAAAGTGTCCTTAGATCACTGGAGAAATTTTTAGAACCAATGGAACGCGAACGCATCTCTAACGGAGTGGACCGACTTGCAGTGAATGAAATGAAAAACATAAAATGGGACAAAGATAAGTTTCAAGTCAATATAGACGTCCATCACTTCTCGCCAGACGAAATTAAAGTGAAGGTAGTGGATGGACATGTTATAGTGCAAGCTAAGCATGAAGAAAAAGAAGATGTCCATGGTTTTATTTCGAGGGAGTTCGTAAGACGGTATGTGCTTCCTCAAGGCTGTTTGCCTGACACGGTGAAGTCTACTTTGTCTTCTGATGGTGTGCTGACTGTCACAGCACCCAAGGTTCTACCTATGCCGTCTATCGGAGAACGTATAGTGCCTATCAATCATAATTAAGAACTTCGGAAGAAGCTACAATCTTCAGAATCGCAATGGATCTGATTGTATTATTATTTTTAATTTCAAGACTGAATTAAATGTGCTGTGAATGATTTCGCTGGTGTGAATTAATTTTTTTATAGTAATAAAATGTAATTGTAGTCTTCCTTTTTCACTATTATATTATATAAGCATAGAAGTCAAGCTTTACGGTTAAATACAGAAAATTTTGGATTCCGATATTATAATGTAGGTATCTGTAAATAAAATTGCGTACGTCTGTGAAATATAAAATATAATAGGCATAATAATTACATTGCACATTTGTGTTTTATTTCACCCATTTTAAGGAAGTGATTTTTATAACATTTATGTGGCAGACAAGCACAGGGCCCACATGATAGAAAGTGGTCACCGTGGCCTGCTATGGACGTTTGCAATTACCAGGGGCGCTACTCTTGTGCTGCCCACCCATTATAATACACCGGTATCTGTCGTACCGGTGGCTTAGTGGTATGGGTAATGGACTGCCGAGACGAGGTCTCGGGTTCGATCCCAGGTTTTACCATGGCACACACCAATGACATTTTGATGCTTTTCGAAGTTATGTGTGTATTTATCGCAGGTTTATAAGTGCCCGGTGAGTGGCAATAGGCTCGCCACCTATATTGGGACTTAGCCATAAACTGGCGAAATGACAATAAACCCCGTCGGGTATATAGGAGTGAGTTTATGTTATGTCGGTACAGTAGGGTATACTGCACACCACAGTACAGACTTATATAATCACAAATTACTAGTACAGAGTCGAAAGATAAATACAGAGTCTAAATTTAATCAGTGCATGTTGCCAGAGATTACTTATGACGCCGAGACGTGGACCCTCACTATGGTCTTATGAGAAAGCTCAAGGTCACGCAGCAAGCTGTGTAAAAGGCTATAAGTACACTACGAGATCAAATCAGAAATGAGGAGATCCGTAGACCAACGAAAGTTAGGGAAATACCCTACAGGGTTAGCAAGCTGAAGTGGCAGTGGGCGGGGCACGTAGCAAGAAGAACAGATGGCCGTCGAAGCTGAAAAGTTCACGTACTGGTAGACGAGGCTCCCTGCAAGATGGACGTACGACATAGTCAAAGTCGCGGGTACCCGTTGGATGCAGACCGCCTCCAACCGGTCGCATTGGAAGTCGATGGAGAGGCGAGCTGTGGGCCGCGTGCTTGTATGTCACCTAAGTGATATAAAATAATTGCGCGCATATTGAGCACATTTTAGGTTCTCAACTAGGGTCTATAAGTACTTATATCAACACATATTGTTCAGAGAGCACGTTAAGCCGTCGGTCCCGGTTGCCATACAAACATCTATGACAGTCGTTACGGGTAGTTGGAGCCCTCAAACTCAAAAGTCCAACCAGTCTAACTTGGAACTTCGATATCCTCAATGGTCATTGGACCATTGGTTGTGGAGGTCAGATGGTAGTCGCTTCACAGAAAATATCGAAGTTCAGCCGTATCACAGTTAGACTGGAAAGTCGACCCCAACTGAGTTGGGAAAAGGTTCAGAGAATGATGATGATTGTCCAGCTCGAATCAATCTGATAGACTTACGAAGCTATGACGCAGACATTCAGTTGCTCCTAGTCACTCCCGTAAAAGTCAAGTTAAGCCATAACAAGTGTGGCATGCAATGAAAATATAAAATTCCTTTTCCATGTTCAAGTTACAGCTGCTTACCTTTCAAATAATATCTGTTTAAGAAACACCCTGGCGGAAGGATTTCACCAGTACAAATCCGTTCAAATAAACTGCGTTTACGCGTTTAACTCCAAAAATTGAGTAGAACGTGATATTGCAGTTTAATTTCATCGTTATTGGTGAAATTCGTTATTCGATAATTTTTTTCCACACCGTCATTTAAAGTCTTCAAAATGAAAATAACAATAATTTGTAGGTAGAAAATTATCATAACCATGTACCTACTTGGGCACGGAACAAAATAATAGTAGTCTTTGGTTCCTTCATAGAAGTAATTAATATTCAATTGTTATATATGGACTACCGCCATCTATTGTAAGGAAGCGACATTATACACATTAAATTCCTTTCAATGTTGACTATTTTTGTTTTGGAATAAAATAATAAATGTCATGTTTAAAATTAACGCTACAAAGAGAGATATTTTATAAATAGTTAGCAGCATAAAGTCAAACAAAATTCTAAATGAAATGTATAATGCTATAACTTTCTAGAAACTTTAGTAATTCTACTAGACACAAGATGGCGCTAGAAGTAGATCTATCCCAAATAATCTCTACTTTTTAAAATGATTATATCTAATCTATATCAATTAAATAAATATTTACAGTCTTTATAGACATTTAATAAGTATGTAATAATAAGGTACTTGTATAAGATTACACGGCTGTTACAGACTCTAGAAAATGATACAAAGTAGGTATAAACTGCATTATCATTCAAAGTCACGCGTTCAAGCGAAAAGGTCACGCACTTTCGAGAATATTCTCCTTGTCACTAGAGTCCCCTCGACATTCGTGCGAAAGGAAACGTTCCAGACAATTCTTTTGTTAGTTCTAATGGAGCCTAATGTAAACTTTGAGATGAAATTTGCTTCACTTAAAGCTTACCTACATAAGAAATATATTAATAGTTGGAATAATGACTCAGGCTTATTATTTCTTATTAGTTTGTTGACTTTTACGAGATCGACTGTCGTCTGGGGGCCTAAAAAGGCCACTAACGACGAATCGTATCCGCATTGAAATACGAAGCGGATTTAATTTCGTAAAATGGTCACACACAGCGCAATTCGCCGCGCGATTCGTGTTTGGCAATTCGCCTTTTTGACAAGTTTCTATACAAAATCGTAAAATGGCTCACCAAATACGAATCGCCTTAAATGTCAAATGGCAGTATTGAAAGACGCAACTCCCACATTGCGTCTAACAATTCGTCGATCGTTGTGACTTGTTTTGCTTGACTCAATTGATTGAAATTAAATAGATATAGCTTAAAATATATGGCTGATATATTTCTTTAAGACAATTTATCGCAACATGCAATAGCCCAAGACGACTTCACTCACCAAAACGGACACTATACTTCATCGTAACGTATTTAGTGTTCCTTGTTATTACTTACAGAATTATGAACATGAACAAAGTAATGAATTAATACGAAAAAAATATCTCAATTGAATTGAATTATTTTTTTATTTTAGCGTCATCTAGCGATTAATCATGAAACTCATATCACTTGCTCATAAATTGACACTCGTTGACAAAGCTCAGTTTATTACCAGTTAATAAAATATTATGCTAAAATATATATTTATGGTATAAAATAGTTCTTAAAGTCTATTTTTTTATATAATATGAATAAATTCTTATCTACACGCTTTTATAAGTCTTTATAAGTATTATTAAAATAACCGGAAAGTTACCGGTGTATTGTTAAACGGTGTATTTTTAAACTTGCAACATTTCATCTTAATCCGAATCCTCCGACGAACCGCATTGTAGACGAATCGTCGTTAATGTGTTTCATTTTATGACAGTCGGCGAATCGTAAAGCGTTTCGTCGGACGAACTGGAAGACGCACTGCAATCCGATTCGTCTCATGAAGTGGCCTTTTTAGGCCCCCTGGCCTCCGACTCCAACAGCAAAGTATACCGGGGCCTCTAGACGAAGTGACATTCTAATGATAGTACCTAGTGTACCTAATCACCTATACTACATTAATATGACAGACAGGGTAGGAATTATCATATATAATGTATATTTAAATATAAATATTCAATCAAAAATAAATACATTATGCTGATTCATTAATTAGATTTTTTTTTCTTTTATACTACGTAGGTGGCAGACAAGCACACAGCCCACCTGGGGGCCTAAAAAGGCCACTAACGACGAATCGTATCCGCATTGAAATACGAAGCGGATTTAATTTCGTAAAATGGTCACACACAGCGCAATTCGCCGCGCGATTCGTTTTTGGCAATTCGCCTTTTTGACAAGTTTCTATACAAAATCGTAAAATGGCTCACCAAATACGAATCGCCTTAAATGTCAAATGGCAGTATTGAAAGACGCAACTCCCACATTGCGTCTAACAATTCGTCGATCGTTGTGACTTGTTTTGCTTGACTCAATTGATTGAAATTAAATAGATATAGCTTAAATATGCCTGATATATTTCTTTAAGACAATTTATCGCAACATGCAATAGCCCAAGACGACTTCACTCACCAAAACGGACACTATACTTCATCGTAACGTATTTAGTGTCCTTGTTATTACTTACAGAATTATGAACATGAACAAAGTAATGAATTAATACGAAAAAAATATCTCAATTGAATTGAATTATTTTTTTATTTTAGCGTCATCTAGCGATTAATCATGAAACTCATATCACTTGCTCATAAATTGACACTCGTTGACAAAGCTCAGTTTATTACCAGTTAATAAAATATTATGCTAAAATATATATTTATGGTATAAAATAGTTCTTAAAGTCTATTTTTTTATATAATATGAATAAATTCTTATCTACACGCTTTTATAAGTCTTTATAAGTATTATTAAAATAACCGGAAAGTTACCGGTGTATTGTTAAACGGTGTATTTTTAAACTTGCAACATTTCATCTTAATCCGAATCCTCCGACGAACCGCATTGTAGACGAATCGTCGTTAATGTGTTTCATTTTATGACAGTCGGCGAATCGTAAAGCGTTTCGTCGGACGAACTGGAAGACGCACTGCAATCCGATTCGTCTCATGAAGTGGCCTTTTTAGGCCCCCTGATGGAAAGCGGCCGCCGTGGCCTATGAACGTGTGCAACACTAAGGGTGTGACACAGGCGCTGCCCACCCCGAAGGGAAAGGGGGAGAGCTGGGAAGGGGTGGGGAGGCTAGGAAGGGGAGGGGAAGGAGGGGTATAGTGAGCTCTGGCTACCCTACTTACCGGCGGGAACACAACACGATGGTTATTATGACCGCGGTCTTCTGTAGGGCGGAGGTACTTCCCCAGTTGGACAGCTCATTTCGGACGGGAGATACCGTCGTGTCCTACTAGTAGTAGTAACCATTTACTCGTGTATTAGACCTGATCAAGAACATCGAGATCAAGCCACCCTGGTACAGTCCGAAGTACTGGTCTGGTATAGTTACACCTCCTAAGTAACGGATGAGGGGAGGGGTCGGTGCGGCCCTGCCTCTCGAAGAGTTGGGAGGTCTGACAACAGCCGTTCCCGGGAAGGCTAACATATCAATAGTCGGTAGGATACTCCCTGGTTAACTATAGCTTATGTGTTCATAGTTATATCTTCGTCGCGAAGAAGATTCATCAACCGCGGCAATGTTACACCCCGAGGGACTTCCAAGTCGCCGCTTCGCGTATCCAGAATCTAAATTAAGCTGCAGCGGAGGTTATCCAGACATTCATAGCACAAGAAGAATCCTGAATATAGTACCTATGTATGTAAGTAATCAATTCAACGGAAAAAGGAAAGAAAAAAAAACTGGTTATACAAAATGAATTTATTACAAAGAAGAAAAAATTTACCAGGAATTACTCTGCAGGCGCTTCTTTGTTTGAGATATTCAGATTATCCAGTTCCACTTCATCCAAGGTACCAAGTAACACTGGTGCATCAGCCCCAAGACATTTGCGAACACCCGTATTGCGGTGTAAGTAAAAGATGTTTACTTGTTAGGACTGATTTACTGATTGACTGACCTGACTGCCTCCGTGGCTCAGTGGGCGTAGCATGCGCCGGCTGTGCACGAGGTTATGGGTTCGATCCCCAAAAAGGACAAAAGTTATGTGATCCACAAATAATTGTTCTAAGTCTGGGTGTACTTTGTGTCCGTTAGTTGTATGTTTGTAAAGTCCCCCGCGATACAGGGTTTCTTCCCTAGTGCGGGATGTCTTTTTAAATAAAAAAAAAATAAAAAAATTATTTATTATTTACATGAACTTATATACTATGTTTCTATATAATATTCGGAGTGGGGTATCGCACGTCATGTGGCTTCTGCCGAGTTGCATATTTGTTGTTATGGCAGCAGACGTGATTTCTATAATTTATTTGTACAATTTAACTTCCTTAATGTAATCATGTCCAGCCTATCCATGACTGCCATAAACCGGAACGAACCGCTTCCGAAGTCTCCCTAGTAATTATGCAGCAGTCCATTCACCAGTGGGCCAACACGGGACCGATGTCCAAGACGCGCTGTGCAGGCTCGCTGGGACGTAAATTATATCGGTGAAAAATTTTGGGAGATTTTTATAAGGAATAATAACACTAGAAAGATTTTGTGCAACTCACAATTTCATCTTGTTTCTCTACTTATCGAAGGCTGTATAAGAGTATACAGTCAGAAAGGCAATGCAGAACCCTTCTTTGGCAGCAGCTCTCGTAGTCCCAGTATCCTCGATGTGTGGCCAAAAAGTCAACCAGGCGACACACGAACACGAATTTCGTAATGAGGAATCCCTAAAGCGCGAGGAACGCGTGACTCTGCCAATTAAATCTGGTTACAGCCGAAGATATTTAAAAAGAAACTAAAAAAATCACTTATTAAATAAAAGATAAATGTAATTACGACTAACTATAACTAGTGCCTACGTTCGATGCAAGAATACAAGTGATTTTATATTTAATTACAAATTAATTCAAATTATAAATTAGTTTGCGTGTGATGAAATCCGTTTGCAAATCACGCCACTATATTCTGCTGACGATGATTCACGAGGCGACAACACGGGGCTATTCGATGCACGGGGTGCTTACGCTGCTACTCGTACAGACCTGCTTTCGTACTGTAATTTAATATACTGTTATAGTTATGCGGTTTTGCCTATATTATTAGCGTAACAGGAGTACTACCGGGGCCTTTCGACTTTGGAATCGTTTACCTAACATTCTGTATGTAGATTGTAATATTTAGAAGACACTATAAGTAAAGGTATTTAAATAAATCAGCAGCACAGGAGCAGCGGTGTCTGCTTTACAAGACACAAATTCGCTCCTGCGTGGAATACTGCTCGCATCTCTGGGATGGCTCCGCAAAGTACTAAACTTATTAGATGCTCTCGACAGGTTGCAGCGACGCCCGATCCGTATTATTGGGGTCACAAAATTAAATACCCTCGAGCATTTGCAGATGCGCAGAGATGTTGCGTCCCAATTTGGCCACCACTGGTAGACAGAGAGACAAATTATGAAAATGTGTTCCGATGTATGTGAATGTTCTGATGAGCTCTTGCAATTAATCCCACCCTCCCCTTTCCTACACAGGACAACACGTGCAGGGCTTAAATGTCACCCGCATACGGTGCAGAATATTCCATCAAGAACCAAGCGGTTCGGTGGAGCGCGGTTGAACGCGGACGGAGTCGCGGGCAACAGCTAGTTCACAATAAAGCTATATAAATTACGGTCATAATAGGATAGAGGTCTTCGTCCGAGGATGGGACCACTCCCATCAGTGTTGCGCGCATGCTCCAGTGGAACTAATTCAATAATCAATACCAATATTTATATAACTCGTACTAAAGGTACGTATGTACTGAAAATTCTATCATCATTCTAAGTCTATTCCCAACTCAGTCGGGGTCGGCTTTTTAGTCTAACTAAGATGCGGCTGAATTTCGATATTTTCGAGAAGCGACTGCCATCTCCACAATTAAATTCGTGATATCGAAGTTCTGTTGTTAGACCAGTCGGACTTTTGAGGGCTCCAACTACCCGTAACAACTGCCATAGATGTTCATATGGTAGCCGGGACCGACGGCTTAACGTACTCTCCGAGACAGACCAGACCATCGCAAATAACCATATTCATGCATACTTGCACTGAGCAGGGATCGAACCCGCGCCTCGTGCGTAGCAGTCGCGTTCACTATTGCCACGCCACACAGGCAGAAAGTACTGAAAATTCAATGTTAGGCATTCATTTATAATTAATTAATAACATAGGTTGTTGTGAAAAAAAGCCAAACCCCGTAAAGGTTAATATGTTAATAATAGTATTTTTTTTTTTAAAAACAAAATCTGATAAATGGCAAGAGAGAAGAAGAAGTGAGAACACTTCTTATAGAATAGCTACTTCGCAGAAATAGTATTATCTAAATCATAACCCTTTCACTGTTATCATATTATGCCTGTGAGGCTATGCCATGCCGTAAGTTAATAATAAAATTATTAATTATATCGCCTCTAACTCCACACGTGAAAAAATAGGTTCAAATGCCATGATAATAAAATAGACACGCATTGATTGATAAATATTAATACATTTATTTGATACATATTTCAAATATTCTACTTAGAAATCTATTAAGTCAGCAGAAAATATTGTTACAAAATTATGTTTTTAATTCAGTTGGATGTGGGATATTAGACCAACTCTTTTTCATTTAATTTTTGACTTCGTGAATTATATATTTTTATAGTACATAGTCCCCGTTTTTTCACATAAATTTACACTTTTGCATTCAACACCCAAATTGTCACCTTAGAATGAAAATTACTAGGTAATCTTGCGGAGTTGACTATCACAAACATGATTCTTGTCAAAGAGAGGTAAAGTCACGTGCCCTAAATAAAAAAATGAGTTTTCCTTCTCACTGATAGCGTAAACACTTTAACATTTATTTTCATTTCGTACGCGTTCCAAAGGCACTTAACCATCAATCCTTTATGAGAAGTCCACCAGCACAGGACCCTAACAATGTCACTTTTTTCAGATTACTGAGGAAACCTTGCTGTAGCGATTTTTGCAGTCATAAGTGTCGTATACTCGTAAGCAGTATCTCTTCATGGGCATAATATTAATGTAATCCATCATAAGCACACTGGTTTTAGTTGTCTGGCTTCAATTCTTAATAGATGTTATTATTATATCCCGTAGCTACGCATCATCTTTTAGAAATTGTAAAGTGAAACTTGAATCGGAGACTCTCGGAATTCCGGCAGTTAATAAAATTATTTTATATTATCTTCTTTATAAAGTGTGAATGAGTCACTTTGAACTTCAGCACCAAACTGGGAGAGATTGAAACACTAGTATTGCGACATTTTGATTATTTTATCCCCGAAATAAAGGTCTATCATCGTCGAATGTATTTACTACGTTCTGCGCAACACTTCGCGCATGTCATTTGGTGGGGTTAGTCTGGCCAGCAGTCGCAAACCTTATATAGTATTCACAGCTGTTCCACCACAATGCAAGGATCTTCGTTTTTATGAGATATATACGCGAAATGGACGCTTGTTTTTACATTGGTCGAAGAAGGATGTACACCTGTAAATGTAAATGAAAGCTCGTACGACAGTAATAATAGACACGCCTAAAAACATAGTGAAAAGTGGGTCTTAACGCTCCTGAGATAATATACCTTTTTATATACTTTAATGTTTTTATTTATAAGTACTGGTATCGAGTAAAAAGAGACAACGAGTCCTGTATATGCCTATCCAGGGGCAATATAAACAATTACGAATATTTCAGTTTAGACTAAACCAAATGTTTAGATACCCTGCATTGGCAGTTCGCAGCTAGCTCGGTACATTCGACTGAATGCTTCTTCATTAGGGGATCAGGCTACAGTGCGCTTGGACAACCGTATCCTGATCGCCTAATTGAAATACCCATAGCAGTTTATAATAATAAACTGCCACATAGAATTTTTTTCAAAAATGATAATGCACTTGGTAATAACTTTAGTAAGATATTAAAGTGAAAATAATAATTTAATTTAAACGAAAATCAATTTAAATCCAATGCAATAATAATATATTTGAATTAATAGTTAAAATCATGCGTAAAAATATAGTGAATTATGATTTTGTCTACAAATTTCAAAAACCATAGAATTTATAACTGATTTACCGATCAAATTCAGAGAGGGTAGTTGGAACCTTCTGACTTTTTCAGCATTGCGCAAACCAACTTTCAAGATTATATGACTCAATACAAATAATGAAATGTATCTTTTACCGGCGGGCTTATCTTGTACAAACATGTACAATGTTGTAAACAAAATCCACTCAAGCGCATCATAATTATATTGATAGTGCAAATATAGCCGACGTGTTTTATACATAAGACAAGTCAATATGACCACACCTAATACAGTAGTGGCCCTTGACGATTTTACCAGATACTTGAAGATTATTTATCAAAAATATGAATAAGTCTTGACAAGATTTGATTTACAAAAAGAGAACTAATTAAAAATTACCTGAAAAAATTAATTAAATAAAAACTAAAAAGAAAAAAACAAGCCCAGTAGTTTAAAATTCATACAATACTCACAGTCGAGGCCCCTTGGGAAGATTTGATTGTTAAAATTAGAATGGGCCCCGACTGTGAGTATTGTATGAATTTTAAACTTCCCTCCTTTGCGTCGCGCAGTCGGGTAAAAAGGGGTTGAATTTTTAGGAAACCAAGCTCTACATCGAAAAAGTCGAATTAATTACTATGTTGAAATGTGCCTATTACAATTCAATGTACCCACACAACCTTACAAAGTATAATTTTGATATGGAGGTAGGACATGACGGTATCGCCCATCCTAATTGAGCAGTCCGATAGGGGAAGTACCTCCGCTCTACAGAATACCGCGGCTAATAATAACCTTGTGTTGTGTTTTCGGTGGTGAGTAGGGCAGTTAGAGCTCACTGGAGAAGTTTTGTGTTCTCAGTAAGAAGACCGAGAAACTGTTCTTTGTGTTTTGTACTGACAGCACAGAGACTCTCTTAACCTTCTCCCCTCCCCCCCTCTTCTCTATGTAGTCGGCAGCTCAAATGTGACGCCCCTGGTGTTGCAAACGTTCCTAGGACACGGTAACCACTTTTTCATCAGGTTCACCGCGTGCTGCCACCTAAGTGGTATAAAAAATCTGCTATTTTTGGTCATTTTTAATGGAATTTAAAATGCATTAAGAATGTAAAAAATAAAGGATCATAATTCATAACTAATATTTTTCTCTTGAATCTCTAAATAAATTATAGAGAGAGCCCTTTGTAGGATAATTGACCGAACGTTTGTCCGTTTCATCAAGGTGACCGATTTGACTTTTTTCCGTATAAAACCATATCTGTGGGTATGTTAGTTCTCTATAGGGCGCATTTCATCAAAGAACAATGGCAACCTCCCATACATGATTTTATTTGAGACTAAAATGACGCGTCTTTAAATGAAAAAAATACTGTTTAATACGGCGTGATCACCTGTGCTAGTACGTACTTGATTTTCACTCTGAGAAGGCCGAGGATAATAGATATTCACGATTGACTATTTTGTAGGTTATATCTTTAGACCACTTTTTAATGGCCTATAGATGTGTTTTGATGAATTACGTACTTACGTAATCTTTTATATAAGTATGTACGTAGGTATATGAATACACCCACATTTCACCAACATGATTTTCAGTGCCATTTATGTGCGAATACATATACCTAGTTACCTATTTTAAGTGCCTATGTTGGCAGGTAAATTCATAAATTATTTTTATTATACATACCTACCTAGTAGAGAGGTAGATTCTATTTCTTACTTGCCTATTTTAACATGTAGGTACCTACTTGATGAATTCTAAATTATAAATTAGGTAACGTAGGTAAATAACCAGCAACGACCATCCCACACGCTTAGATTTCAGAAAGAGAGGCATCGAACAATATTCTACTTAATCATTCTAGTTCATTCATTAAACCTTTTCCCAACGCAGTTGGGGTCGGCTTTCAGGAACTTCGATATTTGTCATGAAGCGACTGCCATCTGACCTTCATAGCGATATTGAAGTTTCAAGTTAGACTGGTTGGACTTTTGAGGGCTCCAACTACCCGTAACGACTGCCATAGATGTTTGTAAGGCAACCGGGACCGACGGCTTAACGTGCTCTCCGAGGCACGACCAGACCAGTGCAAACAGCCATATAACCTATTGCATTGAGCGGGGATCGAACCCGCGCCCCGTGCGTAGCAGTCGCGTGTACACTACCGCCACGCCATTTCATCATTCTAGTATTAAGTTAAAAGATTACATATTTTAGGGTGAAAAAATAAATAAAACAAGATTATTTCATAATTATGTTTATTTATCGTCTTCTCTAATGATAATGGCATCTAGGAATTCTGCCTGTGCTGAAATATTTTGTTGACGTCTGGCCATCCCAGTGTTGTGTGTGACAGTGTGACGACCAACCAAACAGTTGCAGCAATATTCCAAAATATTGCTTTTTGCTAACGTGACGTGACTTTTTTTGCCTCTTATTAACGTCGTCACGCCAGATCGTCTAAGGTTATATCGAGTAGGATCAATGTGTTCACTACACCCTTCAATTCTGTAGCCTCCATGGAAACGTACACGCTCGCCATAATATGAGCGTGCTTGTCTTATTTGGTACGTTCCCAAAGCAAACAATTAAATCCCTAGTGTCGGGAAGTACAAAATATTATTTTCATCAGCTGTCATGTTTACAAAATGGGATGACCTTCTGTTCATGTTTATGAGCTGGATCATGTGTGCCAGGTTATTATTTAAATGCATATGTTCTCATATAATTTCTAATATCTCATTTGCATAAACATTGTCTTGAAAGTGAACACTGTGGAAAATGGAATGTGGTACTATTGCAGTTAGGGAAAACACAGTGATTATTTGAGTTGGCCGCACTTCTGTAGTCAGGTAATGCTATTCTTTGCCACAGGTTGAGGATTCTCTTGTGGTACTGCCCTTGATTCCTCTACTGAAATATTACTGCTACTAGGTAATGGTCTAGTATCAACAGTAGGTAATGGTCTAGTATCAATATGGGTGATACAGCGTACTTCTCTTTGAGTATGTAACCAGCATGGGTGGCACACGCAATCAGAAGCTGCTATCTGAAAATAAAGAAAACCATTTTAATTTCTTTAACATCACTAATTAGGATGAATAAAAATGAATAAATATATAATTTTTAATTGCATACAGTTTCATCGGAGTTCATTAAAACCAGTTTGGGTTGTCAACAGTCATTTAGTCAAGATAGACGGATAAGACTGTAATACTAGGTGAGGGTTGGTGTAATCAAGACCGAGTAGTGAGTGATCTGTACAACTGACCAAGTAGTGAGTGATCTGTACAACTGTTAATGGTTGGTCAAGAACTTTGACTCAGGCTGTCAGATGTTTGAAACTCTCAATATAGAATAAATATATGCTAAACCACATTATATTTCAAAGAAAGCCCCTAACTCTAAAGCAACTAGAAGAAGATACAACCATGTCTTAATTTTTGTTAAAAATATAATATAACCAACCTGTCTTGGTGCTATTCTGCTTCCCATAATATTAATCATGGACTGCTGCAGTTCAGATGGATTGTCCCTCATACATAATCTTCATCTGAAAAACAGGAATCTGAAAAACAAGACATTGTTTTGTTAAAATATAATTTCTAAAGGTTTCAATGTGACATGATGGTCTACACATATAGCATGGTATCACTCATTTGCATGTTTTTGGGATCACTCAACTAGTTTCTAATATAAACGGAATGTAATGTAGTTAATAAAACTCAATACTCACGATTAGAGGAAACACCCAGCTGCAAAGTATAGTGATAACAAAGTTCCAAGGCTTAATATTGGCGCAGTGTGTTGACGCATATATTGCAATTGATGCATAAAATGGGGGTTGGCCTACCACGTCTTCCCATCTTGGCGGTAGCAAACAACAAGTTTCAAAGCAACGAGATCAACAGAATAAGGCTAGATCAGAATCCAATATACAAACAGCACAGTCAGTCGGGTAAGTATCAGTATCAGAGTCCTTAGGCATGCAGGGGTCACAAATAGGAAAGATCAGAGTCCATAAGCAGTCCGGGTCACAATTTATTAACTTCAAATAAACGGTAAAGATAGATGATCGAAAACACTCCACAACAAAACAGTACAAACGTCTGACTCAAAGAGAATACAATACTACGTAAGAGTCTGACTGAGACTCCAATGTTGCCATTGTCATAATATTTTTTATTGCTTTGGATATGGGCCTTTAAGAGTTTTCGAACGGTGTGTTATGTTTATTGTTTACTTGAATAATTGTATTTTCATTATAAGAATTCATTAAGGTTGAAAAATATACATTTAAAAATATATTACTAACTAAAATACTTCATTGAATCAGTTCTTACAATTATAAACCTGAAAAAAATTACAAAAACACTTTACTGCATAGTATATTTTTTACTACTCGTAAAGAAAATGGTAACATTTAATTGGTAAGGAAATTAAATAATCAATTAAGCTCATATTAATTTTCTTTCTATTCCTCGGCTTTTAATAACTTAGACGATACTTTCAAAAAACGTAAATATTTACTAGAATGGATTTCCTATGAATGACATTTTAAGACGCTCAAATTTTAGTCAAATAAGAATTCGCCATTGTTCTTTAGCACTTTCTTTGATTTAAAACACAACTTTTGTTGATAGTGAGGAAAATGAAAGCGAAAAGGGGGCAGTTTACTGTTTTGTTTTTCATAAATGGATATTGATAATATTAACTCAAACATTTAGATATGATTCCTCTGAAATGTGCTAAATTTAGTACACATCGGTTAATTGCAACCTATGTACAAAGCGTACATACTGTTTAGACAAAAGCAAAATTATCCATCTTCACGAGGTCCACTGTTCACTGATCTACTAGTCATAATTAAATAAATATTTTGCAGGTTTTTGCTACCTATTTATAATCTTCGCAGGCACCCATACATCTTCGTTACTAAATACAAATGCGTAGTTTGGCTTTCTTGAGATCTCCCTAATCGATAAGCCAACGACGACGCCACAACGACAGTTTTGTGGAATTATGTATGGGAAAATGAATTATTGAACACGTTTGGGCCTATACACACTCGCTCCTTTTACCGTCGACAATAGACTTTTGCACGAGTTTTTAAGACGTCCAAATGAATGCGTACTGCAACATTAAGTAATTACTTAAAATAATCTAAAATCCAGCCGTTGAAGGTAAAAGTAGCGTTTGTGCTTGGGCCCTTACAGCTTTGGATGTTCTGCGCATCACTGACGCGCACACGGTGAGTTGGGGGTGTCTGGCCAGTTGTAACAAACGTTGGTATGTATATCATCTTAGCTTATAAGTTAACATAAATAAATAATTATCTTTTTTTAACATATTTTACAATACATAAATTTCGCATATGCTAGTTTACTCCAGTTGAAGGGTACTACACGCCCAAACTTCACAATTTATGTTTGTAAAGTTGTGACCATCAAAGGAAATGTAAAAAGAGATTACACTTAAAAAAATAACAGAAGAGTTAACTTTTATAAAGAAGGGATAAATCCCAATAACAATATTGTTAGTACCGAAAGTATTACATAAGCACTTACTAATATTTCAATTTAGATTAAAAAAAATGTTTAGAGCCCCTGCCAAGGCAGCTCGCAGCTAGCTCGGTACATTCGACTGAATGCTTCTTCATTAGGGGATCAGGCTACAGTGCGCTTGGACAACCGTATCCTGATCGCCTAATTGAAATACCCATAGCAGTTTATAATAATAAACTGCCACATAGAAAAAATGTTTCAATATGATAATGCTCTTTGAAATAATTTTAGTCATTTAATTTAAACCAAAATCAATTGGAAGCAACAATAATTTATATAAATTATTAGAAAATAGTTGTTTTATATTATTTACTAAATGTAAATAATTATAGTGAATTAACACTTTATTTGGAAATATAAAAACCCGAGCATTTAAAAACTGATTAAGCGATAAATTCGTTGAGGGTAGTTGGAAAAGTTTCGGCTTTTTCAATTTTCAAAAGCAACTAAAAAAGGGGCTTTTGTTGTAGGTATTTTCAAAAATCAAGCACTACATCGAAAAAGTAGAATAAATAATTGTGTTAAAATGTGCTTGTTACAATTCAATATACCCACAAAAGCCTACAAAGTAGTATTTTGTGACATTCAGCCATCTTTTGACATTTTCAATTGAATATTTATCAAGGTTGCATTGCCAATGAAAAACTTAAATTATCATAATATTCATAATCTTTCTCTTAAATCTCTAAGTAAATAAATTATAGAGTACTTTACAGAATAATTAACTGAGCGAGTGAAGTGGACGAGAGTCTCCGTTTCATCATAATACTTAACTTTGATTGATTTTCACCAAATATGGCATACACATTCTTTGATTTAAAATACTACTTTTGTTGAGAACTTTTGTTGATAGGGCGACAAAGGTGGCAGTTTAATATATCGTTATTTATGAGCGGATCTTGATGATTATTGGCTTAAATATCAAAGATATAATTCCTCTTAGATGTGCCAAATTTAGTGAAATTCGGTTGGTAAACACAACCCTATGCTTTGTATTATACTCTCAGACAAAAGTAAAGTTAACAATCGTCGTGAACTCTGCTGTTTACAGAATTACTAGTCATAATTGAATATATGTTTTACAATTTTCTTATTTATAGTATTGATGAGTCTACGCATCTAGCCTACGTAGGCACCTAAGCCATACGTACGGTAAGCTGCAAAAGTGCAAAAGTATGACTTCGTTACTAAACACAAATGCGTAGTTTGGTTTTCTTGAGATCACCATAATCGATAAAACGGCGACACAATGACAGTTTTGTGGAATTATGCATGAAGAAATGAATTATTGAACACGTTTGGGCCCATGCACACTCGCTTCCTTTAGCGTTGACAATACACTTTTGCAAGAGTTTTATAATACCTAAATGTATGGGTACTGTGATGAAAAACTATCTAAAATCCAGCGGTTGAAGGTAAAAGTAGCGTATGTGCTGTGGCCCTTACAGCCTCGGATGTTCTGCGCATCACTGACGCGCACACGGCGAGGTGGGGGTGTCTGGCCAGTTGTAACAAACGTTTGTATGTATATCATGTTAGTTTATGAGTTAATATAAATGAATACAATCTTCTCCTTATATACCAAACAATATTATATTTGTATATCCCAGTTCACTACTACTACACACCCAAACTACACAAACTATACTTGGAAAATTGTGACTATGAAAGGAAAATGTAAGAAGACATATTATTAGAAGGCTAAGCTTTTAAAATAGATAAAAATTTTGAAAGAGTTAAAACCCAAAGAAAGAGTTGTTAGTACTAAAACTGTTATATAATCACTTACGTTTATTTCAATTTAGATTCAACAAAATGTTTAAATCCCCTGCATTGGCAGTTCGCAGCTAGCTCGCTACGTTCGACTGAGTGCTTCTTCATTAGGGGATCAGGCTACCGTGGGTTAGGACCACCGTATCCTGATCGCCTAATTGCAATACCCATAGCAGTTTATGAAAATAAACTGGCACATAGCTAAAAGTGCGCGGTTGGGAGATGAAGTTTATTTATCGCCGAATGTAATTGGATATTGGATGTTTCAGATATTGATTGCCATCACGTAAGGAATATAATGTTTTTTTAAACCTTTTTTCGAAAATTCAATTGTACTACTAATTTTTTTTTAAATGCTAGGGTTTGTGTTTTAGAAGTTTATAAGGCAAATACTCGCAAATAACAAAGAAACCCTTTGAGGTGTACAACTAGTACCTGCGTAATATTCCATTTATTTATTTAAATAAACATACACTGACGGACTCATAAACTGCATCAAAGTAATAGACGACTTTGAAATAAATATTTTAACCAAGTATGCATACTTTCTATACAGATTTAAATTGAAACCTCTAGATTGGTTCGTGAACTTTAAAACAGCGTAGGGTCATATCTTTAAGTTTAAGTTTATGTACTGGAAAGGACCTTAAGACTTTTTTTGAAGAAAAAAGAGAAATTTAAGAAATATTGGTTTAATTAAAAAATTGGTTTTAACAATAGACACAAACTTTATGCAAGGGTTTATTTGTGTTTTAATAAGGTGTATTACCCCCACGTGCCCTTATTACGGATTCTAATCGGTTCCGCATAGATTTTATAAGGGTTTTTAAAAGATCTTGCGGAATATTGTCCCTTTCTTCTGAAAGTGCTGTTCTTAGTGCTGCCACTGTCGTGGGCGAAGGGTTTCTCGCATATACAGCTCTTTTTAAATTGTCCCAAACATGCTCGATGGGATTAAGATCCGGGCTGCGTGCTGGCCAATTCATTGTACGTATCCCAACCTCTTCGCAATAATGTTGAACTTGTGCAGCTGCATGCGGCCGGGCATTATCCTGCATTAAAGTAAAATTTTCGCCTATGAATCCCATGTAAGGCACCACGTGATCTTCTAATATCTCTGTTATGTAGCGATGTGCTGTCAAACCCCCTCTATTACCGTTTTGACGGACCATGTCTATGAACACAAGTTCTGTGCGCCCGTTCATCGATATGCCACCCCAGACCATACATGAACCGCCTCCAAAAGGAACACGCTCCTCAATGCAACTTTGAGCATATCGCTCCCCACGTCGACGATAGACTCTCCTGCGACCATCTGCACCATATAAACATGTCCTACACTCGTCCGTGAACAATACAGAGGCCCACTGCTCTTCTGTCCAATTCAGGTGATGACGCGCAAATCTTAAGCGAGCTTGTCTGTGAGCTGTAGACAACTTTGGACCATTTGCTGGTCTAAAAGGGGTGATATCCGCTTCCTTTAACCTTCTTCTTATTGTTCGTGCACACACGTTTACTCCACGCACTTCATTAAGCTCGGTTTTGATGTTAACTGACGTGAGGAAACGATTTCGCAGGGAAGTTATAACAATAAATCGTTCATCACGACCTGTGGTTGCTCGAGTTCTGCCTGTACCACGTCTCCTCCTGTAAGAACCTGTCTCTACAAACCTTCTGTATATTCTAGAAACCGTAGACTGGTTTAAATTTAAATTTCTACCAATCGTTCGTTGATCCAAGCCCTCCCGCACCAATGCTACAATTTGTGCCGCTTGTTCGGACGAAGTATCCGTATTATGGTTCAAAAACTCTCGATGTGTTAAAAAACTAACCCAACAATTATGCTGGTAACAATAATTCAATTGACAAAACCAAAAAAATCAATGAGATTCAATTTAAAACTTTGCTATAAATAACACGCAAATCTGATACTACAAGTAAATTTTCTTTTCCCGGCTATATTCATTTGTTTTACTGCAGTTCTATTTTTAAATTTAATTTTTTTTAAGATTAAGAGCCAGTCTTTCCATATTTATATAATTTAATCTAAAAAGTTTGCATACTTATTATAAAAAATCCTTTTAGAGTAAACCTGAACTTTGATGCAGTTTATGAGTCCGTCAGTGTAATATGATTTACCTTTTTAAATACATATATTAAATACTATAGTTAGATATTAGTTAGTCAATTAGATTATAATTATTATTGACATATCAATAAAAAAACAATGTCTTTCATACTAAATAACAGATCTTATGTATTAATTGCCCTATGGCTCGTGCAGCCCGGGTTGGGTCTCACTATGGCACAGGACGTGATTTCCTAAATTCATATTATTATTATTTGTACTTTATAACTTCCTTATACCAATCACATTCCTGCCTGCCATAACGTATATAAAAATTAAATTATATTTATAAATATCAAAAATATTAATGCGTGATATTTTTCATGATTTTGAATTGAATGTAACGATTATTTTGAAAATTAATGAATTTTCAAATGATCGTTACATAGTAAAAAAATATAATTCTGCTTACGACTTCTGATTAAGATTGGTCATTGCTATGCAACGGGGCAATATCGCCCGTGCATTGAGCACGGGTGCGATGAATGGAGGGTTAACACTACAGCTGATATTATTACGTAAAATTAACACTGCATTTTTGTCTAGCTTTTATACTTTTTAAATCAAATACCTACACTGCATAAATTAATATTATATGAGGTTTAGGATAGATTTACTTAAGTATAAAATCACAAAATGCTGATAGAGCCCGGTGAAACTAGAAGTGCCATATTGAAAATACTTCTAAAGCCATTGTTTCGAAAACTCTGAATTTTATACCATTTAAAAATTATTTAGGTATCCATTGGGTTGGATTACACATACTTACACTAAGGGCTATCTCAAATTCGACCATATTTTTATTTTGTACGTCAATTTAACTACACCCCACCTGATGGTAAAGACAGATGCAGTCTACCAGCCCAGTTGCTTTCTCTAGATTAAAATGGTGGATGCTGGTGGTGGCCCCTACTGGTATGATTTATAAAAAAATGGTAGGTAGGTAGTTAAAATTATCGCCTTGTATCAATATATTTAAAAAAAAAAGACCGACTACCTTAAGTACTGCTCAAAAGGTCGAAACGCAAACCGAAAGAAAATTTTATCCGGTATGATTCGACAGACAGACAGACAAGTACTAGTTACCAAATCACAGACCACCAGGTGGTTGATTGTTGATTGTACATTTTTACTAGTTAGTTACTTACACATTTCAATCTCAGCAGGCCTACCATAAACTTCTAAACAAATTGCACGGCTGTCTTACCACCAACTGCAAATGTACCTAACTTTATAACGTAATCCCATATAAATTACGAAGACTTTGCCTTCAGCTTAACATCAGGCGAGGTGAAGTCAAATTGACGTGTCATAGATAAAAAAAAAAAAATACATTCTATTCATATTCTTCATCATATTTCTTCATTGCACACATAAATCACATTTATACCTATGATAAGTATGATGTTATGTACAAAAGGTAAGCTTAACTTATAGTGAGTTCTCTTCCAGCCCTCGATCAATAATTTGTATTGTGTTATTGATCGAAGCTTCCAGCAAACCCGTTAGTGCACAGAGGAATTTTAATGGAATGAGGGGCAAAGTCTTGTGTAATGTATGAACTATGAATGTAACTTTTGTATAGGTATCTACCTGTACAAAAGTTACATTTGCAGTTGGTGTATGAAAGTTGTTTAAATATTTAGAGTTTATGGTACGGGCATAGTATTACGATCTACTGGCCCAAGGAGACATAAATAACAGCTTAAAATTAGTGGAAGAAAGAAAAAACAATATTGACAATGACTAGGACATCATTTTATTTGAAAGAAATCAGTCTTACATATTCTTACAGCGAAATTTCACAACGAAAATAAAAATATCGAATAATGAAACTATTATCACATTTACATCGAATGATGAAAAATAATAGTAAGGTATGGAATCGACCTGCGACATCGAATGAAATGAAATGTTCAAAGGGTTATAATATCTTAGACACTGAACTAAATCGAAGTATTTAACTTTCTCCACCAGCTTTCTTTGCTTGTTCTTCAGTTTTGTCTTCCACCTGCTTCTTCACCGGACCAGTCTGCACAATAGGCACCACTCTTTCATTCGCCGCAACCTGAGGTGGTTTCAACGGAGCCGAGATCGACAGAACGCCATCTGACGACAGTTTAGAGACAACCGAGTCCGGGTCCACTCCCTTAGGTAAAGCGTACCTTCTAGTGAAACTCCTGGAGATATAGCCGTGGTCGTCTTGCTTCTCTTCGTGTTTGGCTTCAATAGACAAATATCCGTCCACGGTCTTGACCGAGATCTCTTCTGGCGCGAAATGTTGCACGTCTAAATTAACCTGGAACTTGTCCTTATCTTCTTTGATGGTTGACCCGACATCTTGAGCAGCAGCCAGTAGGTTTTTCCATGGTCTGTAGTAGTCGTGGTTGACTTGAGGAAGAGCAATCATCGTCAGTAGGTCTTCTGGAGTCAATTCGAGTCCGAAGTGCTGGTCAAGTAGACGACGCGGACGTTGCCTTGGTACGTGATCGAAGAAAAATGGGTACAGTGACATTTTCTTTTCTTATATTTTCAACTCACTTTCAGATAATACAGTAGAAGTAATGCTGAAGCAGAATAACTTGTCAGTTGATTCGCTTAAATTCGCTTGTAGTAATGTTCGCTTTCGTTCTCAAACTTTGAATGATAACAAACCCGAACACGCTCGGGTTTATATATGTGAAAGCGCCATCTAGTACTGTCTAGCAACTTCTCGAATAACGCGCCTCGAACTTTCGCGGTTGCGCCGTGTGCTTCGCCAATGCAGGCAGTGTGAGTCAATGCAGAGGTTAATAACATTTTGTTGTTATCAGTTACTTTCACAATATTTCTTTAACTTGCACACATATTTTGAAGAAATATTGTTTTATTAATAATACAATTGACGTTTATTTAAAAAATGTAATTATAAGATAAAAATATTGAAGAAGTTAATTACTTTGAAAAATGTATTCTCATTATCGTGAATTTATTTTTAAAGCGAGGTGATCTATAACTAGAAATGTTGGGCGTGGCGTTGTACCCTGTGAAAACCATTTATGCGTTTTATGAATTACTCATATAGTCCTAGGTATATTTTAAATTTAAAAATAATATATCTTTATTATGACATACAAACATACGTAAAGGGTGCCATAAGAAGGACAGCGGTAAGTTTTCTGTAGTCACACTTATAAATTTTATTAACTGCTACAGCTATGCTATGTAATAAACTTCTTTGATTTGCGGTCACCATGTTTGTAGGGTTTGAAACTAGAGAAATAAAATGTAATATTTAGTTTGAGAACGTTGAAAACTTATGGCAATTAGTTTATTTTTAAATCATTTTGTAAAGTAGTTGGCATTAAATCATAATATTTGTAATATTCGAAGATACATCTTTTTATGTGCAATAGGCTAGCGTTTGACTACCTCTCCAATTATCGTTACAAAATGTTTACAACTACTGATTTTTGTACGCCATCTGGGGGCAAGTAGCGTTACTAAATTTCTAGAAAATGCACTGTACTTCAGAAACACCTAGAATAATCTACCAAGGGGTGGGGACGCAGCTTTTGCACGGACTAGGTACATGGCAACAGATTTGCACTCCTATGCTACAGATCTTAAAATTCAAAATTCATTAATTACTTACACATAGTCAAAGAAACTGTGAAGTTTATCTTCACTATACCTACATTATTTTTAAATAATAATCTCTTAGTAGGTACCTACACCATAGGACATAAGAAGGTACTTAGATTTTTTTTTTCGCTCTATAGCTAGGTACCTTATTTTATTATCATTGTAACTTAGATGAAATAATAAAATTAATAATCACCATTATTCTTTGGTCTGTAAGGTTTGCTTGAAGAAATTAAAAACGTAGGTAGGTAGGTATTAATTAATTTCACCTTAATTGTAGGTACCTACCCCTACAAGTACTAACATATTAATTCCTACCTACTAGGAAGCATTAGGAAGCTAGTCATTGTTATGTCGCCAGTCGGGGCATAGGGAGACGTAGGGATATGAAATTGGCTAGCTCACCCCCTCCCCTCGTACTCAGACAGAATCGATACTGCGCCCTCAGACTGACTGATAAATATGTTTTGGTTGGTTTAAGTCTGGTATAACCACAGAATAGAAAAAACTAGTAGAAGTGCGACGCGATAGTTGCAGTAGCGGAACCGATGTCGCCAAACTCACACACATAACCGTAAATAATAACGTGCATTACCAGTAAATAATTGGGGATTTCTGGTGGGAAAAAAACCACTACTGGTTAAAAACAGAAACCCCATGTTTTGCTATCTAGGCTAGGCCATGTGTTACTCGTGTCTAAGTAATAAGTTTTTTTTTTATACTACGTAGGTGGCAGACAAGCACACGGCCCACCTGATGGAAAGCGGCCATCGTGGCCTATGAACGTCTCAGAAATTCTTCTTCTGTATCACTAAGGTGGCAAACAAGCACACGGCCCACGGCCCTCGGTCTACCTGATAGGAATTGGTTACCGTCGGCCATATACGGGTGGGAAACCAGGGGCGTTACACTGTCTGAGGGTGACTGGTGGAGTCGCCTATCACCCTAGCAGAAGCAGGCCACGGCGGCGGCGCAAAGGGCCGCCCCATACCCAGGGGCTAAATGAGGACACCATGGTCTCCACATTAGGGGAAAAGGGTCATCGCAAAAGAGATGTCCCCGGGTCTGCCGGGGTGCGAGAGATTATGTCTTGTATAAACTCACCTCCGGCATTCAAGGACCCATGGACGGCGTGCGTTTTAGTCGGTTCGAGTCCGACATAATCACCTCCACCGGTTTTGGCGGAGGTGGTATCCGTGGGGATTTTGCGCACGATAAAAAAGGGTCGTTACACTCATGGTGCTGACCCTAACGAAACCTTCTAACGCCAATTTTGAAGAACCCCATGTTGTAGTCACTTGGGAAAACCACAACGACGGGAAGGTGATGGTTCCACAGCTTCAGCATGTATGGGATGAAGTTTCCCTCATAGCCTTTTTGCTGATCAATTTCTTTTACTATTTTGCTACCTTAGTGTTATAAAATAACGGACAGATGATGTTATAGAGCAAAAAAAAGGATTGGTATTCATTTTATATGATTGAAGCCAAGGGCATTCTGAAGATGGGGAGACCTGTTTTTTTTTCAGATTCAAAATAATAGCGCGCCATCTAGTGGCATAAAGAATTAAATATAGTTATACTATTGCACACTAGAGGGCGCTTGCGAACCAAACCATACTAATAAAGAGGATATTGTAGGTTTATTTTTTTTAGGGTATTGATGTATTAATAAGCATTTGGAAACGACTTTTACTCCAAAAGTTCTATTGTCACAGCTCTTGAAAACCTTTATATATTAAAATCTTGGCAGCTTTGCTATATACCTAGTACTAAAGGGTCCACCATATTGTCTAGTGATATATACATCTCTTTTAAAATGAAATTATTTATTCATTGGTATTCCTGTGTTATTTTTGTATTCATATAGAAGCAATCACGATACAAGTTATAAACAATTCGTTGAATTTCTTAAAATTAATTGGAGCTCGATCTGTTGTGGAGTAGTTGTAACAATTTTATAATCCTTCTCGTGCTTGTTGGTACCTATCAATAGATGGAGCTGTACGTTGTAATTTTAATATTACACGAGATGATGAACAACTAAAAGTAGTTAATTGTCTTTTACTGTAGACTGAGAATTAACTAGTAGTCCCACTAACGTTTTAACAATCTACCATATGTATATGTATTTGATCATCCCAATTTGTAACTGCAAACCACACAGCACATGAGCGAATTCTCTCCCTCATTCTCTCAAAAACTCATGATAAAAAATAACAAAAATTAACTATAATTATTTTGAAGTTTGAAAAAGTTATAAAGGTGGGTTGGTACGTATTTCCTCACTATACGTTTTTACTTCATTGAAATTTTCTGCTTTATAACGAAATTCATCTAAATCGAACAAGAATAAATGAAACATTTTTTATTTGGAATTATTTTGATTAAAGTAAATCTGTTTTAAATATATTTTCTATTATTTCGTTTACAATATAATTATGACTCGAATAGAATTACTAGCATTTTCTAGAAACTTAGTTCCGCTATTTGCCGCTAGGTAGTGCAACGAAATCAGTAGCTGTAAACATTTTGTAGCTCATATTTAACATCACTACAGTCGGGATATCTTGGAAGATGACTTTTGAGGAAATCATCTAGTCATACCGACTATGAGTGATTATGTTAAATTAATATTCACGACTATTAATTTAACATGCAACTAAGGAATCTCATAATATAAATAAAATGTATAATGCATCCTGCAATATGTACCGTTTTATAAGAATATCATACAATACAATTATGAGAATTTTTACCAAAAAAATCAATACACCAAATACAACAACATTCCTAAACTAACCGGTTCTAATAATAATCACAAAAAGCTTTTAAATAATACTGTTACAGTAGTTGGCATGACATTTGCACAATTAGTAGAAGTAATGATATTACTAACAAGTGAAGTCACTGTTGATCAAAATTAACTTATTTATTATACTATTAATATATTTAATCCCAAATCATTTTATAAAGAGTATCTTGAAGTTATTGATAACAACAAATTGTTGTAAACATCTGCGTTTTCCATTTTCATTTGCCGTCTTGTTGACGTCACACGTCGCAGATTCGAGACGTGTTTTTCTAGAACTTTCTTGTCACTACTAGATGGCGCTGTCGTGTATATAAACCCAGGCGCGTTCGAGTTTGGTATCATTTGAAAACTCAGAGCGAAAGTGAACATTACAACTCACAAGTGGATTAACTGACAAGTTATTCTGCGATATTTCAACTGTATTGACTGAAGTTGAATTACACATAACAAAATGTCATTGTATCCATTTTTCTTGGATCATCACTATCGTCCAAGACAACCCCCGCGTCGTCTGCTGGACCAACATTTTGGATTAGGATTGACTCCGGACGACTTTCTGACGATGATTGCTATTCCTCAAGTCAACCACGACTACTACAGACCTTGGAGAAACCTACTGGCTGCTGCTCAAGATGTCGGATCAACCATCAAAGAAGATAAAGACAAGTTCCAGGTTAATTTAGACGTGCAACATTTCGCGCCAGAAGAGATCTCGGTCAAGACCGTGGACGGATATTTGTCTATTGAAGCCAAACACGAAGAGAAGCAAGACGACCACGGCTATATCTCCAGGAGTTTCACTAGAAGGTACGCTTTACCTAAGGGAGTGGACCCGGACTCGGTTGTCTCTAAACTCTCGTCAGATGGCGTTCTGTCGATCTCGGCGCCGTTGAAACCACCTCAGGTTGCGGCGAATGAAAGAGTGGTGCCTATTGTGCAGACTGGTCCGGTGAAGAAGCAGGTGGAACATAAGAAGGGAGAAGACGAGAAGGAAGAAGCTAAAAATGAAGAAGAAAGTAAAGCAAGTATTTAGTTAGTTCGAGAGTTAGTGTTTGAGATAATCAATGAACACTTAAATGTTGTTTTGTGATATGAGCGTTGATATAGAGATCTGCATTTATTTACCAAAAATTAGGATTATATTTTTTTTTAATAAATGATGTTTTAGTCATTTATTCTCGAGTTTATTTTTTCTTCCTTCTAATAATAGTGTTATAGTACCAAATACTGGTTAGTACAGTTAAATAGAGATCGTACTCATAGGTTAATTTTAAGGGAGTAATTGTTACGAACCACCCACTGTTTCTCCTTTGTTAAATGACTATGAACATTTTCTTCAGTCGATAAGATTCACAATGGTTTGAAAAAGCCACTGCCAATTCTGTATAAATTGATCCTAATTACCCTAATATACTGAGAACACTCCGCTCCTTGCAGTCGATCTCACATAAATATTATGAGAGCCATTCAAACAATAAGGCTAAATACACACGGGCGCTGAAAACGGCGCGTTAAAAAAGTTAGTTTATTGAAGAATAGACATAATATAATTGTGCTTTTTGAAACGTCAGCGCTTTTCAAACGCGACGTCTTTTTTAGACTAGTTTGCATTTTAAACTTTGGTCGCAGGGCATAAGGCCTGAGCTTCAATAAACTAACTTTTATCGTCACATTTTTAGCGTCCGTATGAATGAAGCATGATGGAGCGGGAGAGTGGACAGGTCATGAGTAAATCCCGGCTCCGCTACATTGTAGTAGGAACATTTTCTCAAGTTGATATGATTCAAAATGGTTTGAAAAAGTCACTGCCCTTTCTAGAGAAATTGATCCTAACCCTCCGCTCCATGCATGCTGTCGATCTCACATGAATATTATAAGAGCCTATTCCACGGAGGACCGAACCTTCAATTCTCCATGGCCTATTCAAACAATAATGGAGTGGGAGAGTGGGCAGGTTATGAGCTCCACAACATTGCAGTAGGATCACTGAAGAAGCTCCGTGGTCCCACCAGTGGGTTATATACTCGTAATGCATCTTATATTATTGTGCTATTGCTAAATCTATGGTGTTATGGGCGTAACCAGGGATTCATACTTTCATGAAATTACTTAATATTACCTTTGGAAAGAAAGAAAGAAAAAAGTTTTATTTAGATCATCACATTTTGTTTCTCCTGTAGGTACAACAATTCGTGATGCAGGTTATGCATAACCTTCACACTGTGTGAACCCAAATGGGACTCCATCTCAGCATTGAAGCTATGCAAGAGTATGATCACGGTAATGATTTTTCATCAGGTGGCCCGTGTGCTTGTCTGCTATCTTAGTGACATTATTAAAAAAAGACACAAAACCATACCCTGCGCCCGTGGTCCTCTCATGTGGCCATCATTGCTTCACTATCACGTGATAGAAATAGTACATTTTCTATTGGTTAGACATCCTTGAACACAGATTATTTAACACACTGGTGTTGAGGCATTCATAACCTAAGTTAGATCCAGTATAGACAGATTCTGTTTGTACTGTGGTTAAGGCGACTCTTACCAACAGGAGAGACTTTTGCTTGTTTGCCCCTTAAATTACGCTACCATAACTAGAAAAATGAACACCATCTAGCGACACTAGGCAATGAAATAGTTAATGCTATTCCACACTAGATGGCGCTCTAAAGAAGAATTATATATTTTGTGAAACTAAATTTACTGTATCTTTTGTTGTCTGTCTTTAATTTTAAATATACTTTCTGTTTCTGTGTACTTTCTGCGTTATGTACATATTAATACAGTACGAAATAATACAACTAATTATTACCCAAGCGGCTCCAACATAGGGTTTTTTTTGTAACACTTAGGTCGCAGACAAGCACACGACCCACCTGATGGGAAGCGGTCACCGTGGCCTATGCATGTTTGCAACACCAGGGCGACACACACGTGCTGCCTACCCTGTAGAAACTTTCTAATGCCCTTCTTGAAGAACCCCATATTGTAGTCACTTGGGAAAACCACGAAGTTAAGTTCTTCAGAAAGAGCATTAGGTTTCTACAGGGTAGGCAGCACGAGTGTAACGCCACTGGTTTTGCAAACGTCCATAGGTCACGGTGACCGCTTTCAGGTGGACCGTGTATCTGCCACCTAAGAGGTATAAAAAAAAGTTAAAGCTGTACGTACTGTTTTAAAACTTTTTATCTAAGGTGTGTACCGTTCTTACTAGTTCGACTTAATGCTAACAGATGGCGTTGTACGCAATTGAGATTTAATCAAATTTTGAATGCTAAAAACGAAATATCTACTTGATGAAAATCTTGTAATTTATTGAGCAGGTAACTTGGTAATTTGATTTTCTAAATTGTAGATATCAGGCGATGTTAACATTATAAATTGAAGACATTTATTTTAAAAGTATAATCTAGTGTTTAGTTTGTAGGATGGGTGAACATTTATAAGATATTGAGACCTCTCCGTGCCTTGGACGAGCACGTTTAGCCCTACATCAGTCGCCTGTCACTCTAGCTCTACCCCACCTCCGGCAACTGAAGACCCAAAGACGGCCTGCGTTTTAGTAGGTTCGAGTCCGACATAATCTACCCAACCGGCTCCGTGGGGATTTTTCGCACGATAAAAAAAAACCCCCTCCATCGGTAGGTTACCAAATGAATATCCACAACAGCTCTGTTCCACCCTGAGATGTTCTCAAGTGTAATAACAGTCAGAGCTTCAATTTTGCCAATGGGTTTTGGACTTGTTTCATAAAAGATATCGAAGTTCAGCCGCGTTGTAGTTAGACTGGAAAAATAGAACTCCGGACTCCGAGGTGAAGGCCTCGGATGCGACCGGAACAAACGTAAGGATGGTGATATTTCGAAGTATATAGGTACGATTTCTTATAAACAACAGTACCTGTAGCGGCTGTAACTGATATTGTTTAATAAACAATACCAGTGAATCATGAAACACCCCGAATATAAGGAAATTACTAGCATTTTCTGAAGCCAGTAGTTGTAAACATTTTGTAACGCACTTTTAATCTCATAGATGTCTTGAAGAAGTACTTTTTTTAGGAACTCATACCAACCATTTTCATTTGTTAAGGATTTTAAAGCGTGACCGTACAAAACTATATGAAAATAAACTTGAAAAGTTATTTACAACACACCTTTATTTAATTTTTGAATGTTTAAAGGATACCTATATCCTTTAAACATTCAAATAATTATGGCGAACGTAGTCTAAATGAGTCTGTGTATTATGTTATGAGTAATTAATGAATCTCATAATAAAAATATAAAGTAGTATGCGCTATTATGTATGAATTATGAATTTCATACATTACAATTATTATGATTTTTACAAATAATTAACACACCAAATACCAGAATATTCCTAAACTAACCGATTCTAATGAGAGAGCACAAAAAAGTTTCATATAATAATGTAGTTGGCTTGACATTTCCACAATAATGTTGAAGTTATTGATAACAACAAATTGTTGCAAACATCTGCGTTTTCCATTTTTATTTGTCGTCTTGCTGACGTCACGCGTCTCGCAGATTCGAGAACTTTCTAGTCACTACTAGATGGCGCTTTCATGTATATAAACCCAGGCACGTTCGAGTTTGGTATCATTTGAAAACTCAGAGCGAAAGTGAACATTACAACTTACAAGTGAACTAACTGACAAGTTATTCGGCGATATTTCAACTGTATTGACTTAACTGAAGTTGAATTACACAACAAAATGTCATTGTATCCATTTTTCTTCGATCATCACTATCGTCCAAGACAACCTCCGCGTCGTCTGCTCGACCAACATTTTGGATTAGGATTGACTCCGGACGACTTTCTGACGATGATTGCTATTCCTCAAGTCAACCACGACTACTACAGACCTTGGAGAAATCTACTGGCTGCTGCTCAGGATGTCGGATCAACCATCAAAGAAGATAAGGACAAGTTCCAGGTTAATTTAGACGTGCAACATTTCGCGCCAGAAGAGATCTCGGTCAAGACCGTGGACGGATATTTGTCTATTGAAGCCAAACACGAAGAGAAGCAAGACGACCACGGCTATATCTCCAGGAGTTTCACTAGAAGGTACGCTTTACCTAAGGGAGTGGACCCGGACTCGGTTGTCTCTAAACTGTCGTCAGATGGCGTTCTGTCGATCTCGGCGCCGTTGAAACCACCTCAGGTTGCGGCGAATGAAAGAGTGGTGCCTATTGTGCAGACTGGTCCGGTGAAGAAGCAGGTGGAACATAAGAAGGGAGAAGACGAGAAGGAAGAAGATAAAAAGGAGGAAGAAAGTAAAGCAAGTAGTTAGAAAGTTCGAGAATTAGGGTTTGAGATAATCAATGAGGACTTGAGGAGTTAAATATTATGTTTTGTGATATGTGCGTTGATATAGAGATAAGTGAACAGATAGTCTGCATTTTGTTACCAAAAATTAGTTTTCGTATTTTTTTTCAATAAAAGATGTTTTAGTCATTTATTCTCGAGTTTATTTTTTCTTCCTTCTAATAATCGTACCAAGTTATAGTACCTAATACTGGTTAGTACTTACAGTTAAAAGGAGTTCATTCTTATAAATATTTTCAAGGGAGTTATTGTTGCGGTGACGGACCGCCCACTGTTTCTCCTTTGTTAAATGACTATGAGCATTTTCTCGAGCTGATGGTTTGAAAAAGCCACTGCCTATTCTGTAGAAATTGATCCTAATAACCCTAACACATTGAGAACCCTCCGCTCCTTGCAGTCGATCTCACATGAATATTATGAGAGCCATTCAAACAATAAGGCTAAATACACACGGGCGCTGAAAACGGCGCGTTAAAAAAGTTAGTTTATTGAAGAATAGACAAAATATAATTGTGCTTTTTGAAACGTCAGCGCTTTTCAAACGCGACGTCTTTTTTAGACTAGTTTGCATTTTAAACTTTGGTCGCAGGGCATAAGGCCTGAGCTTCAATAAACTAACTTTTATCGTCACATTTTTAGCGTCCGTATGAATGAAGCATGATGGAGTGGGAGAGTGGACAGGCCATGAGTAAATCCCGGCTCCGCTACATTGCAGTAGGAACATTTTCTCAAGTTGATGTGATTCAAAATGGTTTGAAAAAGTCTGCCCTTTCTGGAGAAATTGATCCTAACCCTCCGCTCCATGCTGTCGATCTCACATGAATAATATAAGAGCCTATTCAAACAATAATGGAGTGGGAGAGTGGGCAGGTTATGAGCTCCACAACATTGCAGTAGGATCACTGAAGAAGCTCCGTGGTCCCACCAGTGGCTTATAATACTAGTAATGCATCTTATAATTTGCGCTATTGCTAAAATTTATGGTGTTTTGGGCATAACCAAGGACTCATACTCTCACGAAATTATTCAATATTGAATTTTGAAAGAAAGAAAAAAAAAGTTTTATTTAGATCATCACAATGTGTTTCTCCTGTAGGTACAACAATTCGTGATGCAGGTTATACATAACCTTCACACTGTGTGAACCCAAATCGGGCTCCATCTCAGCATTGAATGCTACGAACACAAGAGTCTGTGCAGCGCTGGTTTTCAGATGGAGCCGCTACCCGTCGCTATTGTACCTATTGTTAGACTCCTTGCTTTGATAAGTTACTTCAAGGAACATTTCCATCGCGTTGGCGGCACGAGTATGACGCCCCTGGTTTGCAAACGTCCGTAGACCACGGTAACCACTTTTCATCAGGTAGCCCGTGTGCTTGTCTGCTACCTTAGTGATATAATTAAAAAGGACACAAAACCATGCCCTACGCCCGTAGTCTTCTGCCATTATTGCTACACTATAACGGTATAGAAAGAGGTACATTTTTTATTGATTAGATATTCCTCAACACAGATTACTTAACACACTGGCGCTGAGGTTTTAATAACGTAAGTTAAGGCACAGCGTAGACAGATTCTGACTGCAATGTGGTTAAGGTGACTCTTACCAACAGGAGAGACTTTTGCTTGTTTGCCACCTCCATTACGCTACCATAACTAAAAGAATGAACACCATCTAGCGACACTAGGCTATGAAATAGTTAATGCTATTCCACACTAGATGGCGCTCTATAGAAGAATTACATATTTTGTGAAACTATTCTTGTATTAACCGAATCTACAAATACGGTAATTTTGTAATATGTATTTAAATTTAATGATATTTGCATGCCTTAGGGTGGATGTCTCTCTTTAATTTAAACATACTTTCTGGTTTCTGTGTGCTTTCTGCGATAAGCACGGTTGTCAAATGAATATCCACAACAGCCCTGTTCCACCTTGAGAAGTTCTGAGAAGTGTAATAACAGTCAGAACTTCAATATTGACTATGGGTTTTGGAGGTCAGATGACAGTCATTTCACTAAAGATGTCGAAATTCTGCCGCGTTGTAGTTAGACTGGAAAAATAAAATTCCGGACTCCGAGGAGAAGGCCTCGGATGCGACCGGAACTAACGCAAGGATGATAATGGTGATAATTCCAAGTATGTAGGTACAATTTCTTATAAACAACAGTACCTACCTGTAGCGGCTGTAACTGATATTGTTTAATAAACAATACCAGTGAATCTTGAAACATCCCGAATAGAAGGAAATTACTAGCATTTTCTAAAGCCAGTAGTTGTAAACATTTTGTAATGCACATTTAATGTCATAAATGTCTTGAAGGAGCACTTTTTTAGGAAGTCATACCAACCATTTTTATTTGTTAAGGATTTTAAAGCGTGGCCGTATAAAACTATATGAAAATAAACTTGCCAAATTCTTCACAACATACCCAGGTATCCTTTCAACATTCAAATAATTATGGGGAACGTAGTCTAAATGAGTCTGTGTATTATGTTATGAGTAATTAATGAATCTCATAATAAAAATATAAAGTAGGTATGCGCTATTATGTATGAATTATGAATTTCATACATTACAATTGTTATGATTTTTACAAAAAAATTAACACACCAAATACCAGAATATTCCTAAACTAACCGATTCTAATGAGAGAGCACAAAAAAAAGTTTCATATAATAATGTAGTTGGCTTGACATTTCCACAATAACGTTGAAGTTATTGATAACAACAAATTGTTGCAAACATCTGCGTTTTCCATCGTCTTGCTGACGTCACGCGTCTCGCAGATTCGAGAACTTTCTAGTCACTACTAGATGGCGCTGTCATGTATATAAACCGAGGCGCGTTCGAGTTTGGTATCATTTGAAAACTCAGAGCGAAAGTGAACATTACAACTCACAAGTGAATTAACTGACAAGTTATTCTGCGATATTTCATCTGTATTGACTGAAGTTGAATTACACATAACAAAATGTCATTGTATCCATTTTTATTCGATCATCACTATCGTCCAAGACAACCTCCGCGTCGTCTGCTCGACCAACATTTTGGATTAGGATTGACTCCGGACGACTTTCTGACGATGATTGCTCTTCCTCAAGTCAACCACGACTACTACAGACCTTGGAGAAATCTACTGGCAGCTGCTCGAGATGTCGGATCAACCATCAAAGAAGATAAGGACAAGTTCCAGGTTAATTTAGACGTGCAACATTTCGCACCAGAAGAGATCTCGGTCAAGACCGTGGACGGATATTTGTCTATTGAAGCCAAACACGAAGAGAAGCAAGACGACCACGGCTATATCTCCAGGAGTTTCACTAGAAGGTACGCTTTACCTAAGGGAGTGGACCCGGACTCGGTTGTCTCTAAACTGTCGTCAGATGGCGTTCTGTCGATCTCGGCGCCGCTGAAACCACCTCAGGTTGCGGCGAATGAAAGAGTGGTGCCTATTGTGCAGACTGGTCCGGTGAAGAAGCAGGTGGAACATAAGAAGGGAGAAGACGAGAAGGAAGAAGATAAAAAGGAACAAGAAAGTAAAGCAAGTAGTTAGAAAGTTCGAGAATTTAGTGTTTGAGATAATCAATGAACACAATGTTATGTTTTGTGATAAATGAGCGTTGATACTCGTACGTATAAGGTCTGAATTGTATAACCAAAAACTAGTTATAAGTACTTTATTTCTAAATAAATGATTTTATAATCATTACTTCCCTAGTTTATTTTTTCTTCCTTCTAATACTAAGTAATACTATCAACTTCAGTTAGTGGGAGAGTGGATACGTCATGAGTAAAACCCGTAGCTCCTCCACATTGTAGTAGGATTAAGGAAAGCTCTGTGGTACACCACCAGTGTGTTATAATATTTCTAATACATTTCATAATTTCTTGCAACGTCATTAGACCACGGTAACCATTTTTCGTCTGTGGCTGTGTGCTTGTCTGCCACCTAAGTGGTATAGATTCAAAAGACACAAAACTTCACCCTGTGCCTGAGATTCTCTCACGGGGCCATCATTGCTTCACCATCATAAGATAGAAATAGGTACATTTTGGTGCTATCAGTTAGACATCCCATAACACACATTATTTGATACCCTGGTGTTGAGGCATTCATAACCTAAGTTCATGTGATTCTTTCTAACATATGTGACAACATGTATATAATGGGCCTATTGCTTGTTTGCCACTTCTACGTTACTACTACAATAAAAAAATATGTACGGCATCTAGCGACGTATTGAAAGATTAATTCTATTACACACTAGATGGCGCTCTAAGCAAGAATTACTTGTTTTTGTTCCTTACCTTGTCATTTTGTTATTTTCTTTAATGAGTCCTCGGAGAAAATTGCTTTAGGATTTGGAAACTGGGTAGTTTAAATTAAAAAAACCTTGAAATTTTTATTAGGTGTCAATAAATATTGCGCTTGAAGGCTATAAAATATCATAAATTAAATTTAACAAGATGTCTATCTTAATTGAAGAATACTTTCATATGTATCCGCGTACTTTACGCGGTTTATATGTATTACAAAGTACGCGGACACATTATTATTAACTTTTCTAAGAACTACTTGCAGCTTCATCCATGTACTAGCTGCACAACGACAGTATTTAACGCTTTTAGCTTTCTTGCTAGTTCAAGGCAATGCTAACAGATGTCGTTTTACACAATTATGTTTTAATCAAATTTTGAATACTTTATCAAACACTAGCTGACCCGCGCGACTTCGTCTGCGTCACCCCGTTTTGCAACATTTTTCATTCCTGCTCCGCACCTGTTAGTCGTAGCATGATGTTATACACATATAAACCTTCCTCTTTAACCATTAACAAACCGCATCAAAATCCGTTGCATAGTTCTAAAGATTTAAGCATACAAAGGGACAAGAAAAATAGGGACAGAAAACGCTACTTTATTTTATACTATGTAGTGATGAGATATTTAGTTGAAGAAAATATTGCAATTTATTGATTAATTACGTGGTTTTCTGACATGACGTGGTAGAGTTCGTTAAGCCGTCCATCGACCCCGGTTGCCATATGAATATTCATAGCAGGTTGTTACCTACGTGTAATTGAAGTTTGGGACTTCGATATCGCCATTGGGTTGTGGAGGTCAGTTGTCAGTCGGTTCATATAGGATATATGAGTTTAGCCTGGAACCAGACTGGAAAAATCGAACCCTGGACTCTGAGGTGAAGGCCACAGATGCGATCTAAAGGATTATAATAATGATATATCCAATTAGGTAGGTACTTATATTTATAGAAAACAGTACTTAGAGCTCCATCGTGTTAATAAACTGAATGAAACAAAAATTTTATGAAGAAAACATGAACTTGCGAGTTCATGTTTTCTTCACCACTTGTTTTTTTTTAAGAAAATTTCATCTCATTAAGCTTTACTGATACGATGGAGAGTAAACACTGCGAAATAAAAAACAATTCAATAAAAAAAAATTGCTTTGCCGTTAATTTTTTTCATACCAGGAGTACTAGGGCCTTCGGCTTCGGGAGTGTATTCCTTTCACCTTGTATACCCATAATAATATGATTATACACACATCGTCGAATAATTCTCACCGCGATGCATGTAAGTACCTACTCCACATCGATATCACATGGTTGAATATTTGTATCTGCGATGCACGTTACCGCGAAAGTTCATTGTTGAAAGTTCATCGTGAATTTGAACATCTAAAAAATTCCGTGGTACAATCCTTATCAAGTACATACTACAATAATTTGCAAGAATTAGAAATAGGCCTTTGCATCTTAAATAGATGATGTATTGTGTGTGTCTGTGGAGCGCACGCGACTGCTACGCACGGGGCGCGGGTTCGATCCCAGCTCCGTGTAAAAAGTTTCATGCATGAATATGGCTGTTTGCACTGGTCTGGTCTGGTAAAGCCGTCGGTCCCGGTTGCCATACAAACATCTATGGCAGTCGTTACGGGTAGTTGGAGCCCCCAAAAGTCCAACCAGTCTAACTTGGAACTTCGATATCACCATTGGTCATTGAACCATTGGTTGTGGAGGTCAGATGGCAGTCGCTTCACGGAAAATATCGAAGTTCAGCCGCATCACAGTTATACTGAAAAGCCGACTCCAACTGAGTTGGGAAAAGGTTCAGAGAATTATGTGTGTGTATGTGGAGCGAGAATGGAGTACGCATACACGCATTGTGCAGTCTTTGAAATGTAACATGAGGTCTTCCAACCTTTCTCATAATACGATATCTCATAATAATACACAAATAATTAAAAGCTATAAACCCTATAAAAGAGCTGAAAATGTCAATGATCTATATTCTTCATTTTACAAGACGATTAATAAATAGCTTCTCAAAATAATATGTTACACATATAAAAGTCATTCAATTGAAAACTAATTAAGTACTAAGTAAAACATAATTTTATACTACGCAGTCAACATTTCTATATACAAACGAATCGATATAGGAAAGACAATATTTCGGTCTCATAACACATCAAATGAAAACAGACTTTGTGACCATAGTAATACAGCTTGAAATAAAAACAGCAAACATAAACAACGATTCTAAGAAAATCCACGACCTCTTGTCCGGCGCAGACACAGAATTGTTTGTACACTGATAATGATAGCCTATGACCTGCCGTCCGGGCGTATATAACGAGCCACTATCGTTTTTACTTCAGTGATTCACTAATAACAGAAGCGAAATGAACTATTTATTATTATTCGGGCTCTTCGCGAGCGCTTACGCAGCTCCACAGTACTCGTACCATCAGCGTTTTGGATCTCCACCGTACCTTTTTAAACCCGATTTTGGACAGCATGGACTCGCTCGTCAACACCAAGGCTATTCAAACAACGACGAATATTTTGATACAAACAAATTTTGGACGGAATTCTCCAAAGAAATGAGAGAAATAGACCAAATGTTAGCTGAAATGACTCGAAGATTCGCCGCCACCGGACTCTCCCAGGAAGGTGTTGAAGGTAACGAATACAGAATTACGATCCCTCTTTCGGGATTCGAAGAGAAAGACATTATAGTGAAGGCTCGTGAGGGTTTGCTGATGATTCAAGCGCAGCACAAGTATTCTGATGGTAGTGAGAGGAACTATTTGGATATGAGACATCTTCCGGATACGCTTAACGTGACTGGAACTTGGACTTATGAGAAAGGTGTCTTAAAGATCGTGTTCCCGCTAAAGGAAGGTGTTGAGACGACGAATGTAGAATCGGTGAGCGTTCTTGCCACTGATTTTACAACGAAAAGACCTATATTCGATCGAGAAGAGGTTGAAGAAAGTAATACTGATGAAGTGGTGCGTAACCAGGATGCTGATGTAGGTTTGAATAGAGGTGATGAAGACAGTGAGGTATTGACTAATGAAATTTCAGGTAATAGCTTTGTGGAAGCCACTACGTATGCGGTAGACTTAAAGAATGAGGTGGAATTCGTTCCTGTACGGTATTAGATTCTTTATACAGATTTAATAAAATATTTTTGTAAATATTCTGGTTTTATTAAACAGGATTCGCCCTTCCCCCATCTTTATAGTTATATGGTATGGTACGGTATAGGCTATTTTTTATAATGTCATCTGTATGATAAGACGTTGCGTGGCGTGGCGTTAGTGCACGCGACAGCTACGCACGGGGCGCGGGTTCGATCAGTTCAACTAGTCTAACTTGGAACTTCGATGTCGCCATTGTTCATTGGACCATTGGTTGTGAAAATCGGATGGCAGTCGCTTCACGGAAAACATCGAAGTTCAGCCGCATCACAGTTAGACTGGAAAGCCGACCCCAACTGAGTTGGGAAAAGGTTCAGAGAATGGTGATGATGTATGATAACTACAAATAGTAGTACATTGTTGCTGACCAAGCTTTTCCAGATACCAATTATTTTGTTTCGCACAATACATTCAGTATATTTGTTTATTTTGAACGTAATCATTGGAAGTGAGTAGCGATAACAATTTAGGACAATAATATTGTTTCCCATTCTGAGTTTATCTTTTTAAGAACTCTATAGTTCATTCTAGAATGTTTTATTTGTATTCCTATTATCATAATAATTATAGTATTAATATTTGTATATTGTTTTCGAGAAGTAGAATGGGGTTATACCATTTTTCCGTAGTAAGACTACTAAGGGATGGCACTGTTTTCCATTCCAGAGCCCATGACAAAGTGCCTGCTTGTCGCCAATAAGCGTGCCCCATATTAGGTGGAACTTTCTTTTTTTTTCGTGCGAAAAATCCACACTAATTCCTTATCATCAGAACTGGTTGAGGAGGTTATGTCGGCCTCGAACCGACTAAAACACGCCGTCTTTAAGTCTTTAGTTGCTGGAGGTGAGATAGTAGACAACATATACCTCGCACCCTGGCAGACCCTGGCCTTTTCTTCCGAGATGATTCCGTTCGGACGTAGGGACCATATGTTATATGGAACTGAAATCATAATTGGCAAAATGTGGGGATTCATGTAAAATACTTTCTTACATCTATACTAATATTATAAAGAGGAAAGATTTGTTTGTTTGTTTGTAACGAATAGGCTCCGAAACTACTGGGCCGATTTCAATTATCCTTTTTCCTCTAAAAAGTTACAATATCTAGGAGTAACATAGGCTATATATCATCACGCTACCATCCAAGGGAGCGGACTAATAATCATAAATCTCAATCGATCCGGTGAATTTCTATACACTGGCGTTAATATCGACAACCAGGAAAAGTAGTTTAAAGAGGCAAGTAGAGGATCGACTAGAGTCGTACATCGCGATAATCGACATCTACGTGGGCGGAGCCGCGGGCAACAGCTAGTATTTTATAATAATAGAAATTTTGAATAAGGGTTACAGACAATGCATGTCAACCTCACAGATAAGCCTACCAGCAGGTTGATAGACGAAGCCATGGGGCCGACCCTCATCTCTGGTTGGGAGGTGGCAGTTTCTCTCGTAAAAGTACAATCTAGAAAATTTTCTCTTTTTTCGTGTCGTGATCCCCATAATTTTCTTTTCTTTTTTTTATAAAAATAGAAAACAAAAGGGGAAAAATCCTCACGGAAACCCCCTGCCAGAGCCGCTTGGGGAGGTTATGTCGGACTTGAACCGACTTAAATGCACACCGTCTTTGGGTCCTTAGTTGCCGGAGGTGAGATAGTAATCAACATATCCCTCACACCCCGGCAGACCCGGGGCTATTTCCTTCAGGTGTAGGGACCACGGTGTGCCAGTCTAGCCTACGGGAATGGGTAGGCGAATTTGGCGCCGCCACTGTAGCCTACTTCTGATAGGGTGACGGCCACTGGGCGGCCACCGATCACCCCCGCGCTCATGGAGGACGGAGGTCATTCGTGCCGTAATCCCCTCATATGGGAAGTTCCTACCTATTTCGATAATCCCGGGACCTTTTGTTTCGTGCGGAATTACCCACAATTGCCCCAGTACCTACTCGAAATGATAACAGCATTCTGTTACAATAACAATTAATCAGACACAAACAAATATCGTACAGGGAATTCCATTTAAAAAAAATAATATGTTGCCACTGCACTAGCAATTACGGTATACATGTTGTATAAAAACCAGTAGTGTGACAAACGAGAAAAAACGGAGGTAGGACACGACGGTATCTCCCGTCCGAAATGAGCTGTCCAACTGGGGAAGTACCTCCGCCCTACAAAAGACCGCGGTCATAATAACCATCGTGTTGTGTTCCCGCCGGTAAGTAGGGTAGCCAGAGCTCACTATATCCCTCCTTCCCCTCCCCTTCCTAGCCTCCCCACCCCTTCCCAGCTCTCCCCCTTTCCCTTCAGGGTGGGCAGCGCGTGTGTGACACCCTTAGTGTTGCACACGTTCATAGGCCACGGTGGCCGCTTTCCATCAGGTGGGCCGTGTGCTTGTCTGCCACCTACGTAGTATAAAAAAAAAAACCGTTTGTCATACTGGTGTGATAATGTGGTGTGACTACGAGTCGGTAAGGAAATTACACCGTTATCAAGAGTTCCGTTATCTATGTAAGTATACAATGTAGAAAAGAACAAGACGTCATATAAATTCTCCATGAGTAAGCAGTAGGCATCTCTGCCTGTTGCAGGAGATAAGCCTAATTATACGACTGGCCGGTACATTAGCATTCAGCGATAACCTAATATATTAACGTAATAATGTTTACTTTGGTGCGCTGATTAAACATGTTTCGATGACAAATCGGAAATATCAATATCATAGTACTTACATACAGTAAATAATATCGGTTGTTTGAGTTTCTGCGTGTATGGAATATTGAATCCTTTTTTGTAACCCGCAGGCATTTCTGTGAAGTCTAAGTTGATTAGACTTTATTCTATTTCTGTACAAAATTTAGTCACGATGTAAATAATAAAATAATAGAAAATAAATCTCGGTACAATCTTTTAAAATAGTAAGGTTATATATAATGGGTTAGGACGTTAGGTTTATAAAGTAAATACATGAAAAAATTGCAAGTCCCATGAAACTAAGCATATTATGTATATGTTAACTAAACCTAGACGTACAAAGTTACGTTTAGGTTAAGTTTTGTTTAACTTTCTATTAGCTACTTAATGTTCGGAGTTGAAGTTACCTAGCTCGGGTGGATTAATGCGTACTAACTTTGCCCACTTGGCTTACTTAGTATCACACTTACATAAGTTCAAATACGTTAAGTTAGTTTAATTGCCAATTAACGACAATATTTTCTATTATAGAAGTCAACGGGATAATTACCAAGTTTGTTGATTTGGACACAGAACATTGTCGCGATCGAGTACAGTGTGAGAACGCGGACAGTGGTAGTGGCGACGCGTGTAATAAACGAGTGAGAAAGAGGGTAGCCCGATACGGTTGGCCTAAGTAAGAACTAGCTCGGCGATCGTCAGTACATCGTGATATTGACGTTTTGTAAGTGCCGTTTAGTGGTCTATCTACACAGAAAAAATAATTTTCGAATTTCGAATTTTAAGTAACATCTTGAGCAGATATACTATTTGATGATATAAACGACCTGTCTAGGTTTTTATACAAAAGTTACTAGCGAGTTTCAGTATGAAACAGTGCCATCTAGCGGCCAATATAAATCGTTGAAATAAATAACAAGGCGTGTCTTTCATTCTTGTTAGCCAAAGCTTTTATCCATTTCAAGTATTCCAATCTTCTTAATTCATTAGCACAATATTCGAAAAAGCCAACTGTTGGCTTGTCCGTAATATATTTCCATTGTAGAATTCCATTTTTTTTCCAATCCCGTTAAAACGGTCCAGTGTAGAGGGATTCAGTTATGGAATTTTCCACGAGGATTGTTATAAACGAATTCCGTGAGTGGAGTTAAGCCGCGGTCTCTGTTTCTGAGTTGCCTCCAATTTGTGGTTAGACATCGGAATGTTAAAATTGAGCTTTTTTATTTTTTGGACGGCATTTTTTTTTATTAATCCTATGTAGAGCAACATACCTAAATGTTTTGCATTTGTAGTAGTCTGAAGTACCAATGCTACTAAAGGTTTGAGCCGTTGATGATACTTCCAACAATCCAAATAGTCTGGACTGTGTTCCAAAATCGTTAGTGAATGTGTTAAATGTATGTCAATAAAGTGGACATCCAGGTTTGGATTTCTTAACTTATTGAAATCCAATCCAAATCGATGGCTACCTTAGTATATGATATTATGTGAAAATATTTGGATGTTTATTACTCATTTATGCTTATGTAGCGGTAACCTAGTGGTATGGGTAATGGACTGCTGAGACAAGGTCCCGGGTTCGAGCCCAGGTTTTAGCATGGCACACACCAATGACTTTTCGATGCTTTTCGAAGTTATGTGTGTATTTATCGCAGGTTTATAAGTGCCCGGTTAATTGCAATAGGCTCGCCACCTATTATGCTAGGACCTCTGCCTCCCCCTTCGGGGATATAGGCGTGAGTTTATGTTATGTTATGCTTATGTTCTCGAAGTGTTATGAAGTTTCGACTCTATTGTGGAACAATAAGTGGACTTATGTAGACTTTAATAATTTTCTTTCTTGACATTGGCGAAATTGCGGCAAAAGAAGCGATTGAGTATGAGAGTGAGTTATCACACTGTATGTACAGTGGAACAATGCAATCATTTATTATCGTCAAGTCATCTTTAGGCTGACCGGCTTAACTGAGGCATAATCGCTACTTTGTCTTTTGCTCTAACGGCTCAACGTCATAATTTATTTTATTTAGAACTCATTTGAATTCACCTCGCCTGATAGTAAGCTGAAGGCAAAGTCTCAGGATAGAGGGTCATCATTACAAACACGTACAGTATTACAATGGTGGAGCTCAGCTCGACTGAAACTTGAAAGAAGACAAAAAAGGAGGCACGTGAGCTGGTAAGGAATTCCAAGACTTAATGGTAAGGTAGAGGAAAGACTCACCGACTAACGCCACATCTATTAATCGTAGCTCTCAGTGGAACTTTTTTATATGCAATGTGTACAGCACAGATGAGATGTAAGATTTTGCAAACAGTTGTGAAAATCGACAGACAACCAGCCGTCCAGTGCGATAGGAGAGCTATGCAGAGCTATTCTTACAATAAATTACATAATTATCATTTCATTTCATTAAACACAATTCCACTCTTCTTCAAATCCTTACCGGTCCTATTAACATAAAATTAAATTTAAAAATCATTGCCACTATTGTCAGTTAATTACACACTTATTATAGTAGCAGCACAGCATTTCTCCCAATAATCATTTGTACCATCAAAGGTACAGTCTAATGGTACCTACTGGTGGTCCGGCGGGAATTTTTTTCTGTTTTTCTTTTATATACTTTTTTAGTATATGTATTATTGAAAAAAGATGAGGGTAGGTTATTAAATACAGACACAGACAGTTGAAATGTTGACTGTAATTTTGAACTATTCTTCAACTTAACAGTCCGTCTGTCTTTGGGTTATGAAGTTTGGCTGACAGTTTTATTACTCGACCGTCGGATTTAGAGTTTCTATCCAATAAATTAAGGTTTTTTTGGTCGTTCGGTGAACCCTTTTCTCAGTTTAGTAATTGTTTTGAAAGGGTTAAAATATGATTTGCAAAGTTATCCTACACTTATCGATGAACTTTGAGTTAAAGTGAATATGTGGAGTGACTATTATAGAGAGCGTATGATAAGTTAATATGCGTTCTTTGAATTCATCATTTTCTTTGTGTTCGTTCCAGTTATAGGTTTGATTTTTGTTCTGGAAATATCCTCATGTTAATAGATCGGAAAAGGTCAGCATTCAAGTTATATGAACCTGCGACCAGACCCTTACAAGGGCAATCCACGGATCAACTGAACTAATTGGACACTATACACACAGAATGATCTAAATTTATAGGAAAAATAACATATTATTACTTTAAAATCTACTTGAATAATAAACATAAAAAAACAAGATAGCATTGTCAATTTTCGTAATTAAATAATCTGTCAAATAACAATCTGTCAATGTCAAAAACGATTACGGATGGCAATGAAAAAATTATAAAATTGTGTTTGTTCATAGACATTAATATTGTTACGAATGTCACCACTCATGACGTAAGCCGTCAATGATTGAAGCATTTGATAATTTCGACTAGAATCTTAACAACCGAGCTGGCCCATTGCGTACAGTGATGGGCTGCTGTGCAAGAAGTTGACGGTTCGAGCCTCGCATGTACAGTCAAGGAATTTGATTCGCGTACCGTTCTAAGTCTAAATTGCCGATGACAATCTATAATATTAAGGATTATCTTTCCTCGACGACGCTTTTGTTTACCGACACAGTCTAGAAAGAGATACTAAACCGAGCCAAACCGAGCTTTTCCGAGCTCACTATTTGACATCATTCGAGAATACTATATTTGACAAACGATAAAGGGTTGACTTGACAAGGTAATTTTTCCAAATTCTTTGAGATTGACCGTGACCATAGAGTTATTTTATATTTTACAAGTATAATGAGTTTTTATGGCTGGGGCGAACATAATTGGCTGTTGTCATCTATAACTTCGTGGTTGTCATAGGTGACTTCAAAATATTTGCTGTGGACGTTAGAGTTTTAACGTCGACTAGTTCTCCCGCCATTGAAAACTAAATGCTACGTTATAAAATAAACATCAGAAATTGTATTTTTAATACTTTTAATACTTAATAATAAACATCAGAAATTGTATTCTTAATACTTTTAATACTTAATAATAACCACCTCCACTGTCAGACACAGCTTGGTCCGGCATTGAGTCTACTATCCGACTACACAAATGTTTGAACCACGCAACGATTCCCACACAACGTTACAACATTCCACTAAAGCTTGTTTCGTCCTTTCTTGACCATTTTGCCACATTTGCACCATAATTCTCCAATTATTTTCTATTGGGTATAAATCAGGTGATTCTTCTTCTTCTCCAAATCGAATAATCCATAGCCTTACAGTGTTGTTCTCGATATATTTAATAACCGAGCTATGTCGCAAACGCCGCGGCCCTACTCATGCAATGTAATTATTTGACTTCTTCCTTCCGCATTTTAAAATTTTACGTTTTTATCAACTTCAACTTCCAATAGTGGCTTTTGTGGGAAAACACCACGATTTCGCCAATGTCAATTGTGTCAGAAAGACAAACTGTCAAATGAAAACATTTAAAACGGTGCCGAAAGAAATAATTTAGATAAATCACAATCACAACAAATTGCGTGATAAACGAAATTAGTATTTAAGATGAAAATTCTAAATGAATAATAAGATATATTTACAATTAGAAAGAAGAAATTAAATGAGTATCATAACATAAGTAAATACCTAATGAAAAATAATAAAGAAAAAATAAATAATAAAAACAAATTCAAATTCTCGTATTTAGTATTTACAACTTAATTCTGTTAGCATTAATATATCTACTTAGAATATTTACAAAAGGAGTAAAAACTAGCGACAGAAGAGATTTAATAGAAGTAGGGCGCGGAATATTAGAAGGAATAATATCGTAAAGAGAAAACCTTGTCCTAGGGCAATTAAAAAATATATGGTCCGCATTTCCTTCGAAAAGACCACAGTCACAAATTGAACTATCCCTAATTCTGAGTTTGGACAAGAAAACAGGAGTACACGAATGATTCAGTCTTAACCGACAAATCGTAGAAGTGGTAGATTTGTCTATATTTGAAAATATGAAGAACCAGGGTTTATGGGGAATATCAGGTTGAATATCACCATAAAACTTACCAGTAATAGTTTTGGATACTCGCCAAATTCTAGACCACGAGTCAAATAGACTTAATTTTAGAGAAGAACAAATATCATGAGAATATACTTCAGGATGGTCAAGAGAACCCGAATGAACAGCATTTTTCGCAATAGAATCTACAGTCACGTTTCCTGAAATACCTGAATGACCAGGAATCCAGGCTAACACAACGTCAATATGTGAATTATGACATTCAAACAGAAGTTGTCTTATTTTAAGAATAATAGGAAAACAGGAGTTTGATCGAAAAGGGTTTGACAATATCGATTGAAGGCAGCTTTTGGAATCTGAAAATATTATGCTTTTATCCAAATTGTGGGATTTAATAAACGAAATAGCTTCAAGGATAGCAATTGCTTCACCTGTGAAAACAGAGGTGATAGCGGAGCATTTATAATTCAGGATTATTCTGGTAGAAGGAATCCATACAGCAGCTCCAACTGGACCATTAACTGATAATTTAGAAGCATCCGTAAAAAATATACGCCAATTATGGTAGTTTGAAGAAATTTTGTCAATAAAAAGGCTATTTGCTTCTATTGAGCCCTTACAAATACTGAAATCCAAGATGATGTTGGGTTGGAATATCAACGCTTCATAAGGCGTATAAAAAAGAGGCAAAATTGAGTTTTGAAATAAAGGATCAGAAAGCTGAGAAAATTGTTGATAAGCCATAAGTAAACAAGGGATAGCATTTGGACGGGGATAACGAGCATTAAATAGGTTGGAGAGATGGCCAAGTTTAATAAGAAGAGGGTGATCTAAATTTTGAGCAAGTTTAAAGAAGAATCTTTTAGCAAGAAATTGACGACGAATAGAAAGAGGAGGATCACCACATTCAACCTGCATAGCATTTATGGGAGATGACTTCATCGCTCCAAGAATAATGCGAAGGCATTTTGATTGAATTTTGTCTAGCTTTTGCAGACCTAATTTATTACAAGGGTCTATAATAAATAGACCGTAATCCAAATGACTGCGAATAATGGCGTTGTACAGTAATTTCTGAGTGAAAGGATGAGAGCCCCACCAAACCCCAGAAAGACAGCGGAGAACATTAATATTCTTTTCACATTTCTGTTCAACATACTGGATATGATCGGAACCTGTCAGCCTAGAGTCTAACCACATACCCAGGAACTTAACTTTATTATCTTGTGGAATGACTTCATTATCAACACTTACGACTACTTGAGGTATAAATCGTTTTTTAGTAAAAACAACCACCGAACTTTTAGAGGCCGATAAAGAAAGACCGTGACGAAGAAGCCAATCTGATAAATAATTGAGCGCAGACGATAGATGACCCACTGCTTGCTCAATGGACACGTTAGAAACATATAAGGCGAGATCATCCGCATATTGAAGAAGATGACAATTTGGCTCAGTCACTAGTTCTAGGTCATACGTGTACAGACTGTACAGTAGAGGACTAAGCACTGACCCCTGAGGTAATCCTTTCCAAATAGTCCGGGGAGGAAGGGATAAATTACCATTTCTAATCGATATAGATCTTTCCAAAAATAAATTACACATAAAAATAACTAGTTTTTCCGGAATCATAAGCTGATTAATGAGTTTATTTTTTAACAAGGGAATTATAACATTATCGTAGGCAGCTGAAATATCAAGGAAACACCCAACAAAATATTCCTTATTAAAGAAAGAGATACGAATATCTGAGGTTAAAATGCCAAGACTGTCCATAGTGCCTCTGCCCTTTCTAAATCCAAACTGAGTTTTAGCTAGCAAATTTTTGTTCTCAACGAACCATTCAAGGCGATGCTTAATCATATGTTCTGTGACTTTACATAATACTGAGGACAATGCTATTGGTCTATAGCTATTAGCGTCGGAAGGACTCTTCCCAGGCTTAAGAATGGGAATCACTACTTGATTTTTCCATGACTGAGGGACAGAGCCCAAATCATAATAATTGTTAATAATATTTAAAAAATATTCCTTGCTTTTATCAGATGCATGAGTTAAAAATGAGTAAGGAATTCCATCCACGCCAGGGGCAGAATCCCGTAGTCCATCAAGTGCCAACCGAAGTTCAGAGAATGTAAATAATTGATCAAAACTATTACGAGAAGGAAGAGAAAGGGGAGGAGAAGGAAAGTAATCTAAATTTGGAACAAAGGGAGATGAAAGTTTATCAGAGAAATCCTCAAGCCAGGACGCGGGATCATTGGCTGTAATATCAACACTGTTGCAGGATCCTCTAAACGTTTTTATCAAACACGTTCAATGTTTTAGTTGACGTTTGACTGTGTCACTAATTTGACATGGCCGAAGATTTTTTTCATATTTTAAATACGAAACTAAAAATAGGTTAGTATTCAGATTTAATTTCACTATGTCAAACTGTCTTCAGTTTGACATAGTGAAATTAATCTAAACTTACTTTATCTAAGGTCGAAGTTTGCAGACCTGTCAACCGAACATGTGTCATTTTAATTATGCAAATCTATTTTACCATAATTAAACGAATATAACCCTTATGATATTTTCATAGTTCGAGCAAAAAATCATCGGAACGGTACGCGAATCAAATTCCTTGTCTGTACATAAATGGGTTTTTGTGATTTTTAATATTTCTAGAAATATGGAATCTAGAAATATCAAATGGAATGAACTAGAATAATTGTAAATAAAGAGAGTCGAAATTACGATCGTAATGACGATCGAAAAGACTAGCGAAATTAGGATTTCCAGAAGATTCTGCATGGTATATAAACAACACCGGGAGCGCCAAAAGGGCAGTTAAGTCTCAGTGATTGAAGTGGAAACAAGAAGAAGAAGAAGTAAAGTGAAAAGTGCAAGTAATAGTGCTAATAAAGTGCAAGTGAAAGTGCTAGTGGTGCATGTGCAATAACTGCATGTGCTGTGAACTATAGACGCTCAGTGAACGTAGACGTTCTAGAGACTGTGCGTGAAGACAGTGCGGTGCAGTGCAGTCCTCTAAGTGTGTACGAGTGCCTCAGACAATAGACTGTGTGTACGCTTAAGACTGTTGGTGGTTTGAATAAAGTGTAAAATCGCTCGAGTTAGTTTACTTCCAATCCCGAAACCCGCTTCCCGTTACATTGGTGTCAGAAGTGGGATTGGAAGAAACGATGCCGTTTACGCCAAGAGACCATCCAGAGCGACCCAACACACGGTCCAGAACTACGGGACGAGAACAAGGTGAACTCGACCCAGCGGTCTCACATGTCGAAGGCCCTAGTAATCGACGTGATGCTGGCGAAGGACCCTCTGCTGTCCCCGCACATGTTTCAGGTACTCAGGAACCTCTAAGTGCACCTTCACCGATGGACATAAGCGCACTCTTCCAACAACTGCGCGCAATGCAGGAGGAACAAGCACGCCGCCAGGAAGAGCAAACGCGCCGCCAGGAGGAGCAAGCACGCCGCCAGGAGGAGCAACTGCATGCTATGCAGGAGGAACAAGCACGCCGCCAGGAGGAGCAACTGCGTGCCGTGCAGGAGGAACAAGCACGCCGCCAGGAAGAGCAAACGCGCCGCCAGGAGGAGCAAGCACGCCGCCAGGAGGAGCAACTGCGCGCCATGCAGGAGGAACAAGCACGCCGCCAGGAGGAGCAACTGCGCGCTATGCAGGAGGAGCAAGCACGCCGCCAGGAGGAACAAGCGCGCCGCCAGGAGGAGCAACTACAAGCGATGGGAGACCGAGTACTCTCAGTAGTCACGGAGACCATTAAGAAAGTGGAGGAGGTGCAGAAAACGGTAGAAAGTCATGAAAACATGCTGGCGGACCATCAAGCGCGCATCTCAACAGTTGAGGGCGATCTACGGAAAATCAAGGCTTCAGGTACAACAGCGCCGGTTGCCGTAGTCTCTTCAGGAGGAAGCTTCAAGGTGCCTCCATACGACGGAACATCGTCCTGGAATGCATACAAGCGACAGTTTCAAGCTGTAGTACAGCTAAACGGCTGGAGTGAAGAACAAGCGAGGACTGGACTCACCTTAGCCCTGAGAGACCAAGCAGCAACGGTGTTAGAAGCCATAGAGACTGAGGCTCCTTATCAAGAGCTCCTTGACGCCTTAGAGTCAAGGTACGGCGATGCACATCTGGAGCATGTATTCCGAGCACAGCTTCGGGATAGGGTACAAAAGCCTACAGAGACATTGCAACAATGGGCTTTAGAAGTAGAGAAGCTTGTGAGGAAGGCATATCAGTCCTCTCCTGCGACGTTCATTGAGAGGATGTTGCTACAAACCTTCGTCGATGGAATACGTGATAAGGAAGTAAGAGCCGCAGTACGTTTGGCCCATCATCCGGAAGTCAAAGAAGCTGTGGCACACGCACTTGAAGTAGAAGCCGTCCGTGGTGAAAATGGGAGTGGACGCCTGCGAAGAGTAGTGACATCCGAGCAAGAAAATGGACGGAGGAACTTCGCTCCCCGCTGTTATCAATGTGGGGAAAGAGGTCATCTCAGGAATGCTTGCCCGAACCGTACGACGTTGAGGACCGACGCAGGAGTACAAGCGTCGGAGACGGCGGAAAACTAACTCCGGCCAAGTTTAAGGGGTGGACGTTGGCCGGTAGTCGTGAAGCCCCAAAAGTTAAGATTTATCAAAGCACGGATGGAAATAGTCTAACTGTCAGTGGAAGAATAAACGGAATTGCATGTCAATTAACTTTGGATACTGGAGCATCGCGTACGGTAGTTGGGCTACGAATTTTGAAGGACTGTGGAAAGATGAAGAACCAGACAGAAACTATACATTTAACTACAGCCACAGGACAACGTATACCTGTTAAAGGAGAACGGGTAGTGGCAATTAAGATGGGCGATAAACTCTTTTGGCAAGAAGTTGTAGTAGCTGATATAGTAGATGACTGCATAATCGGTTTGGACTTTATGAAAAATCATCAGTGCAAAATTGATATCGTAAACGGAGTCATTAAATGTGGAACAACCGAGGTGCCTATGAAGGGAGGTGTTGGAGGTAAAATCTACTGCCTTCGAGATACCGAACTGTCACCAAGAACTCAGACACTTGTACCAGTTACAATGAAAAAAGATCCACGAAAAAGTAGCCGACGTTGTTTAGTTATTGAAAAGATAGAAGGAGATAACTCATGGATACCAGCTAGAACGGTAGTCGGGATGTCTAAGAACATGTTGGTACCAGTGCTTAATTTGAGCAGTGATATGCAGATCTTAAAAAGAGGTACACTTATTGGAGTAGGTGAAGAAATAGAGTGGTTAAGAAGTTGCCAAGAGAAGACGAAGGTCTCTGAAGGAAAAATAGATCTCGGTAAAATCTTTGTGGACTGTAAGGAGGATATGAGTGCTATACAGTTAGTCAAGGCAAAGAATTTGTTGAGACATTTCAGTGACATTTTCTCTGAGGGCGACAAAGACATCGGAAAGACTGGGTTAGTAAAACACCAAATAAATACTGGAGATGCACAACCAATCCGCCAACGCCCTCGACGAATACCGTTCGCCAAAGAAGAAGAAGTTCAAGGTCTGATAAAAGAAATGGAAGAAAATGGAGTAATAGAACCTTCTTCTAGCCCTTGGTGTTCTCCAGTTGTCTTAGTTAAGAAAAAGGACGGTACAACCAGGTTTTGCATTGATTATCGCCGACTGAATGATATTACGAAGAAGGACTGTTATCCGTTACCAAGAATAGACGACACGCTAGACACCCTGAGTGGAATGAAATGGTTTTCTACATTGGACCTGAAAAGTGGATACTGGCAGGTGGAAATGGATTCCAAGGATGAAGAGAAGACTGCATTCTCTACTGGGAAAGGACTTTGGCAGTTCAAGGTTATGGCCTTTGGTTTGTGCAACGCACCTGCGACCTTCGAAAGGTTGATGGAGCGAGTTCTTTCGGGATTAATAGGAGAGGCGTGTCTGGTGTATCTTGATGATGTTATCATAGTGGGGCGAGATTTCGATGATCATCTTAAGAAGTTGGAAAGCGTGCTCAGCAAAATTAAGGGAGCAGGCTTAAAACTGAATTTAAAGAAATGCAGCTTTTTCAAGAGACAAGTCAATTATTTGGGACACGTCATCTCTGAAAATGGAGTAGAAACAGACCCCGCCAAAGTCTCTGCCGTAAAAGAGTGGCCGGCGCCGAAGGACAAAACACAGGTGCGAGCCTTTATGGGGCTCTGCTCTTATTATCGTCGTTTTGTGAAGAACTTTTCCGATATCGCAAAGCCACTACACAGACTAACAGAAGAGAAGCGAACTTTCGTTTGGGACCAAGAATGTGAGAAAGCTTTTGAAAAACTTAAGGAACGCCTTTGTGAAGCACCTATATTGGGTTATCCTGACGGAAGAAACGAGTTTGTTGTAGATACGGACGCCAGTAACCTAGGCATCGGTGGAACACTGTCACAGAGGAAGGAAAATCAAGAGGTTGTTATAGCTTACTTCAGTAAAACGCTATCAAAACCTGAACGAAACTATTGTGTAACGCGGAGGGAGCTTCTGGCCGTAGTAAAAACGTTACAACATTTCAAGAAATACCTACTAGGACGCAAATTTCTTATTAGGACGGACTATTCGGCGTTGAGGTGGCTTCTACAGTTCAAAAATCCAGAAGGACAAGTCGCACGGTGGATCGAACAATTACAAGAGTTCGACTTTGAAATAGAACATCGAAGTGGTAGCTCACATAAAAATGCTGATGCTTTGTCTCGCCGACCTTGTGCCGATGACTGTAAACATTGTGAAAGACAAGAGGGAAAAGAAGACACAATTATACGAGTCATAAGAACAGATTCTCTTAATGAAAGCTGGGATAATGACGCCATGCGAAATTCACAAGCAGAAGATAACGACTTAAAGCCGATTCTGGAATGGTTAACGAGTTCCTCTCCTCGTCCAGCTTGGAATGAAGTTGCTGGTTTGAGCTCTGCAACTAAAAGTTATTGGGCTTTATGGAATAGTTTGATACTTCGTGATGGCTTACTATGCCGAAAATGGGAGAGCGCGTCTGGAAATGGTACACATATACAAATTATTGTACCAAAAGCAAAAGTGACGGAAATACTTAGAGCTTTCCATGATGGAGTTTCAGGTGGACATCTTGGAGTTAGAAAAACCTTATTAAAAATACGAGAGCATTTTTATTGGTTACACTGTAAGGAAGACGTCCAAGATTGGTGTAGAAAATGTGTACCATGTTCATCTGTTAAAGGTCCTCAAACACGAAGTCGAGCTAGGATGCAATTGTATAATGTCGGAGCTCCCTGGGAAAGGATAGCTTTAGACATTGCCGGACCTTTTCCTATATCAATGAATGGCAATCGTTACATATTGGTAGTGATGGATTACTTCACTAAGTGGCCGGAGGTGTTCGCAATACCGAATCAAGAAGCTCTTACGGTCGCAACTATATTGGTGAACGAGGTCTTCTGTCGATTCGGATTACCCCTAGAAATTCACAGTGATCAAGGACGGAACTTTGAATCGCAAGTATTTCAAGAGGTTTGCAAAATGTTGAAAAATCATAAGACGCGAACGACACCTTATCGGCCGCAGTCAGATGGTATGGTGGAACGCTTTAATAGAACTTTGGAGCAGCATCTAGCGAAGATAGTCGATTCGCATCAGAGGAATTGGGACGAGTATCTTCCACTATTTCTGCTGTCGTATCGTACAGCGGTTCACGAAAGCACTTGTATAACTCCAGCTCATGCAAATTTTGGCAGAGAACTTCGCCTACCGGCAGAACTCCTCACGGGGTGCCCTCCTGATTCACCTAACTCAATAACAGATTACGCTGATGAGTTGAGGAGAAGAATGGATGAAGTTCACAGATGTATGAGAGAAGCAAATTTACAAGCCAGTGAACGAATGAAAACACGATATGACAGAAGTGCCAATTTAAGGTGTTTTGAGGAAGGGTCGTCAGTATGGCTTCATAACCCGGTACGGAAGCAAGGATTATCACCGAAACTTCAGCCGAGTTGGGAAGGACCTTACAAAGTGATAACAAGAATTAATGATGTCACTTATAGAATTCAAAAGACACCAAGAAGCTCCGCTAAAGTGGTTCACGTCGACAGACTGGCTCGTTACTACGGTTCTAACGATGCTCGGGACGAGCATGTCTTAGGAGGGGGCAGTGTTACGAATGTCACCACTCATGACGTAAGCCGTCAATGATTGAAGCATTTGATAATTTCGACTAGAATCTTAACAACCGAGCTGGCCCATTGCGTACAGTGATGGGCTGCTGTGCAAGAAGTTGACGGTTCGAGCCTCGCATGTACATAAATGGGTTTTTGTGATTTTTAATATTTCTAGAAATATGGAATCTAGAAATATCAAATGGAATGAACTAGAATAATTGTAAATAAAGAGAGTCGAAATTACGATCGTAATGACGATCGAAAAGACTAGCGAAATTAGGATTTCCAGAAGATTCTGCATGGTATATAAACAACACCGGGAGCGCCAAAAGGGCAGTTAAGTCTCAGTGATTGAAGTGGAAACAAGAAGAAGAAGAAGTAAAGTGAAAAGTGCAAGTAATAGTGCTAATAAAGTGCAAGTGAAAGTGCTAGTGGTGCATGTGCAATAACTGCATGTGCTGTGAACTATAGACGCTCAGTGAACGTAGACGTTCTAGAGACTGTGCGTGAAGACAGTGCGGTGCAGTGCAGTCCTCTAAGTGTGTACGAGTGCCTCAGACAATAGACTGTGTGTACGCTTAAGACTGTTGGTGGTTTGAATAAAGTGTAAAATCGCTCGAGTTAGTTTACTTCCAATCCCGAAACCCGCTTCCCGTTACAATATCATTAACGTTACCGAATTTAAAATGTCGTTGACAGAGGTTGAACTTCGATATTTTCCGTGAAGCGACTGCCATCGGACTTCCACAACGAAATTGGCGATATCGAAATTCTGTAGTTAGGCTAGTCGAACTTTTGAGGGCTCGTAACGACTGCTATAAATGTACGTATAGTATCCGGGACCGACGGCTTAACGTTCTCTCCGAGACACGACCAGACCATTGGAAATAGCCATATTCATGCATACAAATATATGCACTGAGCGGGGATCGAACCCGTGCCTCCTGCATAACAGTCGTGTTCACTACCGCCATGTCACAGATAATTAATTTTTTAAATGTCACTAATGAAATTAGGGAACTTGATAAAAAATTAACCACAGAGTATATATATTCTGTTCTTCGTGAACATAACCCAGTATAATAATATCGTGTTCATCGCCATCGCATCGCTGCCCCGTGGGACGCCGCACCCCGCTGACGGAAGCGGATATCTCAAATTGTGTATTCACTGAAAAAAAGATAGGAAAGCACCGAATGACGTCATTCCTTTCAATGAACAGTCAATGTAGATACAATCTACGCAGGATTTGCAAAATGATTTCCTTTATTTTTATATTTACTGTTAGAGAAGGTTCGTTTACCTTTCACGAGAGAATCGGTTACATCAAGGAAGTGGTTGTTTTCTTGATAACAATCAGAACTGTATAATCAACACTTGTACCTACTTTTTTTTTTTTATCTATGGCACGTCAATTTGACTTCACCTCGCCTGATGTTAAGCTGAAGGCAAAGTCTCATGAAAGAGGGTCACCATTGCAAACCCGTTCAGTGCTACAATGCTATACTTTTTCACAGTTTGAAACCCCTTCAACAAAGCTTACCGTGAGGTCGGTTTAAAAGGAGGCTATTGTAATACCTACTAAAGGCTAGCCCTATAATAATTTTCTTACAAAATATGTTTGTAATATAACTTTAAAACAGCACTGTAGCCGCAAGCCACATTAATCGTACCATCCATTTCCCTGATGAAGCCAACTCGAGAAAGAGACTCAAGTACGCTGAGTAGGAGCTGCAGTACCACTTCGTGCCTGGCACCTCACCTACGGCAATCGAGGACCCATGGACGGCGTGCGTTTTAGTGGTTCGAGTCCGACATAATCACCTCCATCGGTTTTGATGAAAGTGGTATCCGTGGGGATTTTACGCACGATAAAAAAAGAAAAAAAAGTACCACTTCGTGCCAATAGCGATGAAAACTACTATACTGCTGAAGTGAATGTTCCTCGTTTATCACTCTCAAAACCCTCTGAAGAAGTCGTTCCTTGAAGAGATTTTCGATACTTTTCTTATTATTTTCTCGTAATGTAAGGCCATATACAGGGTGTTAGAGGAACGTACCTACAAACGAAAACAGGGCATACCTACTACTGACCAGTATAATATATAGTATATTGGTCACTTTTTTATTGCAATTTTTTTATAGGTAACATGATTTTTAAACCATTTCAATAGTATTATTGCGTGAATTATGCTAATAAACGGGTTTTAAAATCCTAACCTACCGAAAAAACTAACCATGGTAGCCTAGTGGTATGGGTAATGGACTGCCGAGACGAGGTCTCGATTTCGATCCCAGGTTTTACCATGGCACACACCAATGACTTTTCGATGCTTTTCGAAGTTATATATGTATTAATCACAGGTTTATAAATGCTCGGTTGATGGCGGTTAATAAACTGGCGAAATGTGAGTACTAGTACCTCTGCCTACCCGTTCAGGGAGAAAAAATGGCGATCAAAAAAGAAGTAGCCCAATTATGTTAAAATGGGCAGTGGTATCCCCTGCTTTCGTTTTCAGGAGCGTTCCCCTAACACCCTGTATAGAGCTGTAAAGAATGTGAAACTTATGGAACGATCGACAGACACTCTAGCTAGACGCGTCTTTTTTCTTTCGCTAAATAGAACGCTCGAGACTTTGAAACACTCAGATGCAAGTACTGTGACATTGATTCTGAACGTAGCGTGGATATGTACCCCTTCCCAGCTCTCCCCCTTTCCCTTCAGGGTGGGCAGCGCGTGTGTGACACCCGTAGTGTTGCACACGTTCATAGGCCACGGTGGCCGCTTTCCATCAGTTGGGCAGTGTGCTTGTCTACCACCTACGTAGTATAAAAAAAAATGTGCATGTTTTTTTCTGAATGGCTCTGTGCTTTCAGCTTCAATTCTGCCTGTCCTGTAATGTTCTGTAGTAGATTAACGGAAGAGATAAAGTGAACCAGAATATACCTGATTGACTCGAGTTTGTAGTTACTTCCCGTAGTGCTTATTTTTGAAGTGATATCTTCTTTGGGCACGCTTCACCTGTAGGGTAAGCTGGTGAATGCGTTATGCGAAACGGTAAATAGTTCTATACGACCACATCTTAATTTTATAATACTAAACGGCCAGTAGTAACAATTTGTCAAATCTCGACAATTCCATATGTGGTGATGTTTGTAGATAATTATATTATATGGACTTTAAAAATTAAAGGTAACAAAGACGCGGGTGTCATTTTAACCACAATATGTTTCGTGTCATTGGTCTAGAAGTAGGTATAGAGTGTATATCTTTTGATACTGAAGTGCCTTAGCCACCAATATTGAGGCCAGATTTCCTCTCTCTATATAAACATAATCATTCGTAAGACGAGTGTAGCCTCAGTCGTCACCTCTACGCACGGTCCACACTCGAAGAGGATGGAGATTGTTTTCTATTGTAAAACCGTAGTTACAGACACTATGAAGAACAAAAAACATTTTATAGAATTTCGAGTACTCGGCGAGTTATATTGGATTCCATTGGACCAAAAAAATGATAGGCTACAGTTAGTTCGCTTTTGTAGTTCCTACAGTAAAATATTTCACTATTTCTTTCGCGAATGAAGAAAATACTTATATTAGTACTCTCTGGATTATTTCCCATTTTATTGCGTTCATAAGAAGTAAAGTATCCTATTGAGTGCCGAACAGATGGTCACCCCACACGATACGCTCGGGTTGCTCACAATTTTCCTCAACACTATTTTCTGCACCTTTTTTTTCCTTTAGTGTGGTGCCCCTGAATAGTATGCAGTAGGATGACATGAGATTAGAGAATATTGAGGGTGACGAAGTCAAAATAACACTCATAAAGTATATTTTGAGTTATTTATCGATAGAGTGGTTAAGATATATTAGTAGGTGTGCGGAGTATGTTGCCTGCCTTATTAATTATGTGTGTCTATTTTGACAAATGTTAAATTGATATGTAATACTGCTACGAATAAACTAGTTATGAGTTATTGTACATTAGTGGGTTTTTCCAACCTACTACAATATGGGGATTTTCAGGATTGGATGAGTGGTGTTGTGTACACTGGTGGACAGGTTGCTTGATGGCCTAAGTGCTGTTGGCTGTTGAAGAGTTCTTTTGTCTGAAGCCATTCGGCAACTTCGGTTCGCCCATATTTCCCATAATAATATGCCATCAGAATTGAAACAACACACAAAAAATCCATTATACAAAAATCTTTCTGCAATGGTTCTGATTAAGCTTGTAAGGTAACTTCACAAATAAACATTAAACTTACAAGTTGAATAAAACCTTGTAAAATCTCAGTTACTTTGAAATCTCACTTACCAGGTATTCGCCGTATTCCACGTTTCTATATTACTAAAAGAGTTAGTATTTCAACAGAAGTAGACAGCCAAATTTAAACTTTAAAATAAATTCACCACAAAATGCCGCAAGGAAAACTTTGAAAATCTTTTTCGAAGTTCAAACGGGAATGTTATGTTCCCGTTCAGCCCGTATTTTCCAAGTCAGTTAATATGTACGTAACTTGCGATTGTAATAAAGTATTCCTCTCTTGGCTGGGGTGCAGTCCGGTAAAATAACGTGTCACCAAGGAGCTCTCAGGCTTTGTTTAGTGAAAAATGTAAGAGTAATGCTTGGAGCTTTAAGAATAGCGCCTGTTATATTTTATTTTAAACTAACTGACCACGCAACTTTGTCTGCATCATCCCGTTTTTTGCAACATTTTTCATTCGTTTTGTAAGTTCCGTTTACTGGTCTATGCAGAATAAATGATTTTTGATTTGATTTGATTTGATTTGATTCGTGCTCCGCACAATGATGTTAAATACATATAAACCTTTTTCTTCAATCACTCTATCTATTAAAAAAACCGCATCAAAAACTGTAGATTATCGGATAAAAGAGGAATCTGTTATTTAACATAATGGTGTCCGTCCATTTGTCGGTCAGAGGATTATTTCCATGGAAAACAAAAAACAAGTATAAGAGTGAGGTAGGCGGGATCCGCGTGCTGTTGCTATGCGTTTTTATACAACGAAGAACAATAATATATGAACCTAATTATAAGAAGTTAAAGTTTTAAATAACTTTCTTGGAATTCACTGACATAGGTGGGTGAATATCCCAACGGCAAATATTATATATTATGTCTTCACTGGGAATCGCGGTGTAAAATCACAGAATTTACCTTTTTATTTTTTTAATGTGAACTGTGTAATTTGATCTACTTGAGGCAACATTTTTTTATTATAAATGTATAATAGTAATTAAGGAATAAAAAAATCACTTCAAAATTCAAGTTTGGTGGCTTGTCCCATTTCCCTTTTTTTACATAAATGCATTCACTACACCAAAACCATAAAGAATTAATAAAAAAAATTATTTCGTATCTATATGTACAAAACACATTATCTTAAAACAATTTAAACATATCAGAAAATATTATTTAAAAGCGCAGGATACCCGAATCAAAGTTTGTCCAAGCAAAAATCTGAATTTTAGTATCACTTTTTCAATTAACTATAAATCAAAGTTACGTGCGTGTGAGATCGATGCGACCTATTTACTGCTCATCCCTCAATCGTGCTCCCGCACTTGCGTGTGACAGTTGTGTATTTAGTATTGTGATTTCCTGCCAAAAAGGTAAGTTACATTTTACGCGGGAAGAGGGACAAGAATAGTTCAATATTTGGTGGAACGATTTGCTCTTGAATACAAAGTGTTTTACCTGTTAAGTACACATTATAGGTAGTGATTTAGGTTATACATACATCATTGTTATTATTTTAATTGTAACTTAAACCCTCTATTTTTAGAGATTTATTTTACGCCTGGTCTCAATGTTGGTGGCTCAATTTTGGTGGTTTTGGTGGCGTTTTTCGCCACCAAAATTTAAAACTTGCCACCAAAATATTTAAATGTACTGTATTATATACCAGTCAGGATCTGGTTCCAACATAATGACATGACTTCATCATTGTACAACGGTACAACGTCTCGTTCATCGCTGGAAAACACGGGCGTGTTATCCAACAACCACAATCGTGTCGTCCGACGATGAACGACGTCGTATCTTTGCACGATGATGAGATCGTGTCGTTATTTTGGAACCGATGGTTAGTAAATATACTAGAAAGAGAAGACGTGGAAAGCATGGGCCCGAACAAGCTACGGATGAATAGGAAGAAGATGTTGAATATGATAGTGAAGACGAAACCGATACAGAGAGCAACAACAAGACCATGGATATTGATAATACAACAGATTGTCAAGAAAATGAAATAGAAGGAGAAAGAAGTGTCAGAGTACTTTGTGCTGCAACATCTAGCGCTGCCATTGCCCAACTTCTAGCTTCTACATCTCGTATCATCACCGCACCACCTCTTGATTCTACAACTCATGTCACTACCGCACCTCTTAATTCTACATCTCGTGTCACCAACACCAACAAAAGGTAGGGCCTTTTGTTTTTGGAGGAACCCGATTCTGGTGAAGATGAAATAGACTGGAAAAAGAAGAAGGACAAATGATGTAAATGTGCCTTTGATGAAAACTAACTTCAATAGCAGATTCATTTTCCAAGTAGATCAAGACCAATTGCTTTTTTCGAATCATTTTTTGATAGTGAAGTTATTGAAAACCTGCTAGTTCAAACGAACTTGTTTGCAAGACATTCAAATATAAGAAACTATACCGAAATTACTAAAAATGAACTGAAGGATTAACTTGGAATGCTAATACAAATGGGGATACACAAATTACCATCAATTGAAGACTACTGGTCTAGTAATCCAGCATTATGTGTCCCTGAGATTGCTGAGACTATGACACTTCAGAGATTTCAAAAAAATCCCAGATGTCTTGAGTTGAGTTCGGAACAATGTGGAGTTTGCCATCTGGAAGGACACAAAATTAGTGACCATTTTGAGTAAAGCCTTTCACCTAAAAGAGGAGGCTATTTGTCACCGAAAGGTCACACAAAAGGATTGTAGTAAAAGATCCTTTTCCTGTCCACGCTCAGTTTAAGAATACTCAAAGCGAATGGGTGGAGTTGATAGATTACACCAGCAAAAAGCTACACGGCTTTTTGCTGGTCAAATCTATCGACTCCACCCATCCATGTCGCTCATCAAAACAGGAAATGGTGGAAATAATTGTTTTATTTCTTGTTTGATGTGGCAATCACAAATTCCAATATATTGTGCTCAAAAAATTCAAGAGTGCTTAATCCTATGTGCCAAAAGATGTTCAGGCTTGCCAGAAAACTTGTAAATAACTTGACATTTCGAAAACGAAAATATTCATCTGTTCCAAAATTTTTGGCAAAGAAAAAAAATTATAGTGTAGAGGCAGTCAGTCGCAAGAAGAAACTTTTTGGAATTCCTGAAGATTTCCGATTTGCTAAGCCGACACCTATAGGCGCTGCCGACTTTGTAGCAGCGCGACCACAAACAAAAGGTCCAACATACAATGTGGCAAATGCGAAGAGCCCTGGTGTGCTGTTCCTTGTTTTAAAAATTTTCTTCATAATTTTTCCAAGTTTTTCTTAATTTTTATTTTTTATGGCATAATTAATATAAACATAAAGACCCACATCCCATAACTGAGTTTCATCTCAATCGCATGACTAGTTTCCTCTACCAGTTAAAGGGTTAAAATCCAATATTTAAAATATTTTTATATTTAATCATATTGGTTTTCTTAGTTTTTACCTAATTTTGTTTGCAATAAATAGAATTATGGTTTTTGTGATTACATAAAATTAAAAATATTTTTTCACAATGGAGTTTTATTATCCTTTGAATTACATACTGCTAAACTCCTAAGAATCTGTGGGTTTGAGTTGACGAGATTGAGGTTTGTGAAAGAAATTAAATTTTGCTTCCACTGATTTTCAAGTTTGGTGGGCGAATCTCAATTTTGGTGCCAACCTGAACTTAAAACTGAATTATTTCATAAAGTTATTGATAGATTTGCAGCCCTCTTACAGATTCTTCTAACTTTGACTATCTATTTTTAAACTGCGTCCTTATTTTTTACAAAAGCCAAAGAATAAATTCCGCCACCAAAATTGACAAAAAAAACGTATTGTTGATATTGACCCAGGTACGTCAAAACTCATTCGTAATATTTAAGCTTGTTCGATTCAATGTATGCAACGTCAAAAATCTTTTTTTATCTGTTGCAAAGTAATCTCTTTTAAAAAAAAAAACTAAAAAAAAACGGTTATAGAACTTGCATGTGTGAGTTTGGCGACATCGGTTACGCTATTGAATCTGCCGTGTCACATTTCTACTAATTTTTTTCAATTAAATAAATCAATAAATAAATTTTATAGGACAATCTACACAACGCCACCTAGACCCATGGTAAGCATTGCTTAACTAGCTTGTGTTACGGGTTCTATAATGCGGATAAACATAGTTAAATACTTTTTTGTAAATACATACATATTATATATAGAAACACCCAGACCAATGTAGATATTCATATTTTATATACACAAATATTTGCACTGAGCGGGAATCGAAACCGGTATTATTATTTTTATTCTGTGGTTAATTTCTTTTATTATTATATAGTAGATATTTAATCGATTTGAATCAAGGAGTTGTCAACAAATATCAAACTCATAACTCATCCCCCCATTTTTCTATGATTCGATAAGTTGCTAAATATCTCTCAGCATGACTGTGACTTCTATTCACAACTGTGTTTTTATGTGAACTAGTCGTGAACCGTCTACAATCATATTTATCGTATCATGAAATATGAACCCATTTGTTAAAAGCTTACTGTCAAATGGTTTTTCTTTACTGCTCTCACAGTTTAGCACTGTAGACTTATTTCTTTTGCGTTCTTTGACCAGTGACTTGAGTAATTGTATTACAATATGGAGGATAGAATACCTAACATATAGAAATAGGCATTACATGGCAGAATTTCATTACAAAATTATATTGGGGGAGGGAGGAGAACCCACTACTCACCAGTTGTTTAACAATTCCAACGATATCAATAGCAAAATATTACTAATTGTCATGGAAAGGAGCGCCAAACCACACCCCTCAAAGCAAGTAAAACACATCTCACCCGAGGACAGATTTTGTCGTAAGAAATCTGTTCTCTTCGCAACGGATTTTGATGCGGTAAGTGCAATATTCCGCAAGTGCGGAGAACAAATCTCAACATATGCTTTGCCTGGTTGAGGCGAAGCATCTTTTCTGATTTTCAAACATTCGCTGGATGCGTGCGGTTCGACATTCCTTTCTATGACAATTAGTAATATTTTGCTATTGATATCGTTGGAATTGTTAAACAACTGGTGAGTAGTGGGTTCTCCTCCTTCTTAGTTGGAATTGATAAACAGTGCATGAGTGGTGGGTACCTCTCCCTCCCCAATTGTTTTTTATAATATCACGCCTATAGCCCCGCAGGGGTAGGCAGAGGTGCTAGCACCCACATTTCGCCAGTTTATATTTAGGTCCCAATGTAATAGGTGGCGAGCCTATTGCCATTAACCGGGCACTTATAAACCTGCGATAAATACACACATATAACTTCGAAAAGCATCGCAGTCATTGGTGTGTGCCATGGTAAACCTGGGATCGAACCCGAGACCCGAGAGAGTACCTAAATTGGAAGATTGCCAGGCACATAATATATAGTGCAGTACAAGGGCTGTATTTGGTAGTTTAGTATCAATTTTCAGGTATATTTATTAAAGGGTGGTGGCTTTTGGAACATTGCCAGACCTGTACTTTTAGCTTCATAGATTTTATTGCCAGATTCGGAAAAGTTGCCTCCAACTTCACATTCCTAATTTAATATCCTTTAAATAAATAGAATCATTATGAATCAAATAATACATTGATTTATTATTAATATTTCCATCCTATGTCCGTAAACAAGTTTGTACTATTTTTGTTTGTACTTAGGTGGCAGACAAGAACGCGGCCCACTTGATGGGACGTGGTTACTGTGGCCTATGAACTTTGCAACACCAGGAGCGTCATATTCGTGCTGCAGATCATATAGGGAAGGAGGCGAGAAGGTTAAGAGAGTCTCTGTACTGTCAGTGCAGAAGACAAAGAAGCGTTTCTCAGTCTTCCCACGGACAACACAAGACTTCGCCAGTGAGCTCTGTGAGTGATTTTTAGAAATTGGAGATCATGATATCATGATGGATGTGTTTAAGCTGTGGAATTTAATTAATTGTTACACATAGTTATAGTACATACTTACTGGTAAAATCTGACCAAACCACCAGTGTAAAGGGCCCCGCCGGGTTGCTCTCTCACCGGCTCCGGTAGGATTGGTATCCGTGGGGATGTCGCGCATAAAATAAGGTCTATAAAGGCATAAATCATAGTCTGAAAAAAAACCACATAAGATTCCATGTTTTGCAATCATTACCAGAACGGCAATGTTCTGGTAATCGAACCGAAAAGTCATTGGTGTATGCCATGGTAAAACTTGTGATCGAACCCGATACCTCGTCTCAGCCGTCCATTGCCCCATACTACTAAGCTACCGCGTCTTCAATAACCCCCAAAAGAGAGCTCATTCCACAACTTGAAAGTGGTCTTTTGGTTTGAATACAGATGTAATCCTTGAGCTTTATAAAGAACACACTTTGCAACGGGCTCATAACAAATGGATTCACATTTCACGACACAATAAATATGCTTATTGCGATATCTTATTCGCTTTGTAACAAAAGCCCATCACATCCGACTACGTGCCTACATCCTGTATTCTATTTAGGGTGCACACATGTAGAGGAGAAGTGGAGCATGTGAACTAGGGTTAATCATGGAAGTACTTGATACTCTCCAAGACGTTAATTGGTAGTGCTTGTGCGGCTAACACGTAATTTCCTTGCAAGCTACACCGCATAACAAGGAATCGGGTTTTCAAAAATATTTAGCTGCTACATTTTCGGTTAAGTATTTATTTTCGGCATACCCTTTTTTTTATTTATGGCACGTCAATTTGACGTCACCTCGCCTGATGTTAAGCTGAAGGCAAAGTCTCATGAAAGAGGGTCGCCATTGCAAACACGTTCAGTGTTACAATGGTGGCGCTCAGCTTGTCGGCCTCATCAGATGATTTTTCACGCCCCGCTTAAAGGACCCGGGACTGTAGGAAGAAGGAATTTTGTTATAAAGTGCCCGATTGGCGGCAATAGGCTTGCCACCTATTACGCGGGACCGAAAATCATAGTTGGCGAAATGTAGGTGTTTAATACACCTCTGCCTACCCCTTCGGGGATTACGGGCGTAAGAATAAAGTATGTACCTATTGTCATATTGAATTATTGAGTAAGATAACTTCTCTGTTCTTCCCCGTCGCGATTCTCCTCGATCTCGATTATCTCACGAAAATTTTGTATGTTAATAGCTCGATAAAATGCTATTTTAAAACGGAATCTCTTTCAGAGCGCATCGAGAATGGTGGAATCGCGAATAATTCGAATTATTAAGGCGTGTTAGTGATTTTCTAGATTCTTGCGTAGTAGATAAGGGTGCGTTAACATTGGAGTGGACTAGCAGAGATGAATAAAGCGGAGAGGAGCAGTGACAATCCCTATCTTTTCCGTTGTTGTACAAGAAGACTTAGAGATAGGACTGTTTAATATCGGACCGATATATACGATGACGATCTCCGTGGTGTGGCGGTAGTGAACGCGACTGCTACGCGGGAGGCGCGGGTTCGATTCCGCTCAGTGCAAATATTTGTGTGCATGAATATGAATATTTGCATTGGTCTGGGTGTTTCTATGTATAATATGTATATATTTACAAAAAAACGTATCTAAGTATGTTTAATCGCATTCTAGTACCGATAGCACAAGCTAGTTAAACTATGCTTACCATGGGTCTAGGTGATGTTGTGTAGATTGTCCTAGAATATTTATTTATTTATTTATACAGCCTAGTCTCAGCCTCAGATGTCTCGAGCCAATAATAGTGTCCAGAATACGGCAATAGGCCCTTATTTTGCATAAAAATGGATTAGTTATTATCGTTCTATTCAATAACATTATTCATTACTGTTTATCAATAAAACTTAGTTCAGCTAATTTATGCCCTGAGTGCGTCAATAAGGATGGGTGTTGAACCAACTTTCTTTGCCCATAAGTTTACGAGGAAATAGGGGAATCTTTTGTACGATTAATTACGGCTTTGGGCAGAATATTAGCGAAGTCAAATTGGATTGTAACTTTTATATTTATTATTATGAAACTTGTCGTTTTTCGAGGATACATTCACGTGAAATACTTATTACGTTTATATGTTTATACATATGCCTGGAAGAACTGTTTAAAGAAATTAATATTAATACATAGCTTCACAATATATTTATGACGGCTTATATGTAAGGAAGAACCAAAATCTCTTCAAAAAAAAAATCGGATGTTCACAATAATACGCGAAAAAAAAAAAACTTGCAGTGCCAAAACTCAGGCTTCATAACGTCGGTAATTCGTTTGTGGTCAAATGTTTAAAAATAAATAATAAAATTCCTCAGGATTTGACTGACCTGCCACTTAATTTTAAAATAGAAGTGAAAAGATGTTTAATTTAAATAGTTATTTTAAAGTGGACGAATATGTTGATCATAAAAATGAATAGTCATACAAATCTCTTACTCTTGCACCTACTCGTTCAATTAACCTATCGCAGTCCACTGCTGGACATAGGTCTCTCCTAATGTGCGCCACTGCTCCCTATCCTCCGCCTTCCGCATCCAGTCTGTCCCAGCTGCCTTTTTCAGGTCGTCAGTCCATCTAGCCAGAAGGATTCGATTGGGCTGGGCAGCGTTTGGCAAATTGCGTCGGGTCTTCTCCTCCCCCCTACCACAATGCCTCAAAACAAGAGTCTTCGACCAGTGCGTTCTGCCTATTATGACTTACGGTGCCGAAACGTGGACATTGACGGTGGGGTTAGTCCACAAATTGAAAGCCGCTCAGCGGGCCATGGAGCGAGCTATGCTTGGAGTCTCTTTGAAGGATAAAATTCGCAATGAGGTCATCCGACAAAGAACTAAAGTTACAGACATAGCTCGCAGAATAACCACCTACTCGTATTTATCATAAATAAACAGAACTACATATTAAAAAGAAAATAAAGGATAACGATAATCTACCTGAGTTTCTTGCAGATCTCTTCTCCACCGAATACCGAACCAGCGAAACAAACATTTTCAAATAATTTATATTTTATTTTTATTTGATCTTCTGTAAAGGTAGAATATGTGGTCTGTGCCTCTGTGCCTTTAGTGACAGGATAGGCATAGCCCCTAAATATTTCAATAGTTTTATGACAGTTTTGTCTCATTTGAACTGGAAAATTACTAGGCCACTGAATGTCATCGCTATCAACCTTTCCAATTTACCAATCATGTGAATAATTTCTAATTAATGTTTGTTCAATAATATTGAATGTTTTAAACAGAATCCCTCGGGTATAACTATGTAATTATTATTCGAATTGAATTGAGTAAATATAAAATATGTTTGTGTCAATTTTAGTACATTGTTTTGGATATACATTTATATAATGATAATGAATAGAATGATGAATTAATCACTATCATACTACATAGTATAAAATAAAGTCGCGTTTTCTGTCCCTATTTTTCTTGTCCCTTTGTATGCTTAAATCTTTAGAACTACGCAACGGATTTTGATGCGGTTTGTTTCAATAGATAGAATGGTTAAAGAGGAAGGTTTATATGTATATAACATCATGCTACGACTAACAGGTAGGGAGCAGGAATGAAAAATGTTGCTAAAATGGGTTGACGCAGACGTTGTCGCGCGGGTCAGCTAGTATTGAATATAATGATAGTCGTAAACTGAAAAAAAAATAATAAAAAAATTAATTAATAGTATGCTAATTATTTAGATCGGCTAAATTAATGCTTGGATGGGACTCGAACCCGTGACTATTCCTTACAGGGGAATGCCCTAACCGCTTGTTTCCTGCTGGATTTAAAAAAAAATACAATTTTTAATCGTCAGCTTACTCTGCATAAAGTTATGTAACTTATTTACTTGGTCGACTGTACGAGAGGTGTGGTGTATCAAAATCAGTGAATAATATTCAGTTAAATCACGATATTTTCTACACTTATAATAAAACTGTAGAACGGTTAATTCTGTACATCATCACTATCACTACATACGAGTAGTATAAAATAAAGTCGCGTTTTCTGTCCCTATTTTTCTTGTCCCTTTGTATGCTTAAATCTTTAGAACTACACTACGGATTTTGATGCGATTTGTTTCAATAAATTGAATGGTTAAAGAGGAAGGTTTATATGTATATAACATCATGCTACGACTAACAGGTGCGGAGCAGGAATGAAAAATGTTGCAAAAAAAAACGGGGTGACGCAGACGAAGTCGCGCGGGTCAGCTAGTAGAATATATTATATTCAAAATTATAATTAGAGGATAATTGGTAATGGATAAATTACAATAAAATTGTACCTAAGATGTATCAGTTTAAAAAAATAGAAAATTGAATATGCAATTACTTTTACCAAATAAAGAAGATACCAGTCAAAGACCAAACAAAATTAACAAACGACAATGGTCTTCAAAATATGAAACAGTACTTTCGTAATGTTGAGGCAACTTAGGACACTTTAAATAAGTTCGGACAGATTTATTACAGGAAGGACCACGAAATATTTCTGTTTTCAATTACAATTTAAAAACTTTCTTTAGCCTGGGTTGCACGATCGTACTTTAACATTAACCCCACCACCTACCTGTTTACTACGCGCACTGTGTGTGCACTGTGACGTAAACGCATACTTATGCGTTTACGTCAAATTTAACATTAACAGTAACATTGATTCTAATGGTTTCTTATAAATGTGTTGCACCAGTGTATTTAGTAGGTCGGTTAAAGTTATTTTTTTGTTAGCGTCAAGTTATGACGTCATTTTAACTATTGTCAAATGGTGCAACCTCCCAAGCAGCATCACAAGCTGTATAACAGCTCTATTAAAGTTCGTTTATACTCTTAATGCCGTATTTCTTGGCCGCATAAAGGCTGTATAAGCGCTTATACAGCCCTTATACCCCTGAAATGGGCACAAATTATACAGCGTTTTGCATTATATTAGCTGTACAGTAGCTGTATAAGCATAAAATAGGCTGCATAATAGGTGTTTTGAGGTTATACTATGGTGTACGAGGAAACCAATACACTCCAATCACTACATTGTAACTCAATTGTAATGGTTTACGTTGTAAAAAGTCTGTTGAACAGAGTTACACAATAATTAAAACAAAACAGAAGATATAATATTAATGATGGCGTTTATTAATCAGTGTTGATCTAAGTGACATTTATTATAAATGCTTATGTTTAAAGATTTGGAGATTCGATAGGCACAGGATACAGTGTATCATCGTGCAAAAATAAATTTATTGTGGACTTATATATGTTTTGTGATAAAAAATAAACGCGCCAGCACAATCACCAAGGAAGAGATATTAAATAAGGTAAGTAAATATGGATTTTGTAGGTTAGAATTTAAAAAAAATATATTAATGGACGTTGAGCCTCATTGGTGCATAGTAGATTATTGGACAAACTGAAAATATTGATAAACATAAAAAATTAGTCTAATTTTTATGTACTCATGTTCATAATCTTCGATTTGTAATTAATAAAATGGCGACAATTTGCTAAGCGCCTAAATTCTATTTTGATGGTCTTATAGCATTAATAGCTGTATTATGTAGGTAATGGATACTAGTATTCAGCTTTTAGCGGTTGATGGGCTATATAAACGAATACATTTACTATTAATGTTGCATAGCAGTGTTTTGAACATAACCTGTAACTCTTTTTAGGGATACGTAATACTGAGTGAAAAACCAAAATGCACTGAGAGATCACATCACGTTTTCGAAAATAAAGTATTAAAGTAATTTTTTTGAAATTTTATTGGGGATTTTCTTAAAACTTGCGAGGTCTTTTAGACCCCCTTAATGCTAGCTCATACTTATAAATATTTTGCAGTTTTGATAACATTTCATGATGTTTTTGATAATATTTATTTTATGTTGTTTATGGTTGGTTTCAGGTTTTTAAGAAACCAACTCTACCATCCACTTCATCAGCTTCAACCAAAATACTCGAACCCTTACATCCCGATCTGGACGCTTCAACTGCAACGGAATATTTTGTTCAATACGTCGTGAATGAACCAGATGTAGAAATAAATTCGGGCAGCATGACATGACGGATCAAAAATAAAAAAAATATATAAATCAGAATGAATTTTATTTATCTATCAAACTGTGTGCAAAAGGGGTATAAAATATAATTGGTTTTATGTTCTATACATACTAGTTATTCAATTTCGCCGTCACTTGTACTGCTGCATGATAAAATGTCGTTATCAGTTGCAGAAGGTAAAGCTAATAAGTTACACCTGATATAACTATGATCATTCACAATATTTTCAACGGAACCCCTTTTATTAGATGTCGACAGTATTGACGCTTCACTGCATAGGTGATCTGATCTGTTAAAATATCTCCATGTTCCTCGGCAGTAATTTCATTTTGTTGATAATTTGTAATATTTAAATATTCCTGTTCAATCTTTCTTCTAATAGCACCAAATCTTTTTCGCTTTTCCACATATTTATAAAACAATCACAAAATACAGCATATACAGATTAAGGCTGTATTATAGGCGTCATTTATTTTTATTCCTGTTTATTACTCTCAAGGACAGAAATAAGACAGCTATCGTCTTTCAAAGGGTGTACAATTACACCATAAAAAGAAGCTGTAGAAGAGAGTTTGCCTATTTCATAATACAGAAATAAGATTTGAGGACCACCATAATACAGCTCTAAGCTGTATTAAGTAAGTGACGGTATGCAAAATACAGCTATTGTACAGCTTTAATACTAAAATGAGATTTAAGCGTTACAGGAAACTTGAAGCTGTACATGACAGTTATCATACACTGATTTAGAACTTTAAGCGTACTTTGACTCTTAATACAGACTTAATACAGTTAGAGCTGAATAATTACTCCTAAACCGACATTATAACACTATGATGTCTTTTCAACGTTCTTATAAAGCTGTAAAACAGCGTTAAGTGCTATATTGGCTGCTTTTTAGGTGTTCATTACGCTTGGTTGCTGCTTGGGCTGTTTTATACCTGACCGATACTTTAACTGTACTGTTAATGTTGAAGATAGATGGTGCAACCCAGCCTTAATTATTTAAACATTCGCAAAACTATGACCGAGGACATAAAACTCAAAATACTTTTCAAATAATTCTTCTGTGCACGAAAAGTTATAATGCAAGATTCGGAGGTAGAAACTTCGTGGAATCTGAAATAGTTGAACGTAAAGGGTAACTTGGTAAGTATTTGCGGTCGCTGTCATATTAAATTCTGCTTCATATATATAATTAAAATTCATGGAAATATTAACTCGATAATTCTAATATTATATTATACATGGCAAGGTAGTGAAAATTTTGAAAGCAATTAGTGTATTGATTGTTCAAATCAAATTTATTCAATTTGGTTGGGCTGAGTTATCAAAACACAATATTTAAAAATGATTGTAACGTCATTAATTGTGATAGTTCGTATGATTGTTGGAAGATGGCTCCCACCATCGCCCAAAAGATAGTTGAATAGGAGAATTTCGTATGATCCAGATGAGGCTTCGTGGTTTAGTGGTCGGAGCGTTCCCTGTCGCGAGTTCGAATCCCGTTGACGCATTCGCTTTCTTTTCATGGCAAGGTAGGTTGAGACATGCTTTTATAATTGCAGTTACCTAGAATTTATAAATATGATATATTAATCATCTAATCTTTGACAGCCCCTGGCGTGGCGGTAGTAAACGTGACTGCTACGCAGGAGGCGCGGGTTCCATTCCCACTCTGTGCAAATATTTGTATGCATGGATATTACTATTTGCACTGGTCTGGTCGTGCCTGGGATAACACGTTAGGAAATCGGTTCCAGCTGTCTTACGAATATCTATGGCAGTCGTTACGGGTATTTGGAGTCCTAATAAGTTCAACAACAGTTCTAGCTGCAATTCTTCGATACCTATATAACCTAGGTTGTGGAGGCTTCACGGAACATATCGAGGTTCAGCCACAATAGACTAAAAATTAAGTTTCGAATGCGACCGGGATTAACGCATGAATGATGATGATGATATATTAATATTCTAAAATCATCATTTATTACATGTATCAGAAGAAGGGCCTAAAGACGGCGTGTGCTTTAGTCACATCGAGTTTGACATAAACACCTCCATCGGGTTTGGCGGGGTCGGGCCCCATTTTTTGTAGTCTTAGGTGGCAGACAGGCACACGGCCCCCGTAATAGAAAGTGGTCACCGTGGTCAATGGACGGGGGGGAGGGGGTAACACTCGTGCTATCTACCCTGTAGACATTTGAGAATTTACAGTCGCAGGTATATATAAACAGTATATTTTGGTTCTTTATGCGGTGGCCTCATTAATTAATTATGTAACAATTAATGCATTATAATTAGGTTCGTTCGTTGTTTCTCCATATGGTGACTTTATTTCTGAAGGTACTGTACCTACCGATTGTGTTTAAAATAATTGGTATTTATAAACTATTTTACTTTTGGCGCAAACGAATCCTTGAATGGTCTCCACTCTCACGCTTATGGAGGACGGAGGTCCTTCTGCGACCTCCGACGTCCGAGTCGCCTCCGCTCATCGCGGGCAGTGCGAGCCCGGAGTCTTCTAAAGGCTCATATCGCCAATTTGGTTGTGGAGATCCGATGGCAGTCGCTTCACGGAAAATACTGAAGTCCAGTCTCATCTTAGTTAGACTAGAAAGCCGACCCCAACTGAGGTAGGTTGGGAATAGGCTCAGAGAATGATGATTGAAAATGATTATATTTTCTGAAAGTGCTTTAGATAAGAAAGGGTTATGTTCCAGTTGTGTTAGTATATAGAAAGCTATTAATATTTTCAGCATCATATTGCTGGTGAGAAAATCGTCTCTTTACTCAGATACTCGCTCGCGAAACTGAATATTAACACTCTGCAGGTTATTTACATATATTTGAATAGATTTACAAAATAAAACGATCGCTTTCTGGGTTAACAACAAGGTATTTACTCGGTATAATAAATGGAAAAGTGACAACAATAGATGTAATGGGATGTCAAAGTCAATGTAAATCTTTGAGAATGTCGCAAGGTGATACCGGTACCTACACTAATAAATACAGTGGAGAAGTACAAGTGTGTTAATCAATAATATATAACAATAAATTTCACCAAGTGCCATTAATCAACAGTTTAAATAATATAAAAAACAGGCACATAATAAGGGACAAGGTTCTTATAGGGCCGACAGCACGAGAGTGTGCTCTTGGTGTGATTTGTTCCGCGTTCGCCTCACGAAGTTTTTCCCCGCATGAAAAATTCCGTATTTGCCCTACATTTTATTCCTTTTTCGCTATTCTTACGGTATTCACTTCCCATCAGGTGGACAGTGTACTTGTCTGTAGCCTTAGTGGTATAAAAAGATGTAGCGATTAAACGTTTACCATCATTGAATGCTGCTGGGAATAGAGACAAAATGGTAATGATAAGTCATTCATTTTGAGCTATGTTACTCTGAATCAAATATTTTCATATCAATTTTTAAGATTGGAATTAGTGAATAACCTGACGTGATTTGAAAATGAGGCCTGGTCAGAGCTCTCACTTGAAAGGAACTAACTGGTTGCGGGTTCAAGTCCCGTCTGGGCATTTTCCAATCATAAATCAATTTGTATAGACAGCATGTTTAATGATTTAAAATTAATTAAAAAAATTTCAAGTTCCAAATTGTTTTTACAACAACCAAGAGGTCTGAGTGGGGATCGAACCCGCACCCCCTGCGTAGCAGTCGCGTTCACTACCGCCACAGACGCTATGAATTATTATGAATTGCCAAAATATAACAATCTATTAGTAATCTGTAATAGAGACCCTTTTTCCCGGGGCTAACTGCAACTGCTAAGTAACTGCATCTGAATAGAATGCAAACGGAACCTATTTGTAGATCGTATTAAACATTTACATCTCCATCTTTCTTCCAGTTCCAGTCTTTTATTATTTATTTACAGTCTCGACGATAAAAAGTATCGAAGTTCTAAAGCCTCTTGAAACAATGGCACAGGGTATAAAGCCGTCTAATTAAACGTTACTGGAATTCAGGGCAAAGTTCCACATTAAGTATCGTAGTCTTGTAAAAACTTTCCCCTTAAATTATTTAAGCGTTGAAAGTTTTCATTTACTGATCCAATTTAAAATATAAAGAAAAACTAAGCTGTGTTTTTTTTTATGAAACTTGGTAAGGTAGGACACGACGGTATCTCCCGTCCGAAATGAGCTGTCCTACTGGGGAAGTACCTCCGCCCTACAGAAGACCGTGGTCATAATAACCATCGTATTGTGTTCCCGCCGGTAAGTAGGGTAGCCAGAGCTCACTATACCCCTCCTTCCCCTCCCCTTCCTAGCCTCCCCACCCCTTCCCAGCTCTCCCCCTTTCCCTTCAGGGTGGGCAGCGCGTGTGTGACACCCTTAGTGTTGCACACGTTCATAGGCCACGGTGGCCGCTTTCCATCAGGTGGGCCGTGTGCTTGTCTGCCACCTACGTAGTATAAAAAAGTCACAACCTTTACAGAATGTTTTATTTATGCAGCAACCTGTGGAATAAAGAGTGACTCACGCAACACCGTGTCAATTCCGAGACGAGTGTCGGTTATGCTTTGGTTGTTTCGGGTTGCGTCTCGTGCCAGGCTCGATTGTAGCTCGGTATAGCGTAAATGTGTTCATGCATTTCCTTCTTTCTACAGTCCTGGGTCCTTTAAACGGGCCGTGAATCTGATGAGGCCGCCAGCTGAGCGTCATCATTGTAACTCTATAATAATAATTAATCATTTATTTCGGACCAGGATCCATAACGTGTTAGTAACAATAATCTTAAAACTAGTGTTAGTGACAATAAAATACATACACTTCTGATTTAATGGTTTGAGACTGTCACAATACTAGGACACTGTCTACATTACGTGCAATCGTACCCAGTACACTGTACGTGTTTGTAATGGGCCTTCAGCTTATCATCAGGCCAGGTGAAGTCAAACTGACGAGCCCTAATTAAAAAAAATGCTCAATATCACTACACATAGTATAAAACAAAGTCCCTATGTTCCCATGTATGCCTAAATCTTTAAAACTACGCAACAGATTATGATGCGGTTTTTTTAATAGATAGAATGATTAAAGAGAAAGGTTTATATGTATATATCATCATGCTACGACCAACAGGTGCGGAGCAGGAATGAAAAATGTTTCAAAAACGGGGTGTCGCAGACGAAGTTGCGCGGGTCAGCTTGTATTTTAATAAACTGACAAGGAACCTCGACTCGTCCCTGCACGCTCTAGCGTGAGTCATCCTTTATATTAGCCATATTTAAATTTAATAAAAATAAATACTTTTTTAAATTGTGGCTAGGCCATTACTTGAGAACAGCTTCATCAATTTCCTTCATGACTTGGACGATATCCTTAAAGAACTTCGTGAAAAATTTGTCGATTTAATATTTACTGGATATACTTGCGTAACGTAATTTTCACGCGTGAATTAGCTCACTCAATATTCACCACTTTGCTCATTGAAAATATCCTGCAATTGCTTTGATGTGTGCGTTTTGGTTTACAAACCACTGATGAATGTCAATACAGTATTTCGTTTGATGAAAAACATGAAGTTTGTTTCGCTTTGGGTGTTGACTTCTTCTTTGCTTCCGTGATGCGGTTATAATCGCGTATGAATTTGTGTTGGCTCCCCAAGTCAAATAAAATGTTATACCAATTAAATTTTCAATTAGTAAAGTTTGGAAATATGTTCTACGAACTGCACTAAGTACGAGTAAATGTTATCATAGGTTATAGACATATTCATGCATACAAATGTTCTAAGCGTGAATTAAACTTTTCTGTGTATTTAACCGTCCTAGTGCGAGTCGGATTCGCCCACGAAGGGTTACGTAGCAACAAGAAACATAATATAAAAGTTCTTGTTGCTCTTGAGGTTTATGATATATTAAAAAATTACTACTTACCTACTAGATATCGTTCACACCAATTTTCGGTGAAAGTTTACATGTACACACGCACACACACACACACACGCACAAACATTCTGCCACTTTGGAAGTGTCTCTCGCGCAAACTATTCAGTTTAGAAATCTCAGTAGCATTTTTGAACCACACGTATAGGTTCGCTAATTTTTCGTTCAATTTCAGTTCTAAGTATTAAGTAATTTTTTTTTTTTTTTTTTTTATCTATGGCACGTCAATTTGACTTTACCTCGCCTGATGTTAAGCTGAAGGCAAAGTCCCATGAAAGAGGGTCACCATTGCAAACACGTTCAGTGCTACAATGGTGGCGCTCAGCTTGACGGCCTCATCAGATGCTTTTTCACGCCCCGCTTAAAGGACCCGGGACTGTAGGAAGAAGGAAACACGTGCGCCGGCAAGGAATTCCAGGACTTAATGGTACGGCAGAGAAAAGACTCACCGAACCGCTTGGTTCTTGATGGAATATTCTGTACCGTATGCGAGTGACACCTAAGCCCTGCACGCGTTGTCCTGTGTAGGAAAGGGGAAGGTGGGATTAGTTGGAAGAGCTCATCAGAACATTCACCATGGTAGAGACGGTAAAATACTGCCAAGGACGCAACATCTCTACGCATCTGCAAAGGCTCGAGGGACTCTGTGACCTCAGGACTCCCAATAATGCGGACCGCACGTCGCTGCAACCTGTCGAGAGCATCTAATAAGTACTTTGCGGAGCCATCCCAGAGATGCGAGCAGTATTCCACGCAGGAGCGAATTTGTGTCTTATAAAGAAGACACCGCTGCTCCGGTGTGAAAAAACGTCTCACTCTGTTCAGGACTCCGAGTTTACGCGAAGCTGTTTTGATGATGCTCTCGATATAGTTCTTGTTGTTCAGTTTGCAGCGCACGTCCATACCGAGTATATTGAGGTTATCCTGTAATGGCAGTGGTGTGCTCTGAAGAGTGGGAGGAGGAAGGAAAGGAGATGTCTTTGCTGAAAACGCGCATGCCTGCGTCTTCTTGGCATTGAACTCGACCAGGTTCTCAGATCCCCATTGGGAAACGTGATTGAGGATCCGGTCAAGCCCAGTGACAAGAAGTCGCCGCTTTTCCGCTATATCGGACTGCTTGGCCGCAGAATGTCCGTGGTAGCTCCCGTGTACAGTGCTATCGTCTGCATAGCAGTGGATGCTGCCGGTGGACAGCATGTCATTGATATGCAGAAGAAAGAGAGTGGGTGATAAGACTTCATCCACACTTCACTCCCACAATATTTAATGCGGTTCACAGAATACGTCTATTCACCAAGTTTTAACAGAATAGACGTTAGACAGACAGACAGACAGACATGATTTATTACCATTTGGTTACAAAACCCTAAAACAGGTCAGGTCTTAAAATATAAATTTGACATAGTATGTATTTCGACTTCAAATCAGAAAAAGTGAAAGTCTATACGGAACTTGAAGTAATAAACTGATTGCAAAAGGTATGATTCCGTAGTCCACGTCATAAGACAACTGCATACACATGCAGCAACTGATGATGTGTCGCTGTGACGTATCGACATTTGATATCGCCAATTTGTTTGTGGAGGTCCGATGGCAGTCGCTTCACGGAAAATAACGAAGTTCAGCCGGATCTTAGTTAGACTAGAAAGCCGACCCTAACTGAGTTGGGAATGAGCTCAGAGAATGATGATTCTACTCATCTATATTGTAAAATAAATTATTGTGAGGAATATAGAAGCTCGAATATTGAAAGGAATCTGACAATAGAAGCTCACGGCCGTTACTTTTGAATAGAAATTAATTAAAATGCATAAGGCGTAAAAAATGGCACGGGCAGTACGTGATCAAATGTTAAAAACTGCTCAAAATACTTCACAAAATGGAGGCCTATTATAGCGAAGTACTCGTATTTCTATGCATCCATTTTATTTATACGTGAATTTTAATACCAGTTTATTATTAACTAATGAATTTAAAATTGCTTTTACAAGGCGAAGAAATCAAATCGGTTTCACGTATTATATCCTCGTAGGCAGAGGTGCAAGCACCCACATTTCGCCAGTTTATGTTTAGGTCCCAATGTAAGAATATTGACGAGTGGTGAGCCTATTGACATTAACCGGGCACTTATAAACCTGCGATAAATACACAAATAACTTCGAAAAACATCTAAAACATCTGTCATGTTAAAACCAGAGATCGAACCCGAGACCTCGTCTCAGTAGTCCATTACCCATGCCACTAGGCTACAGCGGTACCTAGTGGTATGAGTAATATCTGGTCTGCCGTCTGATCTCACAACCTGAGTCGTGGTCAGTAGTAAACTACTGACAGGTCATACGTGGGGTTTTCGTTTTCCGATTTTTCCAAGGATCATTTGTTGTTGTCTCTGTGGCGGTATCACATGTACTCAGCTCCATCTAGCGACAGCAAGACTAACTACTATGTCACTACGGATCCTGCATCGCGAAAGTAAAGTTTTCGCGCTGGTACAATATATATACAACAACCCAATGACAACTGTTGGGCCGCGGCCCGCCAGGCGTGATCACCTTGCCTGGTCGGAGGATCCTCTCTTTGTGTTGGAGGGATATCACATCCCGTTCCTCCACATCTTTTTGCAATTAGTTTCAATTAAAATTTCTTTTTAACAATAAAGTTTCGATATTGTAAAACGTGACTTTGCGTTGAGAAAAAGTCACGATCAATGGTAACGAGGCCAGTGGAACCGCACGTGCTCCTACTTGGTGGAAATTGCAATTCAAAATTCGTTCCGTACGTTTTGTACTACGGTACGGTCAACGAAAAAGTTGCAGTTAAAAATGAAAAGTAGGAAATGCAACGAGAACCAAAAATCGCTGTACTTACCTGTCCATCGAGAAGAGCGCTAATTGTCCATGCAACTATATGTATATTTATTACTGTGCAGCTATTAAATCCTCATGAAAAAAATTAAGAAAATAATATGAAATGCACTTGGATGTTCTGGAGATTATAAAACTATATGTGAATTTATATATACACATTTAACCCCCGTGTGTGTGTGTGCGTGTGTGTGCGATCCATCGATCGAAGATGACCACCATCACAAAATGGAGGATTGAATATTTTTAAATTTAGTAATCCTTTTTTTTCGTTGACTGCAATTGTGGAATTGTAATGAATTGCATTCATTTATTTGATGATGGTAATAGGCTCACCGCCAATTACTTGAACTGAAACACAGAGTAAAAAAATGCGTCTGTTAATATATCGCACCCCCAGTGCAAAATAGGCATAAGTGATTTTATTTTGATTTATCGATTTTATCATATTTGAAAAGTACGTTTAAAGATACATATACTAAATTTTTTTCATATTTTTCTTGTTAAATTTGATGAATTAAAACAAGAAATTCGTTTTGAGAGTTTTTGTTCCATTACATTTTTTCTTACGGATTAGTAGATTAAGTGATATAACGCAAAGAATAAATTGAGAAATATGACGTATTACTTTTTACTACGTTTATCCCTAATATTTTATGTAGAAGATTAATAGTAACAATTATTATGATTTAAATGCGTATGTTTTTTTTACATCGCTAGTCTTTTATACACGATTATCTTTTTATTCGTTATAAGGAAATTATCTTAAATGCGCTTACTTAGCCAAAAAGATACCTCTCTCCACCGAAAGTCACTTCTATTCAAGAGCTGTACGTGAAGCTATTGAAATCTAGAAGTACAAGAATTTCAATCGGGAAGACGAGACGGTTTCAAGTTATCTGCGACATGGAATCCAGTGATAAAAAACTTGCTGCCTCGCTTTTCTGCGTGGTCGGATAGACACCGAGCCATTTGCACAGATAATAGGGACCCTGTGAGTGTGGTATGTGATGGTACCTGGAGAGAAAATAATATAAAAAATGTCGAAAATGTGTGGGTAAATGTACAACCGGCTACCTCACGGACTCGACGACGAAGGGCGTGCGCGGCTGAGACAGTCAGCCTGTAACCACGGCCGGTGCAACTTGGTTGAAACGTCAGGCATTCCAAAGGTTTATATTACCTATACGATGATCGTGTTAATTCCCGTTTACATATTATTATAAGACTGAATTTGTTGAATTACACTCTGTTCTGTTTCGCTGGCTGGTTTATGAGGTCTATTGGTATGTTGTCCTCGAAGGTCTGTTATTTGGTCGCCATTAGCATATTTATCAATGGCAGTGTAAACTGTTCTTTCTTTAATATCTAGCGTATTAAGAAACATGGTTTTGCACACTTTTCAATCAGTCACAAGACATGCATCGCTTTTTGACGGCAAATAATATACCAATGTACGATTTCGTTCACGTTTACGCTGCATTTTCATAACTTTAGGTTCTATAATCTCGGCCTATAACTTCTGACCCTTCACTTATAGCCTGTCACGCTTAAACTATACCAGCTGGAAATAATTCCACCACAGAATCTGAAGCAATGACATCTCGTCCAGTGTTAGTAACTGAAGCTAATACAAACCCTAGAAAAAGGTTGGGAATATTTAAGCAATTTTGGACTTCTAGTAACCATGAAACTCAATGGCAGTTCATTTTGAAAAACACCGAGATTATAGAACCTAAAGTTATGAAAATGCAGCGTAAACGTGAACGAAATCGTACATTGGTTTATTATTTGCCGTCATAAAGCGATGCATGTCTTGTGACTGATTGAAAAGTGTGCAAAACCATGTTTCTTAATACGCTAGATATTAAAGAAAGAACAGTTTACACTGCCATTGATAAATATGCTAATGGTGACCAAATAACAGACCTTCGAGGACAACATACCAATAGACCTCATAAACCAGCCAGCGAAACAGAACAGAGTGTAATTCAACAAATTCAGTCTTATAATAATATGTAAACGGGAATTAACGCGATCATCGTATAGGTAATACAAAACTCTTTCCATATCTTCAAAATCTTTCATGAGACTTTGCCTTCAGCTTAATATCAGGCGAGGTGAAGTCAAATTGACGTGCCATAGATAAAAAAAACCTTTGGAATGCCTGACATTTCGACCAGGTTGCACCGGCCGTGGTCATAGGCTGACTGTCTCAGCCGCGCACGCCCTCCGTCGTCGAGTTCGTGAGGTAGCCGGTTATACATTTACCCGCACATTTTCGACATTTTTTATATTATTTTCTGTGCAGGTACCATCACATACCACACTCACAGGGTCCCTATTATCTGTGCAAATGGCTTGGTGTCTATCCGACCGCGCAGAAAAGCGAGGCAGCATGTTTTTTTTCACTGGATTCCATGTCGCAGATAACTTGAAACCGTCTTCCCGATTGAAATTCTTGTACTTCTAGATTTCAATAGCTTCACGTACACTCTCGAATAAATGTGACGTTCGGTGGAGAGAACTTGCGTATTGTGCAATACAATCCAGTGATTCGTGCCTGCTACTAAAAGGTGTTCTGCAATCGCTGATTTGCTCGTCCGGCGGTTCTTTACAGTTGCAATGTGTTCTTTGACCCTATCAGCAATAGTCCGCTTTGTTTAGCCTATATATGAACTACCGCAGCTGCAATCTATCTTGTAGACCCCTGGCTTCTGAAGCGGCAAGATATCCTTCGGTGTGCCCACGATGTTGTTTACTTTATTGCCTGGTGCGTAAACTGTCGGGATGGAATACTTTTTTAGTACGGAGCCGATTTTATCCGTTATTCCCCTGACATAATTGAATTTCGTTTACTGAGAGAACATAAATATTTCATTGTACGGAGCTAATAAAAACTTAATTCGTTAATTGTTACAAGTTTAGTCTTATCAAATTATCTACTTACTGATTATTTAAGAATTCATAAAAAAAAACAATAGTGGTAGTAATCTTCACCGAAACTCTAAATTACTGAATATTATTGTGCAATTTTATTGTTGATAGTACGAACTTTAATTGTTACCAAAACTATAATTAGTATTTTGCCTAAAATAAAAAATAATGCATAAAAAAATGCATCCTCTGTTTTTCCCTGTAGTCATAAATAATAACTCTAAGTAATATGTGTTAATATGCAGCTAACTTTTCTAAAACATATAATGAAATAAGTAATTATTATTGTTTACTTAAGTTATCTTAACAAGCCCCTATATTGAAAAAAGGGGTAAATATTACTTGTGCATTACAAACATATAGGAAATAATGCAGTAATCTTACTTATACTACCAAAAATGTTCATATTCACGAATTCATTACTGCTTTAATATAACATACTTTTTGAAATATATTTTACTTTTCTAGCAAAGTCTGGCATAAATTTTGATACTCAGAATGCTTTATTTTATTGTATTCTGAGAAATAGCATAATAATTTATTTTTACAATTCCTAATAAACTATAAACATTAGTACTAACTTAAATACAACACGAAGTGCAATATTTTTTTCTCCTTTTTTGATATAAGAATAATTCTTCTACGTTTGGAAATAAAGTAAATATGCCCATAAATTCAGTTTTTTCGCCATACTGAAAAATCAGCATTTCCGTCTTATGCTTTTTTTTCCCTGAGGGTACGATATATACGTCTGTCTACCTTTAGGGACTAACATGTATGATTTACACGCTTAATTATTCAACACGTTACAAGCCGCATGTAAAAAATAATTTAATTATAACCGTAAAAACATCAAAACTCCTCCTATCACTGCCGTTAGTTGGACAAAAAAGTATCAAGAACATTTGAAAATATAATGCGAGTCATATTTCGTACCTGAATAGCGCCTGTCGACTTAATGGCTTCATTACAGGGTGTTGTTACCTTCATGTAATGTTCGAAACAAGGCCCGGACCTTTATTTATCATCGCGATGAAATATTGTATTACTTTCAAGTGGGCTTATTTTCTGTTGTAGGAGTTTGTAGGTACGTGGTGATATATGGGGCGATTCGTGTAAGGCATTTAAGGCACGTGGCTTGCAGTTCGAGAAACTTTTTTGAATTGATTGAATTTTTTTTATATTTAAAAAAAACGTTATAGAAAGAAATTTTTTTTGAAAATATTTAGTTACTCTATATTTAAATATGAGTTTACAATTTTTTTTTATGTGGATTTTTAAAAACATTCTATAAAATTATTGATTGCTTTATAAAGAAAATTCTAGAACTCTATACTGGGTTCAAGTATGAATCTAAAATATTCAAAACATTCAGCCGAAATTTTTGCTATATAAGAGTATGTAGATATTATACCTACATTGTATTTAAGACATTATCCACAACATCCACAACTTCACTCAAAATTACGTTAAATATTCATCAATATCCACAACTTCACTCAAAATTACGTTAAATATTCATCAATATCCACAACTTCACTCAAAATTACGTTAAATATTTTTGGCGCACCCTGACGAATGTCTGCACGTACTTATTTGCTGCAGAAATTCTCAACGTTTCAGAGTTTGAGATATTTCACAGACTAAGATACCTCTACGATTTTTGAATAATTGAGAATACGTGTGCTTTTAACTTTGAGATTTATCTCTTTGAAGGTTTATGTGAGTTTTGACTTCTTTATATTTATTAAGCTTTTGAGTCACATCAATTTTAGATTTTAGCAACCCCGTAAGTAACGTATGAATAAAAAAATGCTCAATAGTAATTGTGATAATTTAGAAATCTTAACTATATTTTAGAAAATTTACGAAAAAGTTTACTGAATAATTGTTGAACAATAATTATAAGACGTCACAGGGAATGCGTGCCCATATTCTTAGTACCATGCCTAAAACCGTGCAAAGTGGAAAAATAAAAGGCGGAAAGTGGACTCCAGACTTCGAGATGAAGGCAGCTCCAAGGTGAAGAAGGACTCGGAGGCTATCATGACTATCTCATTTTATTTTGTTGGGGTGCGTGCTCTGGAACTTTAGCAGACACTTCGATCGTATTGTATCCTTTGTGTTAACTCTAGCCTATTTCCTAAGTTGGAGGAGGGATAGTCCCCTCTATCAAGGTAGCTATTCCTCTTAATTGCAGGTGCCTGTAATCCTTTCGGTGGATAATAAACTATACCCGGGCCTTACCACATACATACATACTGTACCTACCTACCTTTCTTTATTCGGGTAAGAAGAGACGACAGCCTGAAATTTGAGAAAACATCGTTTTTTATTCACACTGTAAGTACACTGTAACCAACCATAACATTATCGAAGATACGCTAAAGTTGAATATTAAATCTCCGGCCTGACGTAATAAGTAATAAAGTCTTCTTCGAGAGGAACATCGTCACAAGAAAGCAATCATGAAATTTCACAGCGGATTGATCCACATTGTATAGCTTCATTGGATTCGCTTTATGCGCGACGTCTGCGTCTATAGCAATAAGGTAGAAATATTTTCTAAAAATTGTTGTTCAACTGCGTCGAAAAGGAAGGTTATTTTGTTACCTATTTTTTTGGTTTAGATTTTTTTTGTCTCATAATTGCCATAAGATATGAAAGCAGGCGTTATATGATGTAAATTCGTTACGAAATAATATTTATAAGTCTTTTCACGAGTAATTGCTTTGAGGGTGCGGCTTGACATTTTTTTTATGAAGATTAGCAACATTTTGCTATTGCTATCGTTGGGACTGTTAAACCGTGGGTGAGTGGTGGATAAGTAATGGTGGAGAAAATAATTATATTCTCCATTATATTTCTATTTTGCGAATATATTCATTTTTCATAAATTACTTTACCTTACTGAAAGTGCCATGATAAATATTTAATAATAAAAATACCTAAATCAAATATTTATGTACCCAATAAAAAGTAAGAAATTTTCTATCACCGAAATTTTTGTTTTACTCGAGGAAATTCCAGAGTGAGGACGAATTGAGCCCGGATAGGGGAGGCAAGTAAATTGCTAAGATGTAGTTGATTAAATAGGCGTTGGGTTGAAATAGGTTTATTTTACGAAACAATTAATTTTCATAGAGTTCAGAGGGTTGAAAGTGTAGTTTATTAATAGAAATAAAAATTAGATTTATATCGCAATGTTCTCTGTTATTTTCTTTGTAATTATTTTTTTCTCTGTTATACACGGTGTTTTGGTTTCGGATAAAATATTTTAAGCACAGTTTCGATAACGTCTGAAAGATATAATTGGCCGAAAAAAAATATTTTTTTTCTTGATGTATACGAATAATGTACAGGTGTACAGAAGCATATATGGGATATGTATAAATATTTGTTTTGTGGGGTGCGAGGGATATATTCGCTACTATATCATCTCCGGCAACTAAAGACTCAAAGAAGGCGTGCGTTTTAGCCAGTTCGAGTCCGACATAACCTCTCTCACCGGCTCCGGTGAGATTGGTACCCGTGGGGAAATCGTACACGAAACAAAAAGGTATCTAACATCTAAATTTCCCTCTTGGAGCGGGTTATTTTCAGTTTAAATTAAGCAAGGACTCGGAGGAAAGAAAGAAATTGCACATAAAATAAAATAACAGGCAATAGTGTTAATACGAGTCGCATATGCGCAGACGTAATTAAGGCTTCTATCTTGTTACTCGCGGGAACTACTGTGTCCATTGTATGATTGGTGAAAATCTTCTAATATTCGTAAAAGTAATCTGGAAACTTTTTCCGCAACGGAATTCGGTGAAGGGGGGATCCCTTCACCGAATTTCGAGATATTTTAAGTAAATAAAAATTGCTTTTTAAAGTGAATGTGTTTTGTGACATATTTTATTTTTGAGACTGTATTCTGTCGACATGAGTCAGTAAAGGGGGTTATGTTGGACTCTCTGGCATATTCCTCATGCCCCGACTGACCTAGGCCATCTAAGACCATCGTTACAGCCGATTGGCGCACCTGATTGGATGGATTAGTGACCTGGCGTTTTTAACTATGTGATAGAAGAAGGGTTATTCTAGTATGGGCATGTCTAATCATAGAAATACTGAACTGCGGTCAAATTTCAATATAACTAGATACGTATTACGTATAATAAGTGTCTATTTCTGCAATTAAGTACATTTCTTTTTAAGGTATGTATTTCTATGAATTTTTTTCTTCATTAGAGCGTCGTTGAGGGCCAATGAGGGTTACATCTCAAGGTTGGCATCCGAAGTCAGCCTGTTTCGCTGCATGCGTGCCACAAGCTTAATTGCTCTGCAAATCAGTAGGTGTATTAATAGTATTAGCACCAGGTGAGGTTGACCCAAAGATTTTAATGGGGCCGTATACCTAACCAGAGTGACAGTTGAAATGAAAACCAGTAGTGAATATCCCTGTTCCGTATTTAAATTTAAACTAGTGTGAGCTGAATGCGACGGCTTCATCACAGTGAAAACAATTATGAGAAAGAAATGATACGACAAGAGAAAAAAATCGGTTCACACGTGAACCGTGAGACAGTGGAAACGATCGTGAGGCTGTCTGGAATAACGCATTTCAGGGTGTAAGTTGAAATCCAATTAAGTTATCTCAAAACGCAGCTACGAACAATCTCGCCTTTTGAACACACGTCGAATTAGTTACGGTTAATGCCAAAACTTGTTTTCATAAGTACTTTAATTCGAGAATATAGGCCTCCTTTTTGGTGAAACCGAAACTGGTGGATATTAGCAAATGATGACATTATGATTTTATAATCGTTTGGAGATGGAGCGAGGTTACTTAGAATGAACCATTCCACCCCGTGAGTGGGGTACAGTCGGACGATATTCTTTTTTATAAATCGTCATAGCTTGGCCACTTTTCTTTCTATGAACAAGTCGTCTAAGGAAACATCGTAGGCAAATATATGAGCAATCTGGCAGTGCTCAAATTGTTATCAAATAACGTTTAGTTTTTCTGCTATAGAGCTCGAAATGAAAAGTTCCACTACGTATTAAATATAAGCTTCAGGATGTAATGTGTATAAATTTTATACATATTTTTTTTCATAAAATATCCTGATATGTCATCAGCCAGCAGTATATTCCCGCATTGAACCGCTATATTTCACGTAGTTACAAGTACAATCCTTTGTGCAACCGTCCATTATGCGTGTTAAATGCCTGTAGGTACATTGTGGGCTAAATGCCTGTACTTTGCGTGCTAAATGCCTGAAATTGCACACTAAATGACAGTTCAACGTCATTCTTGCGTTCGTTGAGTTCGGGTTATCAGGCAGTTACACAATACTCGGAAAAAACATTTTTACACAATTCCAGTGTTGTTACAGGTGAAATGTTGAGATTAAATAGTCTGAAAAGGCTTGCAATTATGGTTCGATAAGTCATACTAATATTTTGCAGAGGCGACCTTTCAAAGAACCCTTTCACTTATTTCTATTAATCACTATTCAATCGTAGGTAATAAGTTTGTTTCAAAGTGATTGATATTAGTTCTGATAAACAGTACCTGCACTTCTCCGGTCATTGAACTTTGGGATTAGGTGAGAAGCAAAGATATTGTATTATCAATTAATTAACGATAAAACTTTGTCAACTTATCGTTTGTAATCAATTTAGCTCGGAAAAAGTAAATGCTCTGACGAGACTCAAACCCGCGATCTTTTCTTTACAGGGGGAATACACTAACCGCTGAGATACGGAGCCACGTCTGGCGCTTTTAAAATTCTTCTTTACAACCAGCTTATGGTGTTTTATATAGATTTGAAATGATTAGCATACTAAATACTTGACGACCTCCGTGGTGTGGCGGTAGTGAACGCGACTGCTACGCAGGGGGCGTGGGTTCGATTCCCGCTCAGTGCAAATATTTCTGTGCATGAATATGAATATTTGCATTGGTCTGGGTGTTTCTATGTATAATATGTATGTATTTACAAAATAAAAGTATCTAAGTATATTTGTCCGCATTCTAGAACACATAACACTAGCTAGTTAAATTATGCTTATCATGGGTCTAGGTGACGTTGTGTAGATTGTCCCAGAGTATTTATTATTTATTATTATTTTACTTTATTCTAGTTTTTTCATATTTTTTTACATTTTTAAATATAAATATCATACAACAATAAAAAAACAATATAAACATTTAAAAATATAAAAAAACAGAGTGCCACCGGTATCGGATACAGGGATCAAGCTACCGGTGGTTAGGGCTCCAGAGAAAGGAACCTCCTCACGATGCGCGCCGTATCTAGTAGCACAGCCTTCTGCATCTGGCCCTTGACCCAACCGTCTAACCCGAGCCTCTTTAGGTGTTGATCGAGGCTCTTCGCTATCAGTCCATTGACTGACACGACTATCGGCACAATGATTGCTGAGTCAACACTCCACATGTCGACAATCTCGCGAGCCAAGTCCAAGTACTTAACCTGTTTATCTTTCTCAGCTTTCACGAGATTCTCGTCATGAGGAATGGTAACATCAACAATCAATGCTCGGCGCTCGGATCGGTCTATCACCACAATGTCAGGCTTGTTGGCTACAACAGTCCTATCAGTGATGATAGATCGATCCCAGTACAATGTGATATGACCATTTTCCAGAACTGGCTCAGGAACATATCTATAGTACGGTACCTCAACTTCCACAAGGTTATATTTCAGAGCAAGCCGTTGGTGGATTATCCTGGCTACTTGATTATGTCTGTGCAAGTACTCACCGTTAGCAAGACGAGAACAACCGGAAGTAATATGCCTGAGGGATTCACCAGGTTGGTGGCACGCTCGACATATGTCGACTGTGCCATCCCTCATGATATACTTCCGGTAATTATTCGTCTTGATAACTTCGTCTGCAATTGCACAGACAAAACCTTCAGTTTCCCCAAAAAGGTCACTGAAACGTAGCCAGGATACGGATGCCAGTAGGTCTACTTCGGGCCTGTGGAGGGCCCGATAAAACCTACCATGTAACTCCTTGCTCTGCCATATCTCCCTGCGGTCGTCAACACCAACTACTATAGGCCTGCGCCAGTTCAGCTTAGCCAAGCCGAGCGGGGTGAGCCCAGTATCTACGTTGACTACATCTCGATGCATATCCACGTTGGATCTAAGAAAATAGTCTCTGAGATTGCACACCTCGCGATTATGAAGGGTCTTAGCATTTAAAAATCCTCGACCCCCACATTTTCGCGGGATGTACAATCTCATGACAGATGAACGTGGATGATGCATTCGAAATGCAGTCAACTGTGTCCGGACTTTTCTGTCGATGGCATCGAGTTCAGTTTGAGTCCACTTGAGTATGCCAAAGGAGTACACCAAGAGGGGCATGACCCAACTGTTACAGGCACGCACCTTGTTACCTCCTGATAAAAGACTGTTAAGTACTTTTTTCAGGCGGCCAAAGAAACGCTCCTGCAACATTTGTTTCATGCCAGCCTCATTGATGCATAACGCCTGTGACATACCCAAGTACTTATAGGTCTCAGTTACGAGGAGTGATCTCAGGTAAGTGGACTCAGAAAGTTGTATACCTTCTGACTCCACCACCCGTCCTCGCTTTACATGAATGACTGCACATTTGTCCACGCCAAACCCCATCTCAATAGAATTACTAAAGGTTTCGGTTACCTTCAGTAAAGCCATTAGTTGAGGACCAGTGTGGGCGAATAATTTTAAATCATCCATGTAAAGCAGGTGGGATACCATCTGACCCTCTCTTCGTAACCTATAACCTAACCCTGAACTCACTAGTAAAGTACTAAGTGGGTTCAGCGCTAAGCAGAACCAAAGTGGACTCAAACTGTCCCCCTGAAAAATGCCCCGCTCTATTGCTATCGGCTCGCCACTCCCCAAAGCCCGACGACATCCTGGATAGAAAAGAACTGTCCTCCATTGCCTCATACATGACCTTAAGAAGGCGCATAGAGTTGCATTAACTTTATACAACTCCAGCACCCTCAAAAGCCACGTATGTGGCACGGAATCGAAAGCCTTCTTATAATCTATCCAGCATGCCGCCAGATCCTTACGGTTGCGGCGAGCTTGTTGGCTAATAGTCATATCAATAAGGAGGAGCTCCTTAGTACCCCGAGCCCCATTCCTACATCCATTCTGAGAGGCGCACATAATAGAGTTATTATTAATATGGTTGTTAATTTTGGCTCTCAGAATGGATGTAAGAAGTTTATAGACCGTCGGTAGACATGTGATCGGTCTATAGTTATTGGGTTCTAGGGTACTACCTGTTTTATGGAGCAAGTGGGTGATTCCGGTCGTCATAAAAGCTGGCAGCATCCCAGATTCTACAGCCGATTGAAATTGTGAAGCCAAAATAGCATGTGAACTCCGGAGCCATTTTAACCAGAAATTGTGCAGTCCGTCCGGTCCTGGAGACTTCCAGTTAGACAGCGGACGGGCCGCACAATCTACATCAATGGCATCAATTGAAATATTTTCCATGTCTGGTATTGTTTCACATGCTATTTCAACCTCACGCATCCAATCGCCTTCAGTGTGGCTAACGGGCACCGACCAGATGCTGCGCCAAAACGCATTTGTGGCATCAGCATCCGGCCGCCGCACGTCATCCACACTTTCATCTGTTTGCTCCCAGCTTCTATATACCCACCTTTGATCTTTTTGGAATATGCGATTAACGGTATATCGATCGACGCGTTTTTTATATCTACGTATTCGGTTTGCCCATGCATAGACTTTCTGCTTCTATTATTATTATTATTATATATAAAATAAAATCATGACACGCTTTATACTGTGGATTACAAAAGTTCCTATACAATTTGAAACAAAATTTGTATGAACTGAATGAAAGGTCACGCGGTAATTCCTTTCAAATTACTTATAACCAGACGAAGACTATGTCGTTTCCTATTAAAATGCCCGATAAACTTTTATGAACTAATATTAAACAGAACTGTTAAAGTCACACTTATGTTTTAACCTAAACAACAAAGCCATCTGGCTTTTACTGCCGTTTTATGGCACTAGCTAACAACTCAGCTCTAACATTTTTGAATTAAAATGCGCGAAAAGCTACATTGTAACTTTGACACTTAATAAAGTCGATAACACTGGCATAATATATAGCCATTATTATATTGTTTTATAACATAACATAAAGGGGTAGACAGAGGTGCTAGCACCCACATTTCGCCAGTTTATGTTTAGGTCACAATGTAATAGGTGCCGAGCTTATTTCCATTAACCGGGCACTTATAAACCTGCGATAAATACACACATAACTTCGAAAAGCATCGAAAAGCCATTGGTATGTGCCATGGTGAAACGTGGGGTTGAACCCGATTCCTCGTCTCAGCAGTCCATATCCATACCACTAGACTACCGTGATTTTTTATTTCATGTTATATCACAATAAAGCCTATGCTGATATACAAAGACCAGATTAAGAGTAGATACCTGTTTTACATGTATGAAAACAATACTGAAAGTAAATCTACTTTCATAATTCTACTTAGGAGGAGAAGCGAGAGGAATGGGTCGTGAGGATTACTGTCTCTGCCTACCTCAAAGTAACAGAAGCATGCTTGTATGTATTCCCACGTAGATCAAATTTTTACCATTCGGCATGGGTTGTGAATGTGTTCTGCCCCATCTAAGGTTCCAATGGCGAAGGGTGAAAATTTTCAAAATGGAAGCCACAATATACCACTAAAAACACGGTGGCAGACAAATGCCCTTTTTGAAGAGGTGGAGGGTGATGGGAGAGATCATAGGGTAAGAGAGCTTCTGTGCCGCTAGCGCAGGAGATAAATTGGTCATTCCACTTATAGTACAAAAACTATAATAATAACGGTAATAGGGAACGACGACCCATAGGCACCCTGCTGAAATTATGAAATTATGTCACTTTTGATACCTTTAAATTACGATAGCTTTTCGTGCTAAATGCCAGTTCATCTCAAGGTGTTATAAACAAACCCATGGTAAACAAACCATTATTGCCGAGCAAACTAATGGATGTAATTTTAATATACCGATTCTATAATTTTAGGGTTTTAATTTTACAAATATTAACACTGTTATAGGAGATTGCTCGTTCGGTTCATATAATTTGTTTCAATAAGCGCTGAATACGTTGAGTTAGTAATAATTTGCAATAATGTGCGAGGGTCACTTCTTAACTGCGGTTGGTGGAACTAATAGATATGTGAATATTTATGGGTTATGAGAAATTTGTGGGTATTACGAAAATCGGGCGTAGTGAAGAATTATAGTAGGCAGAATTATGAAAATTGGTTACTGCGGTTGATCATTGAACGATCAACGATGGAGCATGTTTGCCTAGAAGTAACCTATTCACTCTACTCTTGAAGATTTACAAGTTAGAGCTATCCGGAAGAATAGATTCTGGCAGGGCGTTACACTCTTCAGAAATCCATCAGAATTTACACAAAATAATATTTTTAGTAGTATAATTTTAGCGTATGTATTGCTTAAAAGTAGAAGTCCCACCCAGTGGTACTCCACCCGCGTGGTATAGTGTTCCTGTTACCTACAGGAACATATTTCCGATATGAAAAGTCTCCAGTGTTATTCAAGAATACTTATACGACCGCATGCAACACATTTATCTAATCCAGCAGACCTTCCATAAACTCTTAAAACAGGTTAATAATTAAACGGCTATCATACTACCACTTGTATGAATAACTTTGTAATCCTTTATAAATATACAGCATTACTAAGTTACATTTGCAGTTGGTGATGGTACGACAGAAATAAAATTATTGACTGGTTTTAATGGTTCATGGTATGGGCTCAGAACTGTAAGGTTTATAAACTTATTAATAGGTATCTAAACTTTTTATCTACTAATGTAGAGATTTTAATACAATCTACTTAACATATCATAGCCATATTTAAAAAAAAGCATCGGTAGCTTAATGGTTAAGGAGTCGTCCTTACGATCGAGAGGTCCCGGGTTCGAATCCTGGCCATTATACTACCGACGTGAACCCATTCTATCACAAGCCATTGGGCATAGTTGGAGGGCTTAGAAGGAATATTAGTAATTTGGGTTGCTAATATTCTTTCAAAAAAAAGTACCACTGCTATGTCAAAGACTAAAAATTTTCTTTTGTTTCTACTTTAATCAACATTCCGGATTTCTTCTACGTACGCCTTATTCGTACGAACTGTACCTAACGTAATTACTTTTAGACCATTTCTATCTTCTATAGTAGCCAATTAAATTCCTCCGGTTACTTAACACTACTACTGAAACTCATTGTCAAGTAGAATAATCCCACAGTGCACCAAACTGGAATTTTAGATAATTAGGCGGGCTTTTCGACTCTGTAACCGGTTTTGGCCAGTTCGGAGTGGTTTTATCCGGATTAATTGAGGGTAACAGAGTTTGGCACGAAGGCTGGCAGCTCGCTAATCTATCTAGCTTATTGTAGCTATTGCCGTTTGGCTATTCTGTTTGCTTACAGTTTTCATGGAATGTAGTATCTTTAATTCTGAATATCAGAAAACGTTGTAATAGTTGCAATAATATTATGAGGCGTTAATATGCAATTTTCTTTCATCATCGTCTTCACTGCTGAACATAGACCTCTTTCATGGGATTTTTTTGAAAATCGATTTAAATTGGTAAAAGTAAATATCTGGGCGGAAATTGTACCCTCAACCAGTCTCTTAAAAATCGAACGCTCTGACCCCCTGAACTACTAGACTAGTCTAAAGCATTCCAAATTCACTTTTATCTCTTAGGGTACTTAAGATAGTGGGTTAAATTGATTTAAAAGGAGTAAAAAAAATATGATTGAAATTCATTCATAGCTTTCGATAGAATTTCCAAAATGTGTTTCTTATGTTCTTTTGTTATGTTATGTTATGTTTTTTCTTTTCGTAATAATATGAAACGTGTTTGTATTGTTAAATCACCCTGTAATACACCATAATAACCGGTAGTACAGTTAACGTCAAAAGTAGCTTGACATCGAATTTCATGTTCCCAATGATTAAATTGGGTATTCACTTTGTTTGTAAGTCAATCAATCATGACATGTGATGTATTCATGTACAAATTTCATTTATCAAACAGAATCATAAATTATTTAATTACTGACCCAACGACGTGTGACTATCTCGCTGACATTTTGTATATTAAATTTTAACCTGTTAATGCCTGTTTGTATGAAAAAAGGGTTAGAATACGTGTTTTGACTACGTGTGTTCCCTTCATTCTATAGTTTCGGGTTTCAAGCGGGGCGTGAAAAAACACATTTCGAGACCGTCAGGGTAGGGACGGTCGTACCGTCAGGGTGGGGACCGTCGTACCGCCACCATATTCTGGACTGCACCTCTGCTTACCATCAGGCCTGATACAGTCAATTTGACGACCTATGTATAAAAAAAGTTCAAACACTGACAGCTGCATATTGGAGTTGCACACGTCCATAGGTTACGGTAATCACTATCCATCGGGGCCGTGTGCTTGTTAGCTACCTCAATCAGCCCATCGCTGCTCCACAGCTGGACATAGGCCTCTTTCTATGTTAGGAAGTCTACTGTTTTCACAATGACCAGAAGGTTGGTACAGGGGTTTATTTCGAGTTTCCTTCTCTGGAAGTGTCCACAAGTATTGTTCCATCTGTCACCTGTTACCGTACTCTTCTGATGAGAGCGGTAGTGATATTCTTGGTGGTTATCATGGCTTGTGGACGTGTACAATACCAGGAGCATCACACTCGCGGCGCTGACCCTGAAGGAGCCATCTAATGCCCTAAAATAATCCCATATAAGATATAAGAAAACCACAGCAGGGCGTAGGGTTTATTTGATGGGGACACCGTGGTCCTTACACCCGACGGGGGTCATCTTGAAAGAGAGGACCCCGGGCAAGGGATATGTTGGCTACTATCTCACCTTTGGCTACTAAAGACCCGAAGATGGTTTGTGTTTTAGTCGGTTCGAGTACGAAATAAACTCCCCAAGCGTTTCCGGCGGGATATATCTGTGGGGATTTTTTAGCACAATTAAAAAAAAGCAGGTAGTTTACTCCACAGCTTGGGCATGCGTGGGATGGATTCCTTGCATATGGCAAGCGGTGCGGTGATAGAATGAAGTTGTAGGCCTCGTGTCGAACAATTCCTCTAAATACAAACCACTGTACACAATCTTTAAGTCTATTTACGACTCAGGGTTTGTGTCCAGTCTAACTATTAAAATGCTGCACTTTGATATTTTCCGTAAAAAGACTATCATTTGACCTCCAAAACCCACTGGTGATATTGAAGTTCTGCAGTTAGATTAATATGTAAAGGTACTGTCGCATATAACCCGCTATTGCTATCAATAAAGGCACACATAAAAGTAACAAAGGAAAATAAGAGATACCGCGATCCCTAAGCTTTATTGAACAAATATAAATATTTACAGAACATAAATATTAGAAGAAAACTCGCTTGGCAACGTAGCATGTACAGTCGGTGACAAAAGTAGTTCCACACATTGTAATTTATATTACACATAGTTTCATGAAATAATAAAGAAGACATGAAATAGTAGTAGTATCTTTACTGATACCAGTCTGAATAGCATAGTTAAACTGTTTTATTAGGTACCTCGAATGTAAATGCGCAGGGGCAACACGTTTTGCGTGAAATGCTGTTCCTGTTCCCCTACTCAAATTACAGTCTACTTTCATATTCATCAATTTTTTTTTGTAATTTTAACCTGTCAATTAGTCTATTGCAGCCTATTGATGGACACAGACCTCGCTCATTGTTGATAGTCTTTGGCCTACTGTGTCCACGCTCTGGCCAGACCGGTTGTTACAGGTTTTATTTCGACTGTTTTCACTCGTTTGCGTATTTTCTGTTTGTTTTACTACACCCTCGGATAAGATGAGGAGGTGATATTCTTTCTTCGTCACCACGCAAATCATAATATTAATGGTAGAAATAGGATTTCAATTAGAACACAAACATTTTTGAATTTCTTTGCACTTTTCTCACTGTCTGTACACACCTGCTGATGTTGCTCCGGTGCTGGCGAATGACACTCACGGGTAAAATGAGATATTATCACAATAAAAACTCGGTAATGAGGCCGGAACGTTGCTGGTTGTGTCCCAATCACGCCCACGGGAACACGCGGAAATTCACAAAATGTTATGGCGCTTAAATAATGTCGCGGGCATAGATTTAGGATAGGCCAGATACCACAAACCGGGTGCGACACAGAATGTTCCTTATTAAATCACTGCAATTAACCTCAATAGAAAAAACTATTGGGGGAGGGAGAGGAACTCACCACTCACCTACGGTTTAATAATGCCAACGATATAACCTAGATAGAAATGCCAAACCGCTGCCCTCTGAGCAAAAAAAAATATTTATTTCCGATGAGATTCTTCCAACTATTTTTTGTGATAGATTTTGTTAGAAAAACTGTGTCTATACTGTAAATAGTCAAAGTTTTTATCATACTAAATGGTGGCCTATTCAACTATTCCATGTAGGTACTTATGGTTCATAAACAAAAGAAAAGACTACGTCACTAAGCCTCACAATTATTCACATGCGGTCTCATCTCGATGTTAACCACCATAGTTGGGTACCCTTATGATCTATCCTTTATAAATCTGTGGTCAAGAGTACTAATAATAACATTAATCGGATATTAATGTCGTCGATAAAACGCCGAACTTCTCAATAGTTTACGATTAACCGGCTCAGTGCACTTAGCTCTCAGTTCTATAGCCCATTTGTTATCAACATACATATATATGTAAATGAATCCTCTTATGACTCTTCATTAGTATAATATTGTCTGTGATTAATACAATACATTTTAGAAAAAGTTCTTTTTGACGTTAGAAAGGATTTTTGAAATCTGAATACATAAAAGAGATTTTAATGAGATTAAAAAAATATTGAAACAATATTATTTAATATTGTTTCTCCTTATTACAGGCAACACTTTAGTTTGTTTCAATAAATAAGTAATATAACTATTACTAGGTTAGGGAGATGAGGCTAAGGGAATGGTATTATTCGAGGGTTAATCCTGTTAACATCCAAAGATTGCACTTTTTCGAGGACAAATCCTATTAACATCCAAAGTAGGTATGCACTTTTTCGAGAGCTAATCCTGTTGACATCCAAAGAATGCACTTTTTCGAGAGCTAATCCTGTTAACATCCAAAGTAGGTATGCACTTTTTCGAGAGCTAATCCTGTTAACATGCAAAGATTGCACTTTTTCGAGAGCTAATCCTGTTAACATCCAAAGATTGCACTTTTTCGAGAGCTAATCCTCTAAACATCCAAAGATTGCACTTTTTCGAGAGCTAATCCTGTTAACATCCAAAGATTGCACTTTTTCGAGAGCTAATCCTGTTAACATCCAAAGATTGCACTTTTTTGAAGGTTAATCTTGTTTGTCAATGGCTACCTTAAGTCCGAAATCAGTATAAAGATATAATTAATTGAACCCATGTAAGTCTAGTTAAGGACAGACAATCTTTCAAACTAAAAGTTGAACACTTGATATAGATGAGAAATTTAACAATAATATTATTCTGGGTCGTATAAACAGCCCCGTGGCCCTAAAACTTAGTATAAATTATAATGCAAAGTTCTAGGTCACGGATAAGCTTACTTAGTAACAATTTACGAATAGCTTCACCAATATACAGGACGTCCCACGGCAATGCCACGCTACATGGAGGGAAAGAACCTTAATTATTATAAATGGGACATTTTACTTTTTATTTAAGGCACGTCAATTTGATTTCACCCCACTTGATGGTAAGTTGAGGGCAAAGTCTCAGGAAAGAGGGTCACCATTGCAAGTGTTACAATGGTGGCGCTCAGATTGACGGCCTCATCAGATGCTTTTTCACGCCCTGCTTAAACTGAAAAACATTATTTTAATTTTAAAAACCATTTGAACTGCATTCATACATTTTATTAATTGCTTCGTTGAACCGGAAATTGATGGATGACATCGTACACGAGAAAATTAAATCGGTATATGGTTTTATGAAAACGGTTGGAAGGCATCATTGTAAGTGTTATTTTTTGCTAAATAAATTAGCGACAGAAATAAAGGTACGCCCTGTATGTATGAATATACCGACTTCAGAATAAGTCGGTAGGCACTAGGCACATAGATTTATACACGATTTTCCTATCGTGGTACCAGCGGTGCTTGGATGAGGACTTAAGCCGGGTTTCCACGGTACGTTGTTACGCGTATGTGGACGCAATCACGGACGCATTTCCTATTACAAACGTGTTTGCAGTATCACAGATGTGCTTCATTTCACGGTGCCTGTTCCAACATTGATTTATCAGATTATACCATTATAGTAGATAGTTCAATCTAAGAAAAGCAGTCACTGTGGAGTTAAGGCAAAGAGGCCAAAAGCCCCGTGGGGGAGATAGCGGAGACTCATAGATGCTACTGGGGACTCTTGCACCGGATCTTTCCTGGTGCAGAGGATGGCCGTCGCAATCCAGCGAGGAAACTCGATAACCATTGCACCTTTTTTTTTATCGTGCGCAAAATCCCCACGGATGGAGGAACCGATGGAGGTGATTATGTCGGACTCGAACCGACCAAAACGCACGCCGTCCATGGGTCCTCGATTGCCGGAGGTGAGATTATACAAGACATATCTCTCGCACCCCGGCAGACCCGGGGACATCTCTGTTGAGATGACCCTCTTCCGTAACCATTGCACCTGGAGCAATCACGGGCGGGTTATTCAATTAGCACATAATTATTTTATTGTCTGTTTAATATTAAGGTGACTTATTTTGAATGTTGACGATTTTTCTTTTGAATATAATAAGAAGAAAAAAATACACAAAAAAATATTACATACAAAATTTTGAACATAAATCACTAAGATACTAAGCTGAATGGACATTAAGTTAACTTTTTATGGAAGTGTACAAGATTCGTATCGCCAGGATAAAGATTCGAACCCAAACTTGTTCACATTTAAGCAAGATTACTGACCTTTGATTTAGTGAGGTTAACTTTGACATACGATATATCGATCTCGATAGTTCAATAGGCTTTGCAAGATTAATTTAGCCTTTACTAGCAGACCCGCGCAACTTCGTCTGCGTCACCCCGTTTTTGCAACATTTTTCACTTTCGCTCAGTTAGTTGTAGCATGATGTTATATACATATAAACCTTCCTCTTTAATCATTCTATCTATTACAAGGACCGCATCAAAATCTGTTGCCTAGTTTTAAAGATTTAAGCATACGTAGGGATATAGGGACAGAGAAAGCGACTTTGTTTTATACTATGTAGTGATTTTTACTGGCAAATGCTCAGTCTTCTTCTTCTTCGTGTCAGTAGCTATAATTATAAATAAGTAAGATACGCCCAGCCGAAACTCGGCGACGGTGACTGCACTTTCCGTCGCCTCATTCAGGTCGGCGACTGTGCAGGTGTGGGGGTAGCCCTGGCAGAACCAGGGCTATTTTTTAGTAGGCAGAACCAGAGTGCGAGAGATGTGTCTTTTATTATTTCACCTCCGGCAATCAATCAATCGTTCTAGTACGCTCGAATCCGACACAACCATTTTTTCGAGGGTGGTTATAGTCAAAGAGGGTCATCTCGACAGAGAGGGGGTTCTACCGGGGTGCGAGGGATATTTTCGATACTATCTCACCTCCGGCAACTAAATACCCAAAGATGGCGTGTGTTCTAGTCGGGTCGAGTCCGACATAACCTATCTTACCTGCTCCGGTGGGATGGCTCTGTAGCAGAAGGACAGATTCGCAAAACCCCGGAATAGCAAAATCCCAGATTAGCAGAAGGACAGATTAGCATAAAGGCAGTTGTATCCGTGAGGATTTTGTGCACGAAAAAAGAAATAACAAAGAGTCCGGACTCTATAGTCGAGCCGAACTTGGTTTAAAATATTTTGATAAAAAACAGCATTCTCCTGTAACGGACTGGTCGCGCATCAAGTCTTGTTTGGAATGTTTACATTTTCCGACCTAAACCAATCTTCAATTCATTTCTGTATTTCAATTAAACAATTCTTTCTATTACATTACTGGACCTTCCTTCCTTTATCCCATAACTCACACAGTAGCACCATGCTCGTTCTTTACACGCCTCATTTACCAGTAGCCTTAGCACGAAATACTTTTTTTTTTTTTTTTTTTTTTTTTTTTTTTATCGTGCGCAAAATCCCCACGGATACCACCCCCACCAAAACCGATGGAGGTGATTATGTCGGACTCGAACCGACCAAAACGCACGCCGTCCATGGGTCCTTGATTGCCGGAGGTGAGATTATACAAGACATATCTCTCGCACCCCGGCAGACCCGGGGACATCTCTGTTGAGATGACCCTCTTCCCCTAATGTGGGGACCATGGTGTCCCCATCTAGCCCCTGTGTATGGGGTGGCATTTGCGCCATCGCCGTGGCCTGCTTAGCACGAAATACTATCGAATTCGCAATGTAAAGGTATCAGAATGGAGCATTGCAATTGGCGGGCTACAGACGCACACAGGTTCACAAGAGGTAGACTACCAATAACAATGCTCCGTTCTCTCGAAACCTTTACATTTACGAATTCGATAGGAGTTCATGCTAGTGCTACTGAAGGAAGGTCTGTCTGTAGTAAAGCTACAGTGAGCCCAGCCTCACAATCTGGACCGTTTAACGTGCAGATTGGCCAGTCCTCCGATAGTGCTGGGATTGCTACTTCCGCACTCAGAATTCTGTTTGTAGAGCTACTAATTAAGCGATTTGTTGGAGTTTTCTGTTAGTATTTAAATGTCAAGAATCATTTATTTTGTTTAGATAACTAAAATGAACTTTACTAATGGTCAAAAATGAAAAATAATAAGGACTTTTTTAACATACGGACCATCGGGTCTACACCCGTCCGGTCTAAAAGGCTACGGCAGGATACTCAGAAGGCTTAGATTTTACTGTGGTAGTAAGTTATTAAGTTATTCAAATACTATCTTAATAATTTATGATTTTTCACATTATATCAAAGGAGTAAGTACCAATATGGGGTTCTTCAAGAAGTGCATTAGAAGGTTTCTGCAGGGTAGGCAGCACGTGTCTGACGCCTCTGGTGTTGCAAACGTCCATAGGCCAGGCTTCCCATCAGGTGGGCCGTGTGCTTGTCTGCCACCTAAGTGGTATAAAAAAATCTCTAATATTCAAACGTTCAAAATATATATACATTTTGCAAAGCGTCTCAATCAATCAATTAGCTTAGCTCCATTTCCACTGCTTTACATTGACTTCTCACAATCGCATTATAGGTAGAGCCTTTAGTAGCCTTTTGTTTTGTATGGACCTTAATAAATATGTGTATATAACTAGCGAATCGGTTCCTAATTTCAGTCTAAAATAAATTCGTAAAAATCCTGTAACCGGATTGCTTTAGCATCTACGGATGTGAAAATAAATAAATATTATAGGACAGTAGGTATACACAATACCATCCAGATCCATAGTAAGTATAGCTTAAGTTATGGGTTCTAGAATGTGGATATACATACTTAAATACTATTTTATTTTATACATACACGTTATACATAGTAACACCTAGACCAATGCAAATAGACACATTCGTGTTTACAAATATTTGCACTAAGTGGGAATATAATCGGTGTCTCTTGCCTTCACTACCGCTACGCCACAAAGGTCATTAAGAAGATAAAAAGTATTTATGTAGCGACTTTCAATATTTTGTGTCAAAACAATTCTTATATGAAAACCTCATTTTTTATGGCCCAACAAGTAACGTCTGCACTCACTGGTAAAGACGTTTGGGTTTTATTTAGTGTGAAATATACGCCGTTGTCGGGGGCAGACCTAACCTACATATGTAAGGCCTGATTATAATAGCTTGGCCTTTTAGATCGATAAAGTAGGTAATAACGGGTTACTAGCCTAAAACCTGGGTATTTATCCGATATAATATGCCAAGTGAAATAATAACAAGGGCCGTTGAGGATAAAGAAATTGGATAGAAATAAGAAAATATAATCGTTACCAATGGTTGGGTTGTTAGCAATCCTGTTTCATTAGTTCGGACTGACTTCACTAGATGGCGGTATCGAGTTTGATTACATAACTGCATTAGTTAGGTTCACTACGAGTATGGTACTTAATTTTTCTATGTGTATATGCAATGCATCTTCTAAACTCTCTTATTGTTAAAGAAAAAAATCAAATAGAATTATCGTTTCATTTAGCTTCACTGATAGGATGGAGAGTAAATAATGTAAATAAAAATTATAAAACAAATTTAAAAAATATATTATAAAATAAAAAAAAAATATTAAATCGTATTTTTATGCCAATATCTAGTGTACAAGGAGTAATACCAGAGACCTTGGGCTTTGGGAGTGTTTGACTTACACCCTGTATTGACAAATGACTTTAAATTCATAAATCATATGAATCATATCATATATCAATGATAAATCATTGACATCGATGCAATATTTATTTCTGTCAAAGTTAATTGCTGTTCGTTAGTCTTGCTATAACTCGAAAACGGCTGGACCGATTTGGTAATTTTAGTCTTGAATTATTTGTGGAAGTCCAGAGAAGGTTTAAAAGGTGAATAAATATGAAAATTCTTGTTCCTTTGTTCCTTTTGAATATTTGAATTGATATTTATATTGTTATGTTTAACTAGTTGTTACCCGCGGCTCCGCCAGATAGAACAGATAGAACTTCGTTCCCGCTGCTCAATGAAAATCTTCCTTAAAGTTCAAGGAATATACTTATTGAAAAAATTCTCGTGTTTTGCGCTTAGTAATATATTTTGCGATTAATTTATATCTATGTAATATTATATAATAATTATTATTATATAATTACAATTTCAAAAACAATTTCAGACGTAAGACGCATCGATGAAACAGAAGTAATTACAGGGATCGTAAAATTAAAACATGAAAAATCCCCAGGGCCTGACCAAATAAGCAATGAAGCTCTGAAAGCTGGAAGTCTCTACCTGACAGGTCCTCTAACACAGCTATTTAACCTGGTGTTAAAATCAGCAATTATACCGAAACAATGGATGGAATCAGATATTATCTTATTGTATAAAAAGGGAGACCCAAATAATATTAGCAATTACCGACCAATAAGCCTACTATCCTCAATATATAAATTATTTTCATCAATTTTAGAAAAGAGAATCAGATCCACCATAGAAACACACCAGCCTGTGGAGCAAGCTGGATTCAGGAAAGGTTTTTCCACTACGGATCATATTCATTCAATAGATATGATTATAGATAAATACCAGGAATTACATAGACCACTCTATTTAATATTTGTTGACTACCAAAAAGCTTTTGACTCTCTGTACCATCACTCAATATGGGAATCTCTACAATCGCAAAATGTTGAACCAACTTATGTGAGAGTCCTACAAAATATATACCTAAATTGTTACAGTAGAATTAGACTAGAGTCAACAGCCCCCCCTATACCAATCAGGAGAGGAGTGAGGCAGGGAGACGTCATTTCACCAACAATATTTATTACGGTATTACAACAAGTAATTGGACAACTAAAATGGGAAAGGACTGGCCTAAATATCAATAATAAATACATGAGTCACCTACGATTCGCCGATGATATCATTTTGCTGTCAGAGAATACCACCGAAATCCAGTCAATGTTAAACTATTTACATGCCGCAAGCAAACAGGTAGGCCTGGAAATTAATCGCAGTAAGACCAACATTATGACAAACTCAATAAAACAACCCGTACATTTAGAAAATGTACAGCTGGAGTACGTCGAAAGCTACGTATATCTTGACAAACAAATTTCCTTCAAAAAAGAGAGAAACGAATTACAAATCGATAGGAGAATAACAATCGCATGGAACAAATTTTGGAGCACAAAAGAGATCATGAAGAGTGACATGCCAACTATTATAAAACAAAAAATTATGGACACATGTATACTACCTTCACTAACTTACGCCAGTCAAACATGGCTCACAGCTCACAGGTCGAGCTCAAGCTAAAATTACGTCATGTCAAAGAGGTATGGAGAGAAGTCTATTGAAAGTTAGAAAAATACAAAAAATTAATCACAAAATTATAAGGAAAAGAACAAAAGTTACAGATGCTCTATGTCACTGCAAGAAGCTCAAATGGCGTTGGGCTGGACATGTAGCCAGACTGACAGACGACCGTTGGACCCACAAAATAACAATTTGGGCGGGACCACCAGGCGTTAGAAAGAGAGGTAGACCTGCAGCCCGGTGGGCAGATGACATCATAAAAGTAGCTGGAAAAAATTGGATAGAGACGGCAAAGAATAGAGAGAAATGGAAATCTCTAGAGGAGGCCTTCACCTTCGAAACGAGGGGTTCTTGCTAATAATAGAAAGTTTATATTTTAGTTTTTTTATTTTAAGTTGAAAATTTTTATAATTTAAAAATAAGTTATTGTAAAACTGATATCTTTGTAGAGTAAGAAATATAAGGCTTTTTTATTTTTTATTTATTTTATTTATTTATTTATGTAATAACAAAAAAATGTATCTATGGGGTTAAACATATTATTATAAATATTCTATATCCCATAGCAAAAGCTTGTTAATCTATGCTTACATTGAGTCTAAATGACAGTGTAGAATGTTAAGAAAAAAAAGTAAAAACGAAGAATAACGTCACTAATAAAATGGATTTGATAATCTGAAAAATAAATATTTTTTTATTTATTAATTAATAATCTGAACTGTCAAAAAGCCGCGGTAGCCTAGTGGTTTGGGTAATGGACTGCTGAGACGAGGTCTCGAGTTCGATCCCAGGTTTACCATGGCACACACCAATGACTTTTCGATGCTTTTCGAAGTTATGTGTGTATTTATCGCAGGTTTATAAGTGCCTCGGAGAGCACGTTAAGCCATCGGTCCCGGTTGCCATACAAACATCTATGGCAGTCGTTACGGGTAGTTGGAGCCCTCAAAAGTCCAACCAGCCTAACTTGGAACTTCGATATCGCCATTGGTCATTAGACCATTGGTTGTGGAGGTCAGATGGCAGTCGCTTCACGGAAAATATCGAAGTTCAGCCGCATCACAGTTAGACTGGAAAGCCGACCCCAACTGAGTTGGGAAAAAGGTTCAGGGAATGATGAATCTCCCGGCGTGGGAGACGCCAAGGCGGGTCCTAGTGACAGCCCTAGGGGTGGGAGTTGTCTCGCTCGCCACCTTGCTCACGGTGATGGTACGATGCGCGAGTGCTTGGGCAGCCGCCGCCTCCTTCTGCGAGCAAGTAATGCTCGAAAAGGAGGAGGCGGAGCGGGTCCGGAGAAGACTCCGGGCCCGCACTGCCCGCGATGAGCGGAGGCGACTCGGACGTCGGAGGTCGCAAAATGACCTCCGTCCCCCATGAGCGCGGGCCTGGGGGTGACGGGTGGAGCCGCCGGTCACCCTAGCAGAAGCAGGCCACGGCGAGTGCGCAAAATGCCACCCCATACCCAGGGGCTAGATGGGGAACCATGGTCCCCGCATTGGGGGAGGAGGGTCATCTCAACAGAGATGTCCCCGGGTCTGCCGGGGTGCGAGAGATATGTCTTGTATAATCTCACCTCTGGCAATCAAGGACCCATGATCGGCGTGCGTTTTGGTCGGTTCGAGTCCGACATAATCACCTCCATCGGTTTTGGTGGAGGTGGTATCCGTGGGGATTTTGCGCACGATAAAAAAAAAAAAAAAAAAAAAGGGAATGATGAATCTGAACTGTCAAAATCTTCATAACATTACAAGGTATTCGAAGTTCTACAGATAATTTGACATTAGGTAAACCGCACCCACTCTTCACCGAAATGATGATAGAGCGATTCTTTAAACGCAGTCCATCAGAGCAACACGAAGCAAATAACACCGAAATTATAATAAATGTCGTCGTTAGCCGACTCGACGAATGTACTGGATAAGGAAGAGTATAGGGCTGAATATTGAAATAGAAATTTATAAAAGTACTGTCACTAATGGTACAATTCAACCAACGTTCTCATGAAATAGTAAAAATACATCTAGCCGAAGATCACCTAACCATGTACAGTTAAGAGCACCTCTCAATATTTTCGACAGGTGCTGTAACTAAAATACAAATTGATTTTAACAATATTGTCTATGAAGCATTGACAGCCTCTGTGGCGTGGCGGTAGTGAACGTGACGGCTACGCAGGAGGCGCGGGTTCGATCCCCGCTCAGTACAAGTATTTGTATTTGCACTGGTCTGTCTGGTCGTGCTTCGGAAAGTACGTTAAGTCGTCGGTCCTCGGTGCCATACGTTTCTATTGGCAGTCGTTACGGGTCGTTGGAGCCCTCAGAAGTCCGACTAGCCTAACTACAGAACTTCAATATCACCGATTTAGTTGTGCAGGTCCAATGGCAGTCGCTTCACAGAAAATATCAAAGTTCAGCCGCATCTTAGTTAGACTAGAACGCCGACCCCAACTGAGTTGGGATTAGTCTCAGAAAATGATGAATGATGTCCAAGAAGAGCACCAACGAGACAGCGGGCTAGTGCTGGGATGTATAGGGTACATGACGACTCTTGATGCTTGTTAGGAACCACGGTAGTTTTACTAATCGGGGTATTTACCATATATTGTTTGGAGTTTCTGATGTTTCGCCACTGTTCAAGCACCATAGTCACGGAGGAAACACCTCGTAATGTGAGTTACCATAATAGTTTACCCATAATTGTGTATCGGAGAATTTTAAATGGTCAAGACATGACACCGGGCTCAGCGGTTAGAATAGGAGCATTCACAATTTCCGATCTAAATTCAACATGTATTATCTTTTGTATTCAACCACCTTATAACCTTTAAGTGCCAATATATTAAAATGACATGATGCCGACACCTACTTTTTATCATCGCACCGCTCGCCATAGAGATGGAGTTCATCCTCACACACAAGACCGGAAACGGTGCGCACTGTGCGGTATGAAAGGAGTTTCATCCCGCGCACGCTCAAGCTGTGGAATGAACTCCCTGCTGTGATTTTCCCTAGCGACTACAATATGGGGTTCTTCAAGAAGGGCATTAGAAGGTTGTCTGGTGTTGCAAACGTCCATAGGCCACGGTGACCACTTTCCATCAGGTGGGCCGTGTGCTTATCTGCCACCTAAATGGTATAAAAAAATGGATTTAAGATTGGGAAAAACTGAATGCCTAGACGGGCAGAGAAAAGATCAACATTGAATATTTTAGTACCATTTATCTAGTGTTGATAAGTGCAAACATATAAATATTTTTTTCTCGCCAAATACTTTTATCCCGGTCACATGACAGCCCTAACTTTGTGATGCTCACGTTTAACGTGGACAAATCCACTATTACTAAAAATAGGGATGTAATACTATTGTCCCGGGATATGGGACGACAGATTATGTTCCGTCCCTTCACAGTTTATTGTGTTAGGTGCCCGCGGTGCGATGGTGGCTGTGTGTTGTGGGCTTTTTGTGGCAAAATGTATTAGATTGTTAGTGGCAATGATACTGTTATGGTGGATGTCGTTAGAGAAAATGTTTCATGGATATATTTATTCGCTCCTATTAGAAAAACACATGCGAATAGAGAATTCTATTCTATAGTCTATAGTTAGTGTGTCTTTTTAATATGTTTTGTTTAAAAACTCAGTTCAAAAATTTTTTTCTGCTTAGTAACGCATTTTGAAGACTAAAAACCTGTGTCGAATCACTATTTAGTCAGTTAGTTAGTCTAGTGTATTTGTTTAACATGGTGTTTTATAAAAAGTTGCCACAAGATTGTTTACCTTTATTTAAGTATGTACCTAGCTAAATAAATGGAGTATAGGTTATTGCTTGTGTATTGTTTGAAGATTTAATCTAGTCAATAAGGAGTTGAAGTCACACTATATGAAGGTTTCCTAAAACTAATTTAGATTAGATGTGTGAATGTTCCGACGGGACTCAAATCACATCTATCTCTTACAGGGGGAATGCACTAACCACTGAGCCACGGAGCTACGTCTTGAGAATTCGAAATTCTCTTATACATTTTGAGGTGATGGTGGGTCAGCGGTTAGAGCATTTCCCCTGTAAGGGAAGGATTGCGGTTTTGAATCCCGTCCCGTTTAAAACTTCAATTCCCTTAACATTAACATAGATAGATAGATAGTCGGTGCACGCGTGTCATTGGTTGGCGTATTTATGCTACGAAGGATAAATTCGATAATATGATCGTTTTTGATAAGAATACGTCTAAACTTTTTCGTAAATATTCAAGCTTTTTCAATTCAAAATATGAAATGCCATAAATACTTTTTTCACTACGGCAGCTCAAACAAATAAGTTTTACTGCATAACAACAGTGTGGAAAATGCGATTTTGCCCACTGCGTGAGACAAAGTAACTTTTTAATATATATTTTTTATTTTTTCTATAAACAGTGCCAACCATAGATTTTAAAAAGATTTGTTCCGCGATGAACTTTCCAACTACATAATCTGCACTCTATTCCTTGGCCGTCCTTTAGAAAGTTCTTTAAAATATGAAGGTTCAATTTCGAAATTCTAAATTTGAAAGGTATTTGTAAAACGAATAACCATGTTTTTTATTTAAATTATTTAATATTTTAATGTATTATAACATAACATAAACTCACGCCTATATCCCGGAAAGGGTAGGCAAAAAAAAAACAATTATTTACTAGTAGGTAGAGCACGGTATTATTAACGGTTATGTGTGTGAGTTTGGCGACATCGGTTCCGCTACTGCAGCTATCGCGTCGCACTTCTACTAGTTTTTCTGTTCGGTGTACTAACCATAGAGTTAACAAACCATCGGTGTACAAACCATTACTACCAAACTGTTAAATTTGACGGTGACCGTAACTTTGACGATGACCATGACAGATAGTTCGTGCAACTAAGCCTTAGTTTTCGATTGGTATTTCGGCTTTTCCGGAAGCGTCAGCCGGTCCCTCCCCCAATGTATAATTTCTTGTAATGAATTTCCGCCAGGTAACGCCTACATCTATATCGTCTTAACAGGATTAACCAGAGCTACAAGCTTGTGGCATAATAAAATAATTAAGAAACTTTGTAGCAAACTCGCAAGTCGTTATCAACAGCGAAAATGGAAAATAAGTGCCGCTATAAGTGTTACTGTTTAGTGTACAATGCCGAGGCTGTTAGACACATTTGAACTAGTTTGAAACTTTAATAAAATGTTACGGGCATCCCTGGACATAGTGGTTTACAGTTAAAAAGTTTGTGTGTGTATTTTACTTGACACTCTATGTAAAAAACTCGTGTATATGTTTCATTAAGGTCTTAGCCAAGACAATAAGTCTTCGCATTGTCATGACATCTGGGGCCTTACCTCCAACTCATAAAAGAAAATAATCTAAAAAAAAATTTTAAATAGTCTTGGAATTCCTCACCAGCTCACGTGTTTGCTTCTTCCTACAGTCCCGGGTCCTTTAAGCGGGACGTGAAAAAGCATATAATGAGACCGTCAAGCTGAGTGCCACCATTGTAACACTTTACGTGTTTGACTACTTACTTTCCTGAGACTTTGCCATGAGCTTACCATCAGGCGGGGTGAAGTCAAATTAACGAGTCATAAAAAAAATTAATATTACTTTGATCTTACTTTACTTTCATAGTGTGATTTGGACTCGCACCGTTCTCATCCGTCGATATATTTGTGTGCTGTATCTTGAAAGACAAGTATAATTTTTAACAAAGTAAACAAATAAATGTATCTACTCCAGTAAGAGATAGTGTTTTCAACATAAAACATCTTGTACAACTAACATCCGGTGAATTTTGACGGCCGCTGATTCTCATCTGTATCTCACTATGGAAGGAAAGTAAGTTAAGACAGTAGACAGCGGAGTGTGCGGGCTGGACCCGCACACGCCGTGCGAAAAATGCAACGCACGTTAGACTGACTACTAGACTGGCTCTCGAGGTGTAGACTGACAGTGAACGTGGGTAAGACACAGGTGATAATCTTCACCCAGTCGCACGGTTTACCGCCGCCACTCAAAATGATCCCGTGGCTCATACAGGCCAAATACCTAGGCATAGTCCAGAACCGCGGACTCACAATGGAACCATACACAATTTACGCAATCTACCACTTACGTATGAGCTTTTTTCTAAGCATTATGTGGTCTAACGGCAGGCATTCTCATAAAAGTAGCATGAACGAAAGCAACAGTGGGGAAATTAATTACCAATTCTGAGTTCCAAAGGCTTCGGATATAACAGCAACGAATGAAAATGCTAAATTTAAGACCAGAGGCTGTATCCTAGCTATAACTGAAAGAAGAAATAAAAAATAAATATAAAGTACAGGAATTAAAAGGTAGGTAATTTACTAACTAATGTTTCGTGATCACGAATGTATGTGTAATGTGCACGAAATGAAATAATCACCCTGATACTTTCATATACATAAAGTACAACAATAATAAACTAGGCAAACTATTTTGTAAATATTAAATATTTATACTCCATTTGCCTACTGTATATACAAACGGTACTAAGAAAACGTCCAAAACATCGTCGTTTTTCCATTTAACTTAAAGCAAAGAACGTCATACCTCACCTTGCAAAAGGAAAAGATAAAGATACGACGAAACGCGCTCAATGTGCTCAAGTCCCATCCCTCACAACAGTGCAAGATAATTACGTTAAGCAGGAAGCCGGAGACAAGACCGTTTTCCATTAGCCGTCTTATCTGTGATATGTATAAAATGCGTTAAGCGACTTTGTTTATACTCGTACCAAAAAGGGAAAGACGAAACATCAAAAAATGCGCTTAGTTCTGTTTTCGTGAAATAAGACGTTTGAATGTATACGAGCATCGTAAACTTGGTTTGAAGTAATTAATGGGAAGATGTAATATTTATATTTGATCTTTGAGATTGAAGATACTGTAAATGACATATTGTAGCAGCTACATTACGTCGTTTATTAAGATTATTGTATTATCCAGAGCATGTAATATGCATCTAATATCTATATAATACTAGCTGCTAGTACCTATAATACATATAATAGACTTACTTGGGGTTTAACACTAGATGTACCTGTGACTATGTCTGTATGAATTTGTGCGTTTTATCATCACACGGAGTCGGTGAGAGTGGTTATCTCGAACTCAAACCTACTAAACGCACGCCGTCATCGTGTCTTTGGTTGCCGAGGTGAGATAGTAGGCTACATATCACTTGCACCTCACCCGACCTCAAGCCATCTCTTTCGATATGGCCCCCTTCGGTTATGGTTAACTTGGTGCCCTCATCTAGCCTCGGAGTATGGGGAGGCGCGCATCGCAAACTGCCGCCGCAGCCTGTTTCTGCTAGGATGACAGGTGGCTCCACTAGTGGGTGACTAGACCCACGCTCTTTGAGCACGGAGATCATTCTTCGACATCCGACGCCTGAGTTGCTTCCGCTCACCGCGAGCTATATGGACCAAGAGTCTTCTCCAGTCCCGGTCCTCCGCCTCCTACGTGTTGCACTCGAGTGCAAAAATTCTTCACCTCGTGCTTAATTGAGCATGCGATTAAAAACAACTTTGTACTCTTGTTGCGCCTTATAATTTCCTAATAAGCTGAAGGGTAAAATTGAATGTAAAGTTAAAAATGAAAAAAAAAACTTATTTAAAGATTGTATATTTTGTTGGCCAACAAGCTGGCAAACCTTAAAATCTGTGGGTCCACTTCAATCTTAAAGATGACCACATTATTTCACTAATTTTGTAGATACTCGAGGTTTTCTCAGCATTTTCATTTCCAAGGACTATTTTTTTACTACATATTTCGTTGACTCTCATTGAATACTATCAAGGTTGTTGACCAAAGTTCTTAAATTAGTATTTATGATTATTATCACAATTATTTCTATTCATTCTGACTGTTTTTTCTGTATGTTTGAGTGTTTGTAAAAGTATTGGATGTATATGAGTACAATATGCGTTTAAAAAGCTTCAATTTTTTTATTTTATGTAGGACACGTCAAATACAAATCAAACGTATCAGGAATGAGGGTCACCATTATTGCTACGTACGATGTTACAATCGTGGTACTCATCTTGATGGCTCATCTGATGCTTTTTCACGCTCCGCTTAAAGGACCCGGGACTGTATGAAAAAGGAGACATTTGAGCTGGTAAGGAATTCCTAGACTGAATGGTGTGGCAAATGGACTTCTCTCTGTGCTGTATATTGGAGATATCTAAGATCCGCACGTGTTGTCCTGTATGTGAAAGGAGAGGTAGGAAATAATTGGAATAGCGTATCAGAACATTCACCATGGTAGAAACGGTGTTTATTGGGAATTACCGTTTCTACCATGATGAACGAATACGAACCGCACATCGCTGCAACCTGTGAAGACCATCTAATAAGTACTTTGCGGACTTTGCGGAACAGCAAATTAGGTATAGCTAGGTATAGCTATTAGCGGAACAGTTATTAGTAAAATGTATATCCGTGGTTTTCCCAAGCGACTACAATATGGAGTTCTTTAAGAAGGGCATTAGAAGGTTTCTACAGGGTAGGCAGCACGTGTGTAACGCCCTTGGTGTTGCAAACGTCCATAGGCCACGGTCACCACTTTCCATCAGATGGGCAGTGTGCATATCTGGCACCTAAGTGGAATAAAAAAAACATGAACGGGTAATTCTGAATGATATATGAGAGTATGAGCTTCATAAGAATCTATGGGATATTTACCATGTTTGTTTGATTTATGACTTTAATTGATATTTCACGGATGTACTATATCGCTGAAAGATCGCTGAGCTAGTATCGGTATTGAGGCCAGACGTATCGGTCTCCCCTCTCTCTCTCGAATATAGCCAGAGAACATTGCGATATGTCCATTCGCCGTGTCCATCTGAAGTTTTAATTAAGAAACTTGTCACAAAGTTTGTATTTTACGAAAATGGCGACTTGTGAACAGTAACATATTTTTGGAACAAAATTTCAACTAACTTACTTATAAATTAAATATTTAGGAACCTTGCCTCCACATATTGTGCAAGAGTTTTGGAACTATGGTTTTTATGATTGCTGTAAAGCGTTTTGGAGTTTGTAATGAAAATGAGACACTAATTACTACTAGAGCTGTTGAGATATTCATCATGTATTGTTTGGAGTTTCCTATATGAAATAAAATATTACATGAAATAAATTTATTCAGGGGAAAATTTAAATGCTTACAATATTTCCTTCTGCTAAACTGTTGGTTGGCAGATAAATATTTCGGTGCTATTGCAAGCATCATGGCCACAGATCATGATCTATTAGATAACTCTAATGGTGAAAATTTTGAAAAGTAATAAAGCAATTAGTATGCTGACTGCTCAAATCAAATTAATTGAGGAGGTTATTTCGGACTTGAATCGTCTAAAATGCAGCTTACCACCAGGCGAGGAGAAGTCAAATTGATGTGCCATAATTAAAAAAAGTTAAAATAATCTTTACGTTAATCCTAGTTGTATTTTGAAAAGTTAGGTATTGACGTGTTTTCCTTTTGAGCTACGGTATCCTAAAAAAACCCAGCATGCCGTATGCTGTTTTTTATTATTTAATGTATAAGTATAATCTAGCCTAGTCTGAAGGACGTATGTAGGAGATGGCGCGCAGATTCGAGAAATCGATTAACTATTTTAAATATTTCTTTAATTTCCCACAGCTAACAGTTCCCATAACCAAAATTGCTATTTTCCAACTCTTTTTCTTCCCCTTTCATTTCTCGATCAATCACTCAATAATCACACATTCACTACAAAGTTCCGTTCCCATAGTTCCACCCAAGCAATATTTTGTATACGCTTTGAAAATCTGTATATGTTTGCTCCGTAAATAAGTCTCGAGCTTTCAGATTGAAGATATATCTGACTTTAGAGTACACAATTTTAAACTTCGTATTTTCTTAAGTAAATATTTGTACTTAGGTAATGGAGTTTCATGGAAAAATCTACATTTGTGTTTATTATTTCTGTATAAAGAGTATAGTTTTAGTGTGCTTATTGCATTAAAAGTCTTCTCTATAAGATCTATTTGGCCGGCAGCAAGGATGTGATGCCCCTGGTGTTGCAAACGTCTATAGGCCACGGTTAAAACTTTCCAACAGGTGGGCCGCGTGTTGTCTGCCACCTAAGTGGTATAAAAAAGGAAATAAATAAGTACCATCTGAATAGTTCTATGAATAAATCTCCTTCAGAAATGTATAGAGAGTAAACCAGACAAGTCAGATATAATTCCGAGTCAATAAATTTCCTTTGGATTCAAAGTTTTTTGCTTCGTAAATTCAAATTATCAACAATAAGCCGTAACCCTTATATAGCTTGAAGCCTAAGATATGATTCCGTAGCCGACCGCAAACCGCAGTAGCAGTAGCAGTTACAGCGTACCGTGATATAGATATAGTGCCATTTATCCGTATCAAAGTTTAACAAGTAATGCACGACACGTCATCCAACCGCACATATTGTTCATAGAATTAAAATAATGTTAGTCCCGCAATCCGTTCATATGCCTATATCTTTAGATTATCATTTTTTCACATATTTACTTGTCAAATCTCGATATGGGTAAACGACCCCATTGAGTAACCGCAAGGAATTAAAACAGTAAAAATATTATCATATTCAAATCTATTTTCCGGTCCGCTCTATCGCTGTATGCGTCTACGGTTGTCGTATGCGGTCGGCTACACAATCATACCTTTTCTCTGGTAAATACAGTAAATTTCTTTCTTCTCCCTTATGACTAATTACTGGACTATTTACCAAGAAACATTGTCCTAATAGTCCTTGAGATAAGCCACCAAAATTAAACGTCTTTCTTAATCAACTTCTTCACAATTGCCAACAGAGAAATTTTATGATATACCGTCATAATATAGCTGTGCTCTCGGCCTACTACGCTAAAAAAATAAATCACTTGAACTTTTTTTAAACTTAATTTTTCTCTCATTTGTCCCCAAAAAGTAAGAACATTATAAAGTAAAGTTGTGATGTAAACGCAACGTTCTGAGCCTTGTCAAGTTTGAAATTACTTGAGTGAGATGTCTCTGTGGATTGAGTGAGGTTGAACTTCATATTAATGGTGGGTACATGTTCTAGAAAAAGATACGGTTCCATGCATTTTGCTGAACTATTATAATTAGTTATTTCAGTAACTGATTCTTACTTACTTAGTCAGCCTCTGTGGTGTGGCGGTAGTGAACGCGACAGTTACGCAGGAGTAGCGGGTTCGATCCCCGCTCAGTGCTAGTATTTATATGCATGAATATGGTGTTGTTCTTATAGTGCCTCGGATAGCACGTTAAGCCACCGGTTCCGGCTGTCTTACAAATATCTATGGCAGTTGTTACAGGTAGTTGGAGCCTTCAAAAGTCCGAGTAGCGAAACTACAGAACTTCCATATCGCCAATTTTGTTGTGGCGGTCCGATGGCAGTCGCTTCGCGGAAAAAATCGAGTTTCAGCCGCATCTTAGACTAGAAAGCCGACCCAAACTGAGTTGGGAATAGGCTCACAGAATGATGATGGCTATCCTAGATGACCTCGACAGATGTTTTAACAAACTCGTCCAGTCCTCAGTCTTCTCACCTACCTGCTCTGGCTATCCTACTCACCGTCGGAAACACAACGCAAGGTTATTATTAGCCGCAGTATTCTGTAGAATGAAGGTGCTTTACCAGTAGGATTGCTCAATTAGGCCGGGAGTTACCGGCATGTCCTACTATTAATCAGCTCTATAAAGGAAATCTTCTTTTGATTCTAATCTCAGTCAAATGTACTATTGTCAAGAATCGGTTAAAAGTACTTTTGACCGATTAAGAGATTTGACTGTAACATGTACACATTATAAATTTAATTAAACCGCGCCCAGTATTATTTATCTCTACACTTCAACACTCCCGCTGAGGAGCCACATGTACTATTATTAATTTGTTAGCTTTATTAAATTTACATCATGAATCATAAATTTGTAATTAAATATTTTGAAAAAAACCGCGGTAGCCTAGTGGTATATGTGGTGGACTGCTGAGACGAGGTCTCGGGTTCGATCCCAGGTTAACCATGGCACACACCAATGACTGCGATGCTTTTCGAAGTTATGTGTGTATTTATCGCAGGTTTATAAGTGCCCGGTTAATGGCAATAGGCTCGCCACCTATTACATTGGGACCGAAATATAAACTGGCTAAATGTGGGTGCTAGCACCTCTGCCTACCCCTTCGGGGATATAGGTGTGATATTATAAAAAAAAAAATATATTTTGACAATAACATCTATGCAGCCACGCTTACGAGGAATGTTATTCACCTAAAAGTTCAAATGAGAATGTTTTCCATCGAAAAGTTTTTTATTGCTGGCCCACTGTTTTATGGACGCCCTTAAATTTTGATCATGTTGTGCGGAAGAGATTTATTTTTCCTATGTGAAGTTTATTGACAGAGGTTGCTAGAACACCATGCTTTTTTCTATGATCTAGCAAGATTGTGTAACATCCATCCAGATTTAGTTGATGTCCCTGATGTGGTTTTCCCTAGTGACTACATATTGTAGGTAAGTTTTTTTAATGTATGATTCTAGATTGACATGGTCATTTACAAAGTCACTGTTACGACGAACTTACACGACGAAATTAACAAACATGGTAAATATCCCGATTGATTTAAAAGTTTTTTTAAGTTTTTTAAGCTTCTATAAGTCTGGTGATACAAAGGTACATACATAGTAACCTCATTCCATCGGGTGGGCTGTGTGCCTGTCTGCAACTTAAATGCTATAAAAAATATACATAATTCCATCCATATGAAATACTGATTTCAGGATCTCTGAATCGCAGTTGCCGCTTAGGGAAAAAGTACCATAAGTGCCATTGCAGGTTATAATCGATAAAATTCATCAGATTTAAAGACTTAAGCATACATTGGATGGTACAGGTGGTCAGGCAGCTGGTAGCGATTTTATATTGTACTACGTAGTAATGATTCATAATGAGATAACTTGTATTCTTCTCAATATTTTCCTACACAGGACAACACGTGCAGGGCTTAAATGTGACCCTCATACGGTGCGCATCAGGCGAGATGCAGTCAAATTTACGTGCCCTAAATAAAAAAAATACATTCAAGATATTATAACTAATATAATGAAAGTGTGTGTGACACTATATTTATAGCTTCTTGACGTCGTATTTCTTTTACTAAACTTACCACACAATAATTCGCACTGTTTGTACAGCACTTGAAGATAAATCATTTTGATAAAGAGGTGTCCAAAGACGTACCAGTAAGTCCTAATATAATCCCAGTCATAAGAGCAAAACGGCGTGCGACCACTAGTCTAAATAAAAATATAGCGGCCACAGATGTCACGAGCATGCTAAGCTTTAATTTATCACTTTGCTGGAGTACTGTGACAGTGTCTTAGAAACTACAAGGATTCTTGAAGATTTTGCCAACATTTTTTTTATAATTATTGTATACACGATGCGATGTCATAGTTTTTGCCAAGTGGTTTATATACAATACTAGCTGACCCGAGCAACTTCGTCTGCGTCACCCCGTTTTTGCAACATTTTTCATTCCTGCTCCGCACCTGTTTGTTGTAGCATGATGTTATATACATATAAACCTTTCTCTTTAACCATTCTATCTATTAAAATAAACCGCATCAAAATCAAAACACATACAACGACAAGAAAAATAGGGACGCGAGAGAATGCGACTTTATTTTATACTATGTAGTGATAGTGATAGTGATGATGATATACAATATAGTAAAATAAATATTTTTTTAACATAAACAACAAAAGACTATAAAGAATATAATTACGACCGAAAACAATGCGCAATGTGCGCACTTTGAAAGGAATTTCATTTTGCGCACTAGCCCCAATTCGTAGCCCGCTCTGATAGAATTATTCACTAGAAGTCTGCCTTGTATGCTCTTTGTAATTTTTTAAAATGTCTTAGTTATTTAATTAAAAATCATTGTCACCCTACCGTGCACACTGTCAGAACATAATATCACGAAAAAAAATCAGTGCAGTCTACGACCGCTGAAGTAATCTGTTCTTCGCCCTAAACTTGGCTCCAAATACTGGCAGAATGATTTACTACTAGTATTTTCTACAAGATTGTATAAATTTTATATCTAAGATCACTGTGTAACATAACATAAACTCACGCCTATATCCCCGAAGTGGTAGGCAGAGGTGCTAGCATCCACATTTCGCCAGTTTATGTTTAGGTCCCAATGTAATAGGCGGCGAGCCTATTGCCATTAACCGGGCACTTATAACCTTATACACATACAAATATACAAATTATATTTCTTTATACAATTAAATACCTTAAATACATTGTTGATTTAATATAGATCTATATGGCCCTTTACTGCATTATGATTTAAATGGTATTCTTTCGTTTTCCATAAATTCATTTGCACTAATTTCGTTTGCCATAATCATCCCCGGTCATAACATTTACTTGCACTATTATCATTTATACTAATAACGTTTGACATTACAACTCAACAGTCATAAAATCACTTTCTATAACAACATTATCATAATAATTACTTTCCATAAGTAACACATTTGATAATCGACTCTTGACATAATCGAAATTTGATATAGTTAATTATGAAAATAATACATAATATTGTTAGGTCAAAATTAATTATCGGTAATACCCCGACTCAGTGCAATCCGATTTTTTTTTTAAACCACCCAGAAGTAGGAGCCCGCGAAGCGGGCTCCGTCGAGCTTATTTAGTAGACGTCATATGAGGTTTAGTTTCAGGTTTAATTGTGAATAATAAATTTGTGTCGTATAATTGACATTATTGAAAACCAAAGTTATGGCAAATACATTTATGGATTTTAATTATTATGACACTTGATCGATTATGAGCAATGAAATTAGTGAAAGTGATTTTATGTCATTTCACGATTATGGCAACTGAAACGTTATTTCTAATGAAATTATGGCAACTACCAGTATGGCATATAAAATTATGGCATTTAAAATTATGGCAAACATTAGTAAACCGATTTAAATGAATATTTTCGAAGAAGAAGGCGGTACCGGCAGGCCGCAGCCATGGGGACGACGCGACGGGCGCAGCGTGCCTATGAATAGGTACAGTTTTATTTTTAATTAAATCAATTTTAAAAGCGTTTTTTTTTGTTTTGCGAACTATAATTTATTACAACATTCACAGTTTGTAGTGTATTTAGTATCAGCATTGCACACATGCGAAGCCGGGGCGGGTCGCTAGTTATATAATAAAAGCGGTATAGCATCGCGATCGAAGAAAAATAAAACCTTTTTTGTGAGTAATCAAAGAGTTTAAAACTATTATAACCGTAGATTGACAAACTTTTCTAAATGTCACAAATTTAAAAATAGAAACAAGAATCTGCAGTCAAAATATACAAACGTGCAATATCGTAAAACATGAAATAAAACTGGAAACAACATCAAAAACATATAATTTTAACTGTAAATCATGTTTTAGGAATAGTGTTAATGAAGCTTCCTTCTATAATAGTATTGTATGTTAAGATGGGCGATAAGACATTACAAGGATGGTGCCCGGCAATTCACGGACTGGTGAGTTCTGAATCAATCTATTAAATATACATATACTTATAGGTTGAGGAGCTCAGTGGCAGTCTCTTGAAAAAATATCGAAGTTCAGGTACGACTTAGAGTAGCAAGGCTACTCCAACCGAGTTGGGAAAAGGCTCATAGTGACTAAGAACCATAAGATATTAGTAGTAAAATCTTAGACCATAAGCTTGCGAACGACAGTCATAAGTCGCATTATAAATTTTTTGAATACTTATTATTCTTATTACTGTTTCACCATGATGATAATGTATGCCTTCGGCGTTAAAAACACAAGTGCACAAAGTATAGATTAGTAGTTAGTAAATAAAATTGGGACGATGATCAATTTCATTATCTAGGATAGTTTCCGAATCTTTCTGTTGTTACATTGTACAGGTCATCTTTAACCAAGCATAGGTATGTATGTGATGAACAATGACGAAATACGCATGTTTAGTTTAGAAAGTATTATGGCCATTACTGATGTCCCTTAGGTGATAATATAAAAATAAAAATAGGACCTCTTCTTTTGAAGTCAGTCGAAAATAGGGTACAATTTAGCAATAGTAAAATATCACTGATTGTCATAGAAAGGAATGCCAAGTCGTACCCCTCAAAGCATACAAAAATACTATATCAAAGCATACAAAAATACTATACGAGGGAATATGAGCTCATATGTGTAATATTCTGCAAGTGTGAAATTATAATGACTTTATATTCATCTCAAATTATTTTATTAGTGAGGGCTTCATAACCATCATCATCATCACCCCCACAGGCATCATAATCTTGACAAATCTTTGTTCGTTAATCTCTCGTCTTTTACGAATATTACATAAGGAAATGCGATAATAAGGTCATTACACACAGAGGAGGGTGAACGGAGTCATTCTTTGTAATGTCACCTCTGTTTTTTGGAACAATTTGTTTTATACTAACGCTTATTTGTGTGATGTTCATTGGTTTATGAAATTTCTAAGTTTTTTAATCCGTCTTTCTTTCACTCGCTTCACGAAAAATATCAGAGTTCAGTCGCGTCAGAGTTAGATGGTAAAACCTTAGAAGATGATGATTTCTTTTGAATGTATTCATATTTATTTTACAACTAGTAACATCAAATATAAACACATTTCAGTGGTTCAGTTTTCTTTCTCGTACGGCCTGAGACAGTCCCAGATTCTATAAGCAGGGCTTGAAAAAGCATCGGTCGAGGTCGTTGAAATAGGAACTGCTATTTTCAGGACTTAGGCTTATCATCAGGCGCGGTGCGATCATTAGATGTCCCTAATATTAAAAAAGAACAAGTTTCTATACCAAGTCAATAAAATAAATATATTTTAAAGATATGCCTACTTATTATTGCCATTTATTTTTCACCATTAAAATGCACTCCATTTCCCTCCCATACTTTTCACCTTATTTTTTTCGTGATATTTGTCATAATCCTTCCAATAACAAAAGATCTCATGATGTTATAAATGTATTCAGTCTTTTTGTCGTTTTTGACCTATAGCCTTTATATATTTAAAATGCCATATGGCGCCGACTTCAATGGAATTAGGGTGATGAATCCAAAAAATGTATTCTTCTAAAAACAGAAAAAAGTAATTCACACTATGACTTTTGCGCAGATGTAGCACGGTAATACTATACATATTACCGTGTGAATATTACCGTAGATGTAGTTACAAATTGATCATAATTCTGTGTTCCATTTTTTTTTTGGAATAATCACGACCGCGTGTAGACTGCTCTTATGACGTGAAACATGTTTTTATGGCAAGATGCTTCATACATTAAGTAAATGTATGATGTCTGTCGCTGATGATGTTCTTTATGGTTCTTTATCTTTACGGTTAACGTGTGTGTAAACTTTTTACTGTAAGCGCCTTTTCAGTATAAGGACACCCGTAATTCTGGTGTGTAGATATGAAGTTATTGCATCTTTCAATAGCCCATCATTTTATTTGTGACTTTTTAATTTGATATTAATGCAATCTGTTATCATTATCTGTCTCGTACGGATTTTTCATTTTTTTCATTTTTTTAGTGGGGAGCTTGGGGTCTACTCAATATTTTTGATTGGAGAGACTGTCATCTGACTTCCAATCTTGTAGGTGATATTAGTAGGACGTTATTCTCTCGTAGTAGGTCTATATTAATCATTATTTGTATAACATCAATCTTCACTATCATTATCCTCCTTGTGTTAATTCCGATCGCATCCAAAGCTGTTACTTCGAAATACGGGGGATGCTTTTTTTCAGTGCATCGCGGCTGAACTTCGATATTTTCCGTAAAGCGACCACTATCTGACTTCCACAAACTAAAGGGATAGACGATATCGAAGTACAGTGCAGCTAGAACAGTTTTTGCACAATTTAAGGATCTAACTTTCCGTAACGACTGCCATAGATGTTCGTATGATAAATATTTTGTTCTATGAAGTTTTGATAGATTTTCTATTAAAAGTGATATTGCAGAGTTTTTTTCAAAAATCAGCAAACTGACTTACGAAGTCAACTTTTGTTTACAGACGAACGCGTACGCGTGCAAAGAAGTTTGCACACTTCCCTGTATTACACCACCCAAGTTTTTGAGGACGTAGCAAAGGGCTTGTATTCAGACTACCAGTTGCAGAGATACCAAAGTGTTATGTGGCGCCGTGGCCACAATGTTAGTAAAAATTTGTAATATCAGCCGATGTGTTTCTGAATATTTTATGAAACTCTGCAATATTACTTAACTCAGCTGTGTGATTTATTTGTAATTATTCATTTATATGTTCTTTTCTTTTTTAGTTCAATGTTTCACCCCCAGAATGTGTAAGAGAAAGAACTGTTATCGATGTGGCAAGATCTTGGTTACGATCACATGAAGATGCACAGGTAGGGATTACTATTTCTTCAAGTGAGATGTCCTCTAATAATTGTAATGTAGATTTTTTCAGTTATGCTACTTTTGCAACGCTTTAACGGAGATTGGATATGACGATATTTCTCGTCCCGATTGAGCAGTCTAAAATTACCTCCGCCCGGTAAAATACTGTGGCTAATAATAACCTTGTGTTGCGTTTCCGGCGGTGAGTAGGGTACTCAAAGCTCACTGAAGAGGTTTCAAGGCCTTAATTGATACTGCTGTGTGATGGTAAGAAATGACTTTGTCTTCTGCACTGACAGCACAGAAACTTTCTCAACTTACAACTCTAGAGGGTCAGCAGCACAAGTGTAAGGCTTCTGGTGTTGCAAACGTCACAGGACACTTTCCATTACAAACGTGTCAAATTACTTGGTAATTTAAATTTAGGTTTTCCTATACCTTTATTTTATTATAGCAATAAATATAAATGTTAAACATATAGTTTTAGCATGTAAAATAAAGTACAAGACACACTTTTCTTCCTTGCAGGTTATGGTAGCAAGCGTGTTAGTGGTTGTGGGACTCTGGTGGCTCGTCAGAGCGATCCTCGCACTGATACTAAACCTGATCTGTCCGCTGATGGTCGTTGTACTCGCTGTGGTAAGGAGCTTTTTTTAACTTGCGCCAAATCTCCACGTATACCACTTCCACCAAAATAGGTGGAGGTGAATATGTTTGAATCAAACCGACTAAAACGCACGCCGTCTATGGGTTCTATATTGCCGGAGGTGAGATTATACAAGACATATCTTTGGCACCCTGGCAGACCCGGGGACATCTCTTTTGAGACGACTTCCTCGTGACTCCCGGAGGCTAGATGGGAACCATGGTGTCCCTATGACGTATGGCGAAAGCCAATTCCTCTCCTACGCTAGCGATGCAGAAACTCTTCAGCCTTCACCCCCCGCCTCCCTCACCACCTCTTCAAGAAGGGCATCGCTAGCCGGTTTAATCTTTGATTTAATCATATTCAAATACTTAAAACATCGCGTTTAAGAGATCTGAAATTGCAAGATGATGGTAAAAAAAGCAACTTTTTATGGGCTCTTAACCTCCAATTGTTTTACTTTGTGGTATAAAAAATGTCCCTAAAGGTATGATTCCTCTAGCGACCGCAAACCGCTGCAGTAAACACAGCTCGTGTACCGGGATATAGATATGAATGTGATAATATTGTTGTTCTGATTCATTGCGGTATTTCAACAGTCGTTTATTTGTATGAAAGAACAAAAAGTAATGCATGACGCGTCATCCCATCACATATTCTGTCAATGAAAATATTTAATATTTCTTTATTCATAATGATAAAGTACATTTTTGTATAATACATTACATAAATATAATCTGATCTGTGTATATATTGTTAATTGCATGCAATAATATTAATTTTCTTCTTCAGAACTAAGTTTATAATAAACTTGTATTTCAGGATCAGAACCCTTCTAGGCGATAACCAGAATGTCTATATCTTATTCTACACCTCAAGGCTTTTTCAAATTCAAATTTTAGTGAAATAAGTTTTAAATTACAATCAAATGAACTATTAATTTACCATAGAATCATTATCGAACTACAATACTCGTATAAGATTCAGTCCCACAATACGTTCAGTTGTCTATTTCATTTTCAATTTTTCACATACATTACGTGATAAACCTCGATATAGATACACTACCCCATAGAGAAGCCGCAAGGAATTCACACAATAAACAATATTATCACATTGCAACCTATTTCATGGTACGCTGTATTTGCTGCAGGCGTCTGCAGTTGTTGTATGACGTCGGCTCCGGAAACATACCTAATGTGTACTTTATAATATTGAAAATTCGCGTCGTCCCACGAGTGCCATGAATGGTACAAAAAGTATACCTTGTAGTTTTCTTTGGTACATTGTCTAATATAACAAACTTTTTATGACGCTCTCAGGAGCTGTAGTAATGGGTTGGGTAAAAAGTCGGTGCGGTGTTGCCACTGCCAAACTTTAAATAATAAAATAAACTTTTTCTTTTATACTTTTAATGTTGGAATAGACTGCGAAAACGTTTAGAGCTGTATTTTTAGTTAGGATTTGAATTCCTTTTTCTTACTAAATGTCCATAGTTCTTTAAAATGGGCGTGAAAAAACATATGATAAGGTCATCAAACTGAAGTTACCATTGTAACATCTCGTATCTGTAATGGTGACTCTTCTCTGATACTTTACCTGCAGTTTATCATCAGGAGTGGCGAAGTCGTTTTCTATTATGAAAAAAATTGACGAATTAATTTTCTATTAGTGTGGACCTTAATGTATGTTAGTTGCGCTTTCACCTATAAACCACTGAGACGATATCGATGAAATTAGAAACAAATAGATTAGACCCGAGAACATAGGTAGTGTCGGTGGCTCATCGATTATAAAAAAATACTTAACAGTCCCGTCAAGACATTAACTTTTTCTAGTTTTAAATATCAATTTGAAAGAGCACATTAATTCCTAAAAAAATATAAAACTACTAACACTCGAAATAGTTTGTAACTGGTGTATTTAAATCATAAACTTACTAGTAATACTTAGAGGGACAAAGTGTGCAAGTGATATGCCAAAGGCATGAGAAAGTGACAGAACATTTGAACCGCGAAACGTTTTTTTATAAACATCTCAATTTGACAGATATAGCCGGCCGTCATAAAAAGCGCATATTTGAATTCATTTGACTTTTTGAATTCGGTAACATGGCAAAGACGCGACTGTTGGTCTATTCACGCTAGTAATAATAACTATATGGTTTAAATATCTTATTTGTACAAGGATTAGTACAATAGCTATCTCCCAATGGATTGAAATGCTAGAAAGGTTTACATGAAGATTTATTTATTCAATAATTTTTTCGCCTCTTGACTCCCTTGGGATTCTACAATGATTCGGTAACCCTCTTGAATCCCATGGGATCATATTTTTTTTTAAATAATGGAAATATGTGAAATATTTATAATATGGTTAAAGTTACAATCAATATTCGCCAAATTTTAACCTGACAAGAACTTAAAACTAACTAGCTGACCCGCGCAACTTCGTCTTCGTCACCCCGTTTTTGCAACATTTTTCATTCCTGCTCCGCACCTGTTTATTGTAGCATGATGTTATATACATATAAACCTTCCTCTTTAACCATTATATCTATTAAAATAAACCGCATCAAAATCCGTTGCATAGTTTTGAAGATTTAAGTATACTAAGGGACAAGAAAAATAGGGACAGAGAACGCGACTTTATTTTATACTATGTAGTGATGAGTAATGATGAATGAGTAATGAAAGTTGGATATGTTAAATAAGTGTAAACTTTAAATTTCAGGTTTGTGTTCCTCAACTCCGAGCCCCTTTGCTAGGACAAAACTACCCCGTACTAGCCAACCTATTAAGAAGTATATTGCTGAAGATGGCCGAAAATCTTAAAATATAATTACAATATTACCAAGTGAAATGTTTGAAGTCCAAATTAAATTTAGTCTGTAATTTTGTGTTTTATTGTCAGATCTATAAATGACGTTTAAATATTCGAATAGTGTGGAAAGTATACCCTTGGACCAGGTTTTCAGTTGATACACTGGGATCAAGGGTCGTGTCGTTTTGCGGTACAGGTCGCAGTCTTAATTGCCTTAAAAGTAATTTTGAATGGGTTGTAGGTTGTAGGCAAAAATTCTACAGAAAAAAAACCGAGGAAGGACATGGCGGTATCTCCCGTCATAATTGAGCAGTCTAACTGGGGAAGTACCTCCGCCCTACAGAATACTTCGGGTATACCTTTGTTGTTTTCGGCGGTGTCTTTTTGATGAAGAAACTCTGCTTTGTCTTTTGCACTAACAGCACAGAAACTCTTAAGCTTCAACCATACTCTTCATAGGTAGGCCTTATACAGGGTGTAAGGGATGGTAACCACTTCACACATCGGATCGGTCGAGTGCTTTTCTGCCACCTAAGTGCTACATATAAAAAAAGAAACTGTTTTCAACGATACTCAACCATGTTTCAATTGTTTTCTCACCAATGTACCGTGACAATAGAATTCTAATTACAAAGGATGCTTACTAGAACATTTTGACTTTTCGCTAAAGGGGAGACGAGAATTGTCTCCAATCCTAACATTGGATACTGAATTTACTGAAGTTCTCAGCTTTAGAAGAGAATTTCAACTGCTATTTATTTAGAATGTTTTCTTCTATTTGTGTAGCGAAGTTGAGGAGTAAATAGACACTACTCAGTTGGCAAAGGAATTACTTTCCGTCACAACGTCTTCCCAGTTTTCTTCCCACGGATTTTCAATCTCTCCCCTGACTTTCCCCACGAATTCCCAAATTTCTGTCTTTTTTCTATGAAGTTACTGAGTGTGATTTTGAGGGCATGCAGTAGAGGCATGAAGTTATTGTTCGAGTGATATAGCCTATCAACTCCTTTGTTCCCACTAGTTCGATTCATTAGTTCGATCATACTAGTCATATATAGAAGCCTGCACAAAAAGTGCATTTCAGTATACTTAAATTCCTTTGACTAATTGAATTCGGTAACCCAGTATTGAGGAGAATGTTGCTCTATTGACCGTTTTGTAACCGTGTTACACCCAGTAGTACACCAGTGGTACTACGGTTACTTTTACATTACCGTGGTACCAACAGTGGACTGGTTGTACTGAGGTTACAGCTGTGGTACCACTGACCACAAGCAATGGTAGCACAGTTTAGGACGAAATGATCGTGGTGCCACTCATAACTAGATGACCAAGTCGTATATTGACGCAAATTGAAATTGACAAACTATAGGTTTAACGAGAAATCAACAAAAAAGTTCGCACACAATTGGTCCGTTTAGCGTAATTTCTCGAGAGCATAACCAACAGATATCACATCTGTTATTAATTCCATTTCAATATCTCTTATCACGTCATCATTTATAACATCTAAGGCCGTCCGTTTGGGTTGTATTTTAACTTTATTTGCTTTCGTAATTAGATTAATCTTTTTTAATACCTTTAACAAGTGTAATAATGTTACTCTATTTTTATTAACGGCCCAACCTTCCAAGACATTATTGGTTCAGTGTTTAAGTCCAAAAACACTTATAAATTCAATCAATGTATGTACAGTAAGAGTAAAACTGAATGGTAAATACGGTACTTTACCACCAGAGGTACTACAGTATTTTTTTTATAACTGTGGTACCACCAGAGGTTCTACGGTTATTTTTCTATAACTGTGGTACCACCAGTGGTACTACGATTATTTTTTTATAACTGTGGTACCACCAGTGGTACTACTAGGTGTACCACGGTTTCGAAAGGCTATTGACGCTAGTAATAATAACTTTGTGGAAATAAGCCGGGAGATAATGACAAACACATTTAGGGGGTGGTGATTATACGTGCGTCTAAGTTAACGATGTATTTATATTAATAGGATACTACATTCCTCTTCTGAAATATTGGTTTGGTTTCATCTGCAAGAGCCCAAGACCATCAATAGTGCAAGTGAAACTAACATGTATAGTTTGCACCATTGATAGTGTCAGAATGAGTAATATAAATATCAATGTAACCTAATAGATCTACTAACTAACCTGTTTAGAACGTCCATTTGAATGTGCCATCTCCTATATACGTGTCGGTTAATACATCTGAGGCCAATCTGAGTCACATGTGTTTCATGTTTGACATGACGTTATGTGGTAAGTACACGACGTCATTAGTCATTACACAAGTTATATAAGCTTGTTAAACTGTTTCAGTGGTTACTTTGGTGTGGCGGTAAGGCGTTTGACTGCTAAATCAAAGGTAATAATATTGTATCGAATCACTCAGATCAATACAAATATACATATTCATGCAAAGTAAATGTATTTGTACTGTACGGGAATGGCACCCACCAACTTTGACTTTGAATTGTTGTTTAATTAAATGTAACAAGGATCTTAGCTATTATGAAGCTTGTCTAATCCACAAAGTATAGTGGGTTGGAGAAGTTTGTGGAGAGTTTCAGATCATTAGTTACCTTTGTTAATAACGTTTTTATTCCCACTTGTACCACTCGTGTTATAGCGGGAAATCTCGTTCTCCAAATTACCACCATTTATATAACTAAAAATACCTATCACACACAGGAGAAGACAAGGAAATACATTTATTTATTTACAGTTAAAACATTGATGATTTACTGGTATAAATATACTCGTGTGGCTGGTTGATACAATTGATGATAAAATCATTCCCGATGAAACCGTCGATAGTATCAAGGGTAATGATTATTACCCTTGGCAGTACCAGTAGTGTCATTCTAGTGTCAGGCGGAAAACACAACACAATTTGGTTTAGTATTTACTGGCTGACCCGCGTAACTTCGTCTGCGTCACCCCGTTTTTGCAAGATTTTTCACTTCTGCTCCGCACCAGTTGGTTGTAGCATGATGTTATATACATATAGACCTGCCTCTTCAATCACTCTATCTATTTAAAAAACCGCGTGAAAATCCGTTATGTAGTCCTAAAGATTTAAGCATACATAGGGATATAGGGACAGAGAAAGCGACATTGTTTTTTATACTGTTAGAAATCATTATTTATTTGGCAATTTAATTTGTATTTGGAATAGCCTTATAGAATTTAAATCTATTAAAAAGTATTTTACTTGACTAAAAAGTATTGAAAGTGTTGTTTTTTTCGAACGAACGGTCATTCTTTTTGCGATGGCGCTCTGAAACTGATGTGTATAAAAATACGTATTGTTATGGGAATAAAAGTTATAATTGCCAAATAAAGTGTGGATTATTTCTATTAATTCAGAAGTGTGACGCGTGACGCCCACTTAGGTATAAAGGTTTGATTGTCCAGTTCCAAGGTAAGATGCATTTTTTTGTTTGTCCTCATTTTCGGACAATATGGCTGACTGACCTATTAAACTAGATTAGTTTGATGATAACATATCATATCATCTAATGTGTCTTTAAATAGAAAAGTAATTTTCATGAGTACCTACACGGAGTTAATTTGTGTTTATTTCTTTTATTTGAAATCATTGATCTGATTGTTGATTATGAATTAGTATAGGTACTAATGATAATTTGATAAAATAAGCAGTTCCACCAGTTTAATAATATCAGTTCAGATCTGCAAGTTTTAAGTAAATCTAACGATACTTTACGATACCCAAAATCGATTATAATTGTCTCGTAAATTCATAAGAATATAATATGTAAGTATGTTGTCCAGTTGTTATAATTTAGCACAAATTTCGGATTAACAATTAGGTATTAGGTATTTTTGTTGAGGAACATTTTTATGCTTACTTACTTTAGGTACCTACTTATGTGAATTTATTTCGTAAATATCGTACCTAAACAAGGTTAATCAACGATAAAATATTTTCAACCTTTACGCATTATTCTTGAATCGAAGACTCATCATGTTTCTTGTGTGTATTTATGTGAAATAGATATGTATTATTATTTTGTGGATTTTGACTCATATTCTACGCGTTGTTTCAGAACTTTTGATACGATTGTTTCAGTCTCACGTTGTTTAGCGGCTTAAACTTTCTTATTTATGCAGTAATTTATATAACGTATTCAAAGTATTTATATACTAATTATTATTATTAATTATTATCATTATATACTAACTCATTCGGTTTAAAACTTATTTATTAACAATCTACCTACTTCAACAAAACAGTTATCTCTAATTATAAAATTATTATACCTCGTTTCTTCACTTTGTTACTTACCTACCTACAGTCTCACTAGCCTTCGTTATGTCTCACCGTGGTGATACCCCACCTATGGACATTGATGGCGATCGTAGTGCACCTAAAGCTAAGAAACGAACAAGGGATAGTAGAACAAAGAAGCGGAGCTATCATGACAGGCGCGGTAGGAAAAAGTATCGCTATTCTAGCGATAGCAGTTCTCGCTCGCCCAGTCGCAGTCGTTCTCGCTCGAACAGGAAACGTTCGCATAAACGGCGTCGTCATCGCCACCGTGATTTCACGAGCACTTCCCCGTCTTTGAGCCCCTCTCCCAAACGAGGAGAGAACCCGAAATCGAAATCGAATGATGACCTTTTACAAAGCCTAGTTACAGCTTTACAAGGGGGAAATACTCGTGGGAATGCGGCGGCACATGTACAAGGGGCCCAAAATATTATAACTGAATTCGACCCAAAATCAAAATCGCAGACCATGAAAGATTGGCTATCCAAAATAAATGAATCAGCCGAGATTTATGGTTGGTCAGAGAAGCAGACAATTTTTTATGCCTTGCCCAAGTTGTCAGGATTGTCTAAAAAGTGGTACGATGGCCTAACCAGTGTAAAGTTTAATTGGGTTGAATGGCAAGATAAACTACTCAGGGCATTCCCGTGTGACCAAAATTACGGGGATTTACTATCGGAGATGCTAAACCGTAAAAGTAGGAGAAATGAAACGTTAGTCGAGTACTATTACGACAAGATAATGTTAATTAACCGTTGCGAATTAAAGGGCAGGCAAGCCGTTGATTGCATTACACACGGAGTTTTTGATTATAATATCCGAATGAACGTTCAAGGAGCACATTACGATGAACCAGAGCAGGTTTTGAATTACTTTCGTAATATTTCGACAAAGACTAACGATTCATTTCAACCTCATCGACATAATAGTGACGTACGTGACGGTTCCCTATCACAACCTAGCAAATCCAATGAACCATCAAAGGATCGATGGAATAATAACAGAAATCAAACAGAATCATCGAATACTAGGAGGCCATTTAATAGTGTAACATGCTTTAATTGTGGTGAACGAGGTCACACCGTTGTAAGGTGTAATAAGGAAATTATTAAATGTGGCAAATGTAGACGACACGGACATTTAGACGCAAATTGTACGTTTTCCTTGGACGGCAAATCCAATGATCAGACTGTCGGGAGTAATACTGACCAATGCACCAGCAGTCTTCCAACGGATGGTTCATTCAATATTAAATAAACACAAAATTCCTGGTGTTGTAGCATATATGGACGACATAGTCATAGGATCGGGGACTATTAGCGATGGTGTCGAAAAGTTAAAATGTGTCTTAGACATGCTACATGAGGCAAATCTTACATTAAACCTACATAAGTGTCACTTCCTAAAGAGCAAGATAGAATACCTAGGTTTCGAAATTACTGCTGATGGAGTGCGCCCCGGTGCAGGGAAGACCGACGCTGTTGCCGCCTTCCCTGTACCTCGGAACGTACACGAAGTGAGGTAGTTCATAGGGCTAGCCAGTTTTTTCAGGCGATTTGTTCGAAATTTCGCCACTATCGCCAGGCCCTTGACTTCATTGACCAAAGTCAATACAAAATGGATCTGGGAAGACGAACAGGCTAGTGCGTTTGATGAAATTAAGAAAAATAATCACGTCTCGACCCACACTGACTATTTATAACCCAGAACATCAAACAGAACTCCATACGGATGCGAGTCGATTAGGTTTAGGCGGAGTGTTACTTCAGCGGGAGAGCGATGGATCTCCCCATAAGGCAGTTGGCTATTTCAGTAGACAAACGACGTCAGAGGAGCAACACTTTCACTCGTTTGAACTTGAAACACTTGCCATAGTTTTCGTTTTCGTGTCTATTTTTTAGGAATATCGTTCAAAGTCGTTACTGACTGCAATGCCCTAAGGACCACCCTAACAAAACACGATCTTGTACCGCGGATAGCACGTTGGTGGCTCCTCGTTCAAGACTACTGGTTTCCGTTTTCGTTAAAAAATATGTCCGTGCGTGTATCCATTGTGCTTATGCTAAGGAGCCTTCCGGAAAAAAAGCAAGGGTATCTACATCCAATAACAAAGCCAAGTGTGCCATTCGAATGCGTTCATATAGACCATCTAGGCCCGTTCGTCCGGAGTAAAACTGGGAACACTTACATTTTAGGTATTATAGACTCTTTCACCAAGTTTATAGTATCGCGAGCAGTCAGGAACACCAAAAGCAGAACGTCTATTCAAGTCATGAGAGATTTCATTGGACTATTTGGTTCGCCAAAAGTAATTGTATCGGACCGTGGAACTAGTTTTACTTCTACGGAGTTTAAAAAGCTTGTAGAGTCCAATCAAATCAAACATGTCAAAAACGTGGTAGCCAGTCCACGAGCGAATGGCCAAATCGAACGGTACAATCGCTCAATACTAAGTTCTTTAACAGCCTTGACATGATCGTAACTGGGATTCTGATCTTGGGAAGGTTCAATGGAGCCTTAATAACACCATCAATAAGGCTACGGGGAAAACCCCAGTACATGTGGTATTTGGCAGGGAAACTGTTAACTTAGCAGAAGCTCACCTCCATGACATCTCGGAGCATTTGGCAAGTACCGATAATATTGAAGAGATCCGTGGGGAGGCTTCAGCTTCTATAGCTAAACAGCAGGAGGCTTTGAAAGTTCGATTCGATAAAAAGCGATGCAGAGCTAAATGCTATAAATTAGGCGATCTCGTTATGGTCTTGAAAAACGTTCGTAACATCGGTGATAGCAATAAATTAATGCCACCATATAGTGGACCCTACAAAATTTCAGCCGTCTTGGGCAACGATCGTTACGAGGTTAGTAGTATAGACGGGTTCTCCTCCAGAAAATATAAAAACGTATATTCAGCAGACAGAATGAAGCTTTGGATACAACTACGCAGTTCAGTCATTTCTGAATCAGAGGGCGAAAGTGAACGTTTCCAAAGCGAATAAATAAAGATTCTTGTTATGCACATTTTGTATTCTATAAGTATATGGTATCGTATTTATTTAATAGTCTATATACGGATATTATTTTATTTCGTAATTTATACCGAATTATGGATAGTGTGTATATAGTTCATATTGAGAGATTGGTTAATGTTGTCTATCCAACGGCGGACTGAAATAGTAATCAACGACATGCAACTGGAGACCGATGTACCCTGTTGATATGAAGATAATTCAAACTAGTTTGCGAATGGAGGCCGATACACCATGTGTGTACGCGGTACTTTGCAACTAAACCCATTAACTGAGGCCGATACACCCTGTGCGTGTACGCGGTATGTTTCAACTTGATATGAAAACAGAGGCCGATACACCCTGTGCGTGTACGCGGTATGTTTCAACTTAATATTTAAACAGAGGCCGATACACCCTGTGCGTGTACGCGGTATGTTTCAACTTAATATTTAAACAGAGGCCGATACACCCTGTGCGTGTACGCGGTATGTTTCAACTTAATATTTAAACAGAGGCCGATACACCCTGTGCGTGTACGCGGTATGTTTCAACTTAATATTTAAACCGAGGCCGATACACCCTGTGCGTGTACGCGGTATCTTACAAAACTATACTTAGAGGCCGATACACCCTGTGTGTGTACGCGGTACCTTATGAGTGAGCACCACGATCAGAGACCGATACACCCTGTGCGTGTACGCGGTATCTTACGAGCGAGCACCCGATCAGAGACCGATACATCCTGTGCGTGTACGCGGTATCTTACGAGCGAGCACCCCGATCAGAGACCGATACACCCTGTGCGTGTACGCGGTATCTTACGAGCGAGCACCCGATCAGAGACCGATACAGCCTGTGCGTGTAGGTACGCGGTATCTTACGAGCGAGCACCCGATCAGAGACCGATACACCCTGTGCGTGTAAGCGGTATCTTATTAGCGAGCACCCGATCAGAGACCGATACACCCTGTGCGTGTACGCGGTATCTTACGAGTGAACACCTCGACCAGCGACCGATACAGCCTGTATAAATCGATTCTACATGAATGTGTGTATGTACTTATATATTTCGAAAACTATAAGTGTTCTTATGAGAGTGTTTGTGCGTCAAAAATCTGTGAGAAAGTGATCTAGTGCCGCGAAAGTAGTCTAAACCGTCGCGTCGCCTAAATACGAATCGGCTTGAGTGAGGTCACTCAATATATTAAGGATGGCCGAAACTGTGAAAGTTAATGTATAGATGACAGTGGATAGATACACTAATAAACCTACCTAATTAGTTATGTTTGTTCCGTCATGTTGTTTTTTTTTACATTTATCATTATATAATTTGTCTCTTTCTTTTCTAATTGTTAAAATATTGTTAGGATAATACTTAATTCATTAAAAAAAATAATTGTATAATTTTTTGTTAGTCAACTTGTTTACCTACGCTATTTTAGTTTGTATTCAGTTTAGTGAATTATAATGTATTCTACAGATAATCAAAAACAAGTTTGTCCAATTACAAACAAGTAAATTCAATTAAAACAAGAGAGTTGTTAGATTTATAAAATAACCTTTATTTAAATATGTCATATTTTGCTTCATGTGTCTGAGGACAGACAATGTTCAGGATGGCCGATTGTTAGAAATCATTATTTATTTGGCAATTTAATTTGTATTTGGAATAGCCTTATAGAATTTAAATCTATTAAAAAGTATTTTACTTGACTAAAAAGTATTGAAAGTGTTGTTTTTTTCGAACGAACGGTCATTCTTTTTGCGATGGCGCTCTGAAACTGATGTGTATAAAAATACGTATTGTTATGGGAATAAAAGTTATAATTGCCAAATAAAGTGTGGATTATTTCTATTAATACTATGTAGTGATTGCAAACTGCCCACGGACTTCTGTAACTCACTATACATGTAATCAAACAATAGAGTTATAAGTGGTATGTCAGTTTAAAGAGAATCTTCAGTTGGTGTCCATGTTAATAAACAGAACAATGTTGAATTATTACTTACTGTGTTAAATACAAATGGAGATCCCAAAAGTAATTACGGGAACTTGCGAATTCTTGTGGCGATAGTGGTATTGTTTAGCACTTATCTTGAAGTAGTTCCTTCGCAGCTGTTAGCAAAGTAAATAGGTATTCTGATAGTGAGAATCGGGGATAATAATAATGAAAATGCGCTGCTTCTAATAATTTGGCAGTTATTGCTCTTATTTTTAGGTTTAAATTAAACAAAAGATAGTTGTTATGGTATAGCAGATAATTTTAATAACATAATTTCTAACTAATGAAAATAGTAAAAGAAACTTTACTTGTACCGAAAAATTATTGACGTTTTACTTGCGTCTTCTTCTTCTTCTTAAAAATGGATTCTTCTGCAAGCAAATTCGCCGCAATTTCGCCAATGTCAATGTAAATGCAATACAAAATTATTAATGGCGAGACGCCAATGTCAAGGTTTTCAAGAAAATCTTCCAGAGCCACGTTAGCCACGCCAGTAAACTTATTTCCGTGTCCGTCCCCCACTGCTTGCGTCTTTTAGATTGCCTTAAGTGTCACTATCACTTTGACGCCGACTGTACGTAACAAAATGGCTAAGCGTGTTTTCATCCTCTGCGTTACCCGCCGAAGAACAATATTCAAATAAATACTCTGTGTCCATAAGACAGTCTCCGTGGCGTGGCGGTAGTGCACGCGACTGCTACACATAGGGCGCGGGTTCGATCCCCACTCTGGGCAAAAAGTTGTATGCATGAATATGGCTGTTTGCACTGGTCTGGTCGTGCCTCGGAGAGCTCGCTAAGTCGTCGGTCCCGGTTGCCTATACAAACATCTATGGCAGTCGTTACGGGTAGTTGGAGCCCACAAAAGTCCAACCAGTCTAACATGGAACTTCGATATCGCCATTGGTCATTGGATCATTGGTTGTGGAGGTCAGATGACAGTCGTTTCACGGAAAATATCGAAGTTCAGCCGCATCACAGTTAGACTGGAAAGCCGACCCCAACCGAGTTGGGAAAAGGTTCAGAGAATGATGACTCTGTGTCCACAATTACGTTAGGCACTCAACATAAACTGTTATGGAATGTACCACTATAGCACTGATTTTCACTGTCGAAAGATTATTATGATAAGAAAAAGACAAAAACATAGTAACTCCCACCATAGGTACTTTTAATAATCTTATCGTAACAAATATAAAGTCGAATAACTAGTCCCAAAAGGTAAATAAATGATATAGATTTAACCATGGGATTTAACGATTACCTGCATTGAAGCAATATAGTTTGAAACTAGCCGTGGTTTGCGTGACCGTGAGGATTAGGCACCGGTATTTCCTATTCGAAATTCCGGTTATACCAGTCGTAAATATCACAATTTAATATTTGAGGAAGAATAAAGTAAATGTGTAGGTTATTTCAACGTTCCAATTTAAGTTGGTACTAAGTACTAATACTTTTATTATCCGTGTGGAGATGTAGAATTTCCGTTATGAATGTAGAAGAAAACAAAGAAACACGCATTTCTACATACATATACATACGCGCATAACACATTACTCTACCTAGCGCAGTCGGATAAAAGGAAGGGTAGACTCTTAAGTTGATTGAGATCGAGAACATTAGGTTGAATTCCAGAATATCGCTTCAATACCACAATAGAGGTTCACAGATGTTATAAATTAACGCAACGACGAACAACAAAGCGGGTGTTATCACATTGTTAGTGCTAATATCCACACTGTCATGTTGTAGGTATGCAATAGTACTGAGCCACAGAAAGGGCGGATTATATACAAACTTGTTAAGGCTGATTTAAAAAAAGAGTATTATTAATAAAGTTATTAGTAATTTTATTTTATTTTATTTTATTTTTATAAAATTGGTACAGAAACAGACATCAGATTGATGACACTATGACTATGATTTTACAAAATATATAGCATTTTAAACCTGAAGTCCACTTACATCTGCACACAGCATTTCTGTTGACTTCAGTGCCAGTTTAACTATTACTTAGCTATAAATATAAGTAAATTATGACTAATAATAATTATTCTAATACTTAGAAGGACACAGTGTGCGAATGACATACCTACATATCTTTACACAAAACCGTCTCACCGACCATATGCTCTGTCAACTTGTCTTATTAACTTTCCAAATATAGGCAGCTGTAATCAAAAGTATAATATACTTTTACCTTACTTTACTTTTAGTATAACATAATTATGTTTAAATTAATTTGAAATTAATTTTAAATTCGGTAACGTGGTAACATTACTAATAATAGCATTGACCATTTCAATAAATTGGGGTTGGCACGATATATCATTCTCCTCCATACATTCCTGGCTTTCGGACTGTTGGTTCAACTAAGGGTTTTTTCCAACAGGATTTTGAAGAAGAGACACGATATATTCCCTCATTTCCAACTCGACAGATTTTTAAGTCGATAGATTTTCAACTCGACGAATAATCGCAATAAATGAATTTTGAATTTTGATTTGATTTGACGGATTTTCAACTCGTCGGAGCGTTCAGGTTCAGTAATGAAGTTATACTCGTAATTTTATTAATATGGTATGGTTCATTTCCTTTAAAAAATCACAGAAATAATATATATTTAGCCTATTTATTGTTGAAAATTATTGTACAATAAATACTACAACGGATACAAAAATTTATCGTTGATTTTGTGGCCTGTGTCGACACAAGCCAAGCTCGCAGAATAGTCTTGGAATCGAAAGCAGATTACTACCGTAAAATATAACCGCAATCTATTGTATACAGGAGCACGGGAATATTATAATCAAAAGCTAGACATAGTATTTACTTACGAGTATATTGGGGTCTTGGATGTCTTAAATAAAATATTCAAGTACCTACGTTATTGTAGATATATTTATGGACCAATATTACAAATTCACGGAGTGGTAACTTCACTATAGTTGTTTATTTAGGGGCTTAGAAATGAATAGTGCTGGCTCATCTATTAAAATACATTCACACTCAAAATTTTCATTTCATTCAAGCAATCAACCCATTCGCCTGACTGCTGGTCATATTCTAAGACTTCCGGCACCAGTCTAACCCAGCCACATTTTCCAGGTCGTCAGTCCATCTGGCATTTGGCATTTCTGGATTTTGCGCACGATAAAAAAAAGGTCATCTGGCTGGGGGACGTCCTACCTTTCGTTTACCTTCTTACGGTCTTCATTCTGGACTCGTTTGCTCCACTGGCCATCGGTCCTTTGACATACGTGGCCAGCCTCCTGCCACTACAGCTTTTTTTTAAATTTAGGACACGTCAATTTGACTTGCGAAGTTATATAAAAGTATTAAGTTTATATATTTGGTTGAAATTCGTTCCAAAATATAACGAAATCGGTTCACAATTATAGGAGTAAAAAATAATAATGAACTGCCGTCATTTCTTCAGATAGTTACTTTTCCCCTGGCCTCATCACCTTCCTGCTCTGGTTTCAATTACCTGGGGTCAGTGCCACATGCCATTCTCTTCCATACATTCCTATTAAATATAATTTCCTTAGTCACCCCCTACTTTGCCATATCTTCTTTCACACAATGCATACTTTTCTTTTTGGGCTGAACTGTGCCCTCTATAGCCATCTACATTCAGACTTTTCTCCTGGAATATGACTGCTGAAAAGCTTACGTCATTATTAGTGTAAACACAAATATAATACAAACTAAATCGTGATAGTATTCGTTGCGTGGAAATACCTACTCGTAACTTTATACCGCTCAGGTGACAGACAAGCAAACGGTCTACCTAAATTGGACTGCTCAATTGGGACGTTTGCCTAGTGTAGATACAAAAGTATCACAAAACAACTTCAAATAGAATCCGTTTAAGTAATTCTCAAAGAATAAACTTCGTAAATTTAATTTCAGATCCGTAACAATGTAGTTTAACAAGAATATTTTTCAATTTTCAAAGATACTTTATAAAATAAAAAAGGAAAATATGATCTTGTCTTAACAAGACAAGAACAAACAATCTCTTCAAGACAACAGACACAAAAAACATTAGAGAATTCTCTTCGATATTGTAACGTTGTACGGCACAATTGGATTCGTAGTCAATATAAATTCTTTTCGAACTTTATTGTTTGTATCTTCGTATTGAAGAACTTAGACGGCAAATAATTTAACTATGCACTCGATAAAAGTTTCAAACAAATGCCATCAAGACTGAGCACAGAATCAATATAGTATAATCAATAAAAAGTTTGGTCTTGTGTCGCTACACTAGATATTTCATTAGTAAGTTCATTTGAACGTAGAGAAAAATACGGACTGTCACAGAATATCGAGTCAAACATTGGCGATTTGTAGTATTCACTGTTTGCATAGCAACGTGTCACTGGTTGCACAGCAAAGAGTCACTGGATGCATAGCAATGTTTTACTGATTGCGTAGCAATGTTATTTAAGAAGAATAAAATTTCTGCTGTGAAAAAATGTAACGCAATATTGTGGGTAACCTATTGAAATATCGAATTTCTGTTACCCGAATCTTAAAACCCCGAAAACGGTTGGTAGAACTTTTAAAAGACAGATGTAATGAATGACAACTTTCTATAATTCCGTTTTTCATTTCCCAGATGAATCAATTTCCAGGTGCACTAAAACCAAATTTTCAAATAGTATTTTTTTGTTTTCTATATTGTCATAATCCAAATATAGTTATACCAGATTCTCAGAATATTTTTTTTTGTTTCCCATCGTACCATTTTCCAAATAAACTATTACCAAATTTTCAAAATCTTTTTATTTGGTTCCCATACAATCGTTTTCCATCTAAACTATATACAGGTATAGTAAAAGTCAATAAATTTATACGATTCATTTATTAGGTAGGTACCTTCAGCAAGTAATTTAGAAATATTAGTTGCCTATTACAGATAGGTTTAAGTGACAAATTCGACTCAGCAGGTTAGGTTAGGTTAGAACTGCAGCCCCCGCACGAGCCGAGCGAGCGAAGCGAGCGTGCCGCGGCAGCGGCCGGCGAGTGCTAGCTCCCTTGTAATTTTTCCATTGTATTCATTTTTAAAAATCTGGATATTGTTTGTCTGGATATCAATAAACTGCAATTCAAAAATTTGTGTTTTAAAAATTCGGCTTTCGTGCATATGGATTACGGTCATCTGGATTTTGTGCATTTAGATTTCGTGTGTCTGGAATTCGTTCGTCTGGATTATAAAACGTCGTACAAATGAATAAATAGGAAAATGAAATTCGGAGTTCCGATTATATGGCAAATAAAACTTCGGAATTTGGAAAACCGGGATTATGAATAAATGGCCAAACGTTTTCTGGATTATGATATTCGGAATATTAAAATTCGGGATTAAGATAGGTAACCAATATTGTGAAATAAAACACGAAACGAAAGATATGTGGGTGTGGAAATTAACCACCAGATTTTTCCTTTGGAAACCACTACGGTTATGGCAGGATTTAATTACACAGGACGGTATATTTGAAATGTGGTTTCTTAGTAATCCCTGTCATTAATGATAACCAAGCTGTATACTTTTGTGTTTTTTGACAAGGGAGAAGCATGGTTGTACACAAAAAATATTGCAGAATTTCAAAACACACAGTCGCTTTTTAATTTCAATTTAGTACTCCATTATGACACGATCACTATTCTCTAGACCACACCCAAGCTTACCATTAGGCGAGGTGCGGTCATTTGATGGTCTAAATATAAAAAAACTTAAATAATCCTGTGTTACTTCTCTACCTATAAAGAAATATGTCTTTCAATAGGTAGTGTGTTGAACGCAAGACGCCAATTACCTTCACACATTTTTTCTTGCGAAGGTAATTAACGTACTACCTTTTGGTCTCTAACCGATTTAAAGCACCCCTGTACTCGATTGTACTTTAACTCGATTGTAACACCACCTTATCTGATTACCTGACACCGGATTACTTGTAAATCTAAATAATTCAGACACATGAAATTTAAGCTGAAGGTACCGTGTGTGAGGTATGACGGCGTTCAGCCCCCCTAAACAAGTATTTTATTCGCTCACACGTGTCAGTTACGTAAAAATACGTGCAATATTAAACATTCTATTCTATTCTATCCTACAAAACGAGGGCAAACGAATTGCCACTTGTCTCGGGGTCCCCTGTCATTGCAAGCATAATTAACATGACTAATATTCAGAAATCATATTTATTCTCTCATTATATACAAATTTATTGTAAGCATTAAAGCCACAAGCCATATATCAAATAAACAAACATAATCTGTAATTAAAATCTATGCGATTTGAATTTATATTTGCTTGGTGTTCTTGTACAAAAAGATTAAAAAGTTAAACTAAATATAAACTGTCACAATAACTGAGATATATTGTCGAGACGTGAGATAACTGCTTGTTTCTCACAATGAATATACACTTTCCGTGCCTATTTGGAGACACTTTTTTATACACTCTAACCATTATACCTAATTTAAAGATATACCTACCCCTATACGTATATACTTACTTCTTTTCATACATAGGTTTCTGTACTCCTGTTCTCACAATAATATATTAGGAAACTTGATGTATGTTAGAAAAAATATTACAAACTTTCAAAGAGTTTGTGATAGGCATAACCTAAATACCAGACACAAAAATAATCTTGTTGTCTATGATCGTAGACTCCACAAAATTTCTAAGTCTTTTCAGAGTAATTGTATACGCTTTTTGAATAAGCTCCCAAATGAAATTAAGGATTTGCCTATCAATAAATTTAAATATTTAGCTAAAAATGAGTTATTGCCAAAACAGCTTTATATAAAATCCAGGATATTTGGATGATAAATAAGATTAAAAAGGAGTTGAGCACGGAAAAAATCTATTGCACTTGAACACTTCTCACTAACAGCACAAAAAGTTACCAACGCAAAGGCTTCATATGGGATGGGAAGATTTGATCCCCAATAATACGTTTACTGGTTTGACTGAGGCAAGATACACCGTTGCGGTTTGAATCAGACCTGTCATACCCACCTCGTCACTAGTTCTAATGAGTTGAGATCTGAACAGTATTCTGCCCATAAAATAAAAATAAAATGTTAAACTGCATCGCATTGAAATGTTGAATCTGTTCTACCGTTGTCAGATCACTCAGTTTACACTTCGAAACATTTTATTTATGTTGAATTGTTTCATTTTTGTTTCATCGCTATATTTGTTCGTTGAACTGTTGTTTTATAAAGTATTTTTATAAAGTGAAGTTTTGTTCTGTTTTGAATGAATGGTTTGTCTGTTTTTATTACAAGTTCATTTCATATTTTGGTTTTTGAAGATCTTGTAAGCTGAATAACGTTAAAGTTCTTGGAAGCCGGTTCCCCGGCGGTCTGAGAAGACTCTGGCAAGGAACTCAGCAGGCTATTCTTTTTTTTTGGTCTATTCACAATACAATAATTTGCTTGAGTAACGAGTTGAGTGAACAATACAACAAGCTATTGCGAATCTGGGATTTTGCTATTTCGGGGTTTTGCGAATCTGTCCTTCTGCTACAGAGGCTGTTTATCGTCTAAATAATCTTAAATTTTATTCGGGCGCTAATTTCATTAAAGCGCTTGTTAAAGAAGCGTACATAGTAAATCTTTCCTGGGTGACCTGGAAATAATTACAAATATTTTGGCATATTACATGACATAGCATCTCTCACACAATCCATTCATCCTCTTAGATCGTCCTCTCACCCTGTAGCCAAAAAACAAACGCAGGACAGGAACATAAAATATAATTTAGTAGTAGTATCATACAACATGATCGGTGCAAGTGAAATTTGCTCTGCACCGGTTTTTAGATTAAGTTTTTGCGCTTCATTCTGTTTCTCTTTCACAGTGAAACATTACATTTAGTGATAAGCGCACTCGTATGTATCATACAGAATGTCTGACTGGTAAAAAGTGCCCTAGGCATTAAGTCTGTTTTTGTACAATTATTTTCTATTTGTGCATTGAGTTTAAATTTTACATTTTTACTTAATTATTTTTACTTTTTTTGATTATATTTCAAGTTTAGGTTTAAAATATATTCGTAAAGGTTATAAACATAACCTAAAAGAAATCTCTTCACCACAAAGGCGGTCAAATATAAAAGGCATTTCAGGCAAAGGCAAGGCATCAGAATTTATAGCTCTATACCTCAAGTTCTGTATCGATAAAGGTTACCAGTGTTCCGCGCGGGTGGAGTCGCGGACAGCAGCTTGTAAAAACTAAAGTATTTCACCGTACTCTAGTGAAGTGATCGGTGGATCGTGCTTAAGCATCATCAGACGTCGCCCAGAAGCCTCCTTAACGCGAAGGTCGATGTTTCTAGATCCCACGATGAGGTCGAGACACCGATACTCTTTTAAGATGTATCTTTATTTCTCTTTTGATATAATTTTGCTAATGATGCTATTTTAAAAACTCTTTGTTGCCACGGCGGTAAGTACACATCAAAAATAATGGGAGTTTGATTTTGAAAAGTATTAAGTACATGGTATTTTTTTTGTTAGAATTCATACGTACAAAATAACATTGTTAGTATTATAAAACGGTGAAAATGTTTGATAAATGATTACACACAACTCGGTTTACATTGAAAAACTATTTTATTTTAAGATTTTGCATCTCATGTTATGTTTTCGACACATAGCGTGGCTTTGTCCTAAGAATGCAACAAAACGCAACAAAAACTGATTTTGAATGTGTGATCTATTTACAAACATTTTACATGTTATAAGATATTCATTATAATATTATTTTCTTAATAATGATTTAGGTACTGTAACACTTTTCGCATGTATTATCAGTTTGTAATTTCCCACCTGTCAGAAAATTTTTGAAAAAGGATATGTGGTAGACTTTAATTTTTGCACACTGATCATTACGCTATGGATATGATTTTAAATTAAAACGACTCGTCAAATGTCACTGTCACCTACTGAAACTATTGCAGTTCAGCTGGGTAGCTAATCTATTTATTTTAGTCGGATAGTATGTGTCAGTTATTATTATTAATCATTTTGGGTATTTGTGTACTCAAAATCGCATACGGAGATAGGGACAAAAGACTATTGTCTGTCTCGCCTTCTGCTATCACAAATGTAAAATGGGCGTTCCTCGCTGATGATAACTGAAATTTTTAGTGTTCACTCCAGTATATTATCTCTCAATGTACTATTATGATATTGTTAAACAACAAGTCAGCTTGACCAATCACTTTGTAAGTAGTTGTAGCTATGTTTTTTGTTCACGTATAACGTATCACGTTCACGTATAAAAATATGGTCGAAACGTCAGGCAAAAGGTATGTATATACCTATACCATGATCGCGTTAATTCCCGGTTACATTTATTATCATAATTCACGTATAAAGTTTAAATTACCGGCTGGTTCAACCGCTAGTCAAGCCGTTTGTTGCAGCGAACGATTTATAACAAAACAAATAGTTATTTATTTGGCCTATGACTTATTTTTTGTACGGTGGTGATATTGATGATACGCGGACCCATCTGATGGAAAGTGTGTGCTGCGTGCTTGTCCGCCACCTAAGTGGTATAAAAAAATGCTCTATAGTGGCAAAAAATGAAAAATATAATTTATAAGCAATTTTATTCCACTTTCATAATAATTGTTTTCATACATTCGCCGTAACTTTTCGCCGCTTACGTACCCTAAAACATATTGAATCTAATAATACCACTACTAATCCATTTAATACCGCATTAAGGACGGCTACCCATGTCATAGGTACTTTACAAATGTACGATTAACGATCGCAAACTAAACTGTAAACTAAAATAACTTTCAGCGAATTTCCCCTCAGCCCTCGCCACAGAAACAGTTAGCGAGGGAACAGCCATTGCGACTGTCCACTCTGTTAAACTTTCGTATGACTATTTATCTTAATACATAAGACCACATTTTAGAACAGATTAAGTGGAACATAGAAATCTCTTTATAGACCAAGAGCCAGGGAACGATAAACTTACGTCATAGATTAAACGCAATTTAAGTTTTACAATATAAGCAGTAAGTTGAGAACACTTTTTATACCACTTAGATGGCAGATAAGCTCACGTGAACCGAAAGTGGTCACCATGGCCTAAGGACGCATGCAACACCAGAGGTGTTACATATACTGACGAGCCTGTAGAAACCTTCTAATGTCCTTTTTGAAGAACCCCGTATTGAAATCAATTGGAAAATAACAAAAAAAAATCATTAAAATTGAATAAGTTTATTCATTTTAATGACAAAGTAAAATTCAGGTATAATAGTATTATCTCTTATTATTCTAAAATAGCTGTCGAAGTGAAACAGATGATTTTGTATTTTAAAAGGCTCTGGTGGAAATTTTCACCATAGTAACAAAGTGAAAATCACCACTTTGTTATTATGGTGAAAGTGAAAATAATGTATGTAATGTGTCTTGTAAAAGTAATACAAAAAACCCTTAACGTGTTTAGGCAACTATTTCATAGCCCCGTGCCATCTACTAAATCTACTTAAGTAACGAGTACACGACCTTAGGTTAATAATAACCAATTTTTCTTTCCTATTAAAGTTACAATAAATGAAATACGAACAGTTTGACAAATGTCTGGCATCCCCGGGCTCTTGGACTGTCACTAGTGTACTGTACTAATGGGCCAGCCCGTTCATTCGCTACATTTAATCACATTCATGCATCCCTTGCCAGATGCGACTGAGGCACAATTTAAATCATTCGCTGCAGCGGCCATTGCATATTCATCACTTGTTTAGACCGTATATTATGTGAATGCGGTTGCGGTCTGAGCTAATTGCGGAACAGAGGCTGAAATTAGTTTAATGCTGTTGAATAAGTATCATAATGGTAGCCACACAAGTTGTGATATGCTTGCGCAAATTTCATTAACCTGTAGTTTCACAAGCATGAGCTTGTGCAGTTACTTGAACGTGCATGGGTGCCATTACTTTTAAGGTATACTATTGTACTATCGGTGGTGTATTTTCTGAGGTAGAGGTTCTCTTTCAAAAAGATAATTATTCTCTGTGCCTATTAACAACTCCGTAGTGTTTTCATAGTCTAACTAAGATGCGGTGGAACTTCGATATTTTCTGTGATATCGTAGTTAGGCTAGTCGGACTTTACAGGGCTCCAATTACCAGTAACGACTGCCATAGATGTTCGTATGGTAACCGGGACCGACGACGGCTTAACGTGCTCTCCGATTCACGACGAGACCAGTGCAAGTAGCCATATTCAAGCATAGACATACTTGCACTGACCGAGGCTTGAACCAGCGTCTCCTGCGTAGCAGTCGTGTTCACCAACACCACGCCACAGAGGCTTTCATCTTTCATTCTTCTCGGTCTTTCAAAGATATATGAAAGAAAACTAACTCATCTAACTTATTCACTAAAATCAATTCGTCTAACACTTTTTCTTGTAAATACAAATATAATTTTATAAGCTGAAATAACTTATAATGCATCATAAACTACATGTATATTATGTATGTATAAAGTACATACATATATGTGTTATTATTCATTAATATGTAACATGAATCTCAGAATTAGCATATTAACATTATCTTGTAAACATCGATAACATACGTTATGGGGTATCGGTTACCAGTAATCGGAAATGCGGTGTTACTATTATTGCAAATGCTATTAGCATGTCGTTATTATAGTTCTGTATACCACTTACGTGGCAGACAAGCGGCTCACACAATGGAAAGTAGTTGCCTTGACGTGTGCGACACCAGGGACGTCTACTGACGCTGCCGAAGTCATACTCACGCTGCCAGAAGGAACTTCTTCTTGAACAATTCCATATTGTAAGCGCTTGGGAAAAATCTCAGCAAGGAGGTCATTCCACAGTCTCAGCGTACTTGGTAAGAAAGTCAAAAAGGCTTTTATAAAATGCAGGATTATTTTACGATGATAAACAAGCCTGGAAATGTGCTGTTCACTCAACTTGCTGCTCAAGCAAATTTCTGTATCTAGACTAAGTAAATGTTTGTAAATAGACCAAAAATAAAGGAAAGCCTGCTGTGTTTCTTGTCTGAGTCTTCTCAAGTCGAGTCTGTGTTTCGAACTAGTGGTCCATTAACTAACTAAATTAGGACGGAAGATCATCATGTCCTACTTCCTTTAAACCTTATTTCTTCCCGTAAGTGTCGTAGAAGGTGATCAAAAGATAATGTTATTTTTCATTCGATGGTAACCTACAGCTCTTGATAAAGTACCCACTTTTTTTATTTATGGCACGTCAATTTTACTTCACCTTGCCTGATGTTAAGCTCATGAAATACGGTCACCATTGCAAACACGTATAGTGCTACAATGGTGGCACTCAGCTTGACGGCCTCATCAAATGCTTTTTCACGCCCCGCTTAAGGGACCCCGGACTGTAGGAAGAAGGAAACACGTGCGCCGATAAGGAATTCCAAGATTTAATAGTGCGGCGGAGGAAAGACTCACCGAACCGCTTGGTTTTTGATGGAATATTCTGCACCGTATGCGGGTGACATCTAAGCCCTACACATGTTGTACACTGTGTAGGAAAGGAGAATTGAAGGTATTAGGCTCAACATACACAATAGTAAAAACTAACCGCCTAAATGGGGTAAGAAAACCTCTCCAGCGATAAAAAATCTTTACAATAAGTACGTATAGAATTAAGTCTCTTAATAAATATCACGAGCGTTATTTGCTGCGATACGCCCACGTTTTGTACAACGTTGCCTATTCTTCTATACAATAATATTTCATACAATAGAGGAACCTACTTCAATATACTTGAATTGGTATAATTCGGTCGTACAGGTACCCATTAAGTTTTAAGAGTACCATGATTGCCAATGGATTACGTCTTAATATTTTTACCTAATTGAAAAAGAATAAACTCAAGATACTTTTCAAATCTGATGCAAGATTAAAGAAAACATATTAATGGGGGGAGAGGGTTTCTTATAGCAGGTTAAACAATAAATAAGTAATAATAAAATGTTATTAAATAAAATTACCCACCCCCACAAAACCGTTATTTTCAGTAAAAACAAGCAATCAATTGGATGCACCCAAAATATATTGGTATAGTATATAATAGTAAGCCTACTAATAAAAAAACCGCGTTAGCCTAGTGGACCCATAGGTAATGGACTGCTGAGACGATGTCTCGGGTTCGATCCCAGGTACCATGGCACACACCAATGACTTTTCGATGCTTTTCGAAGTTATGTGTATAAGTGCCCGGTTAATGGCAATAGGCTCGCCACCTATTACATTGGGACCTAAACATAAACTGGCGAAATGTGGGTGCTAGCACCTCTGCCTATGCCAATAGTATAACGTGTATACGCCTAACGTGTAACGCTAATCTGCGATTGACAGTCGATTAAGCTTCACTTTTACGAACACGTTTTTCACTCATTGGTTTTAGCGAGTCGAGTAGTGACTTCAATGCCTTCAAGATTTCAAGATACATACTTACATACATAAAATCACGCCTGTTTCCCATAGGGGTAGGCAGAAATCACGGATTTGCTACGATCCCAACATACTACTCTAGCTTCATTCACTCTCATTACCTTCTTCATGCATGCTCGTCGGTTTAGGGTACCTGGCCCTTTTCTAACACTTTCCCGATTTGGTTCAGGTATGTGTGCCTAGGTCTTCCCCTTCCGACGGTACCCTCCACACTCAACTCATACACCTGTTTCGTTAAGCTTCTTTCATCCATTCTCTCAACACGACCAAACCACCTTAACATACCTTTCTCAATTCTTATCACTTCACTTTCTGTCACTCCACATCACTCTCATAGTAAGATTTCAAGTTCTTTCAATTTTTCAGACTAAGGACACTTACGAGGATATTTTATGAATTGGGACCAAAAAAATAAGGTGCAATAAGTTGATATGGGTCAAAAAGTCGATCTAAATTATAGTATCAATTTTGTGTGATAAATGAAACTATTTTATCATCATTGAAATTTCTGCAAAGAAAAACTATTTAAAAAAACATAACATAACATAAACTCACGCCTTTATCCCCGAAGGGGTAGGCAGAGGTGCTAGCACCCACATTTCGCCAGTTTATGTTTAGGTCTCAATGTAATAGGTGGCGACCCATTGCCATTAACCGGGCACTTATAAACTTGCGATAAAGCGAACTACCGAAATAAAAGACATAATTTTTATGACTCAGAGAAAGATTTTCAAATGTCAAACGATGAGACTTAAGGAATTGACTCCACATAACAGTCGTTGAGAGTTGGAAAATGTTAAAAGAATTTAGACACAATACAGAATAGATATACAGAATAATGCATTCGATTTTTCTATGTGGTCAAATTTTAGATCAATAAATAAATATTCTAGGACAATCCACACAACGTCACCTAGACCCATGGTAAGCATAGTTTAAATAGCTTGTGTTATGGGTTCTATATATATTTTTTGTGTAAATACATACATATTATACATAGACACACACAGCCACACACAAATATTTGCACATAGCGGGAATCGAACCCGCGCATCCTTCGTAACAGTCGCGTTCACTATTGCCACGCCACGGAGGCCATCAATGGTTCAATATAATAATCATTCTCTGAGCCTATTCTCAACTCAGCTGGGGTCCGTTTTCCAGTCTAACTAAGATGCGGCTGAACATCAATAATTACCGTGAAGCGACTACCATTGGACTTCCACAACGAAATTGTCCATATCGAAGTTCTGTGTTAGGCTAGTCGGACTTTTGAGGGCTATCCGTAACGACTGCCATAGATGTTAGTATGGCTACCGGGACCAATGGCATAATGGTTATAATACCCTTTGGATTGTAGCTTTTTATAGGTGAAAGAATAATTAAAATCGGTCTAATACAAACAACTAACAAAAAAAAACTAATTCTTCCTCATTATAATATTAGTGTAGATACATATTATTTATTTATATCTATTGTAAATTATTGGTTATGGAGTCGGTCTTACGATTGAAAGGTCCCGGGTTCAAATCCTGGTCATTATACTTCTTTAGGCACTTTACATTATACGGCTTAGCAGGAGGGCTTAGAGGGAATATTAATAATTACGGTCGCTAATATTCTTCACCAAAAAAAACCGAATAAATTATTATCAGGCGATACTTCAATGATTATGTCAAAAGTGTAATTGAAACAGTATCTGATGGCTTGTTTTTAAAATGCTATTTTCTTTAATAAATTTGTTAGAAACGATCGGATCAGATCAAGTATTATTTTACGTGGCAACTCCAAACGAATTATGTCGGTTCCAATTTCGAAAATAAACAATTGAATGTATTTCAACGCCGTCGTTGAGTTATTACGAAATTAAAAGATGGCGGCTTGACGTATATAATGTTCTAAAAATTCAAGCACAAAATGCATTTCGACGCGGTAATCAATAACAGGAACAGAAACTATCTTTTTCTTTGTCTGCACTTTTAATAAAACGTATGATTGACTTATTGAACTAATTAACATGTTAACAGAATTTAAAATACTATATTTTTTCGAAACTTTCGTTCACAAAATCACAAATGGTTTACTCGTTCATCACTCTTTCTCAAGAAAACCACGACTTATTTATATTCTCATAGTAAATTCCAACTATCGTGAAAATTTGTTTTTCTTTAGAGCCAGCAGAGATTTCAATGAAACGAAGTGGACATGTTCAACACCACGATACCAAAACTCAAAAGGATTTTGAGCGATGCCTTCTTTGAAGGGTGAATGAGTAGTGTAAGCACCTACCATGTGTAACTATCGTCTTTAGTTTATACCTTGTATTCTAGTACAAGAATAAAATATAATAACCTTAGAAAATTACTATAGTATGGTGTTATGCGAGCTTCTTTACACAAGTATAAAGTAAAGTCGCTTTCCGCTGTTTCTCCGTCTGTTCGTTTGTCTCTATGTATGGTTAGATTTTTAAAATTACGCAACGGATTTTAATGCGATTATTTAATAGATACAGTGGTTCAAGAGGAAGGTTTCTATGTATAAAATGTCATTTTACGACCAACAGGTGCGGATCAGAAATGACAAAAATGTAATGTTCACCGCAGTTGACACAAGACAGCTAGTTTATTTAGAATGTACAAGAGGTACATGTTGCGCCGACCCCAATTAATTACCACAAGGGTAGGTATGATGGTGAAAAGTTAGATGAAAAATAGTTTATGTTTTTTTAAATTGTTTTCAAGAATGGTATTATAATGTTGACAATGCAAGTGTGTCGCCTTTGGTCTGGACGGAAAAAGGACGATTATTGTAATTATGATAGATTGCGATTTATTGTAGAAAATTGAATATTGCTAGCTTCAATAATTTAAAACTACTGTCGAGGCTGTCAGGGTGGGGACCGCCCTTGCAGAGACAGCGCTTGTAACGGCGGTCACCATGTTCTGAACTGAGCTTGTGCTTACCATTAGGCACGGTGCAGTCAATTTGACGACCTAAACTATAAATAAAAAAGAGGTTTAAGAATTATTCATGGAAAAGTACATTGTGGTAACTCCTCCCCCATAGAAATGAAAACATAGTTTTCATACCGATATCTGAATTTCAATAAAATTATTTAATTAATATTTTTAATTAAGTGTTTCGTACGTAATTGACAATTACGGGTAACTGCAGTGGAAATGATACGTGATTTTATTGTCACTGCTTTTAATTAATTTTAAAAAGTGGCAAATTGATAGATACGATTGACATTATTTGTTTTATTATATAATATTTGCTTTATATCGTTACAAGGTGACGTGATGTGACGTCTATAGGCCACGGTACCCACTTTCCATCCGGTGGGGCATGTGTTTTTGCCACCTAAGTGATATAAAAAAATCCAATCAGAGGTACCAGTATCAAACAATTTACTAAACGCATGGCGTGGTTTAGTTTTATACTTTTGTTCTTTTGAACCGTGACAAACTAATCCATGAAGGAAATTAAACTCTAATACGCAGGAATAAGACTCAGTTTGAGTAATGCTGTGACGGGAAGGATTTATATTTTACGAACCGTGAAATACCTTTGACATGTACCTACCGTTCGACATTCCATTTAAAGTTAAAAACTGAAAAATCGGTCTGTTATATTTTTTGTGTTACAGGTACCAAAACTAACCATCAAAATATACCTATTTTGATCGTTGGTATTTAAATCTGGTTTATTATGTACAGTCATCAAACGAAATACAGTACCACTTTTTCATATAAGATTGTATGTAAATATGTATCTTTTTTATTGACTGTACCATGTGATCCACAGGAAGCCGGCAAGAATCGGATTGCTGGAACGCCTCGCCTCTGTATCCAACGTATATAAACATACTATAAGTATTATACATATGCGAATTCAAATCAACGCAAATAGATATATTAAAATTTATGGGTACATTTGCTTAATTTCACGATCTCTACGGGCGTCACGGTAGTGAACGCGACTGATACGCAGGAGTCGCGGGTTCGATTCCTGCTTATTGAAAATATTTGTGTGCATGAATTTTGCATTGGTCTGGGTGTTTTGTATATATAAAATGCATTTATTTATATAACATTTTACTGTAATGTAATATGTAATGTATTTACATAAAAGTATGTACAGTAGAACTCAAAAGTGCAGTAGCAATCCTACGCAACTATAGCGTCAACATTCTAACGCTACTTGTGACCTTTTTCTTTTAAGACAAGCCAGCGTCGCCTCGTATTGCATAGTAACATTACACACACATATAAGCGCGCCGGCCGCACGCTAAACCATTTTTAGCCTTGATGTGCTAAAGCACTTATGAGCTCTGACTGTACATCCACATTCTAAAACCCATAACACGAGATTGTCCTAGAATATTAATTATTTATTGGGCATTTCATTTCACCATTTGACATTTATAAAATTTGAGGGACTCAAAAAGCCTGAAAAAAGAAAGATCCTCACAGCGGGGCGGGGCGATAACTAATTCTCTGAACCGCTCTCAAGCTTACCATCAAGCTGCGTGCGGTCATTTGACGGCTGAAATATAAAAAGAAACTCGCAATACGCCTATATCTTCAAAAGTAAACTTTATATTCTCAATCACTACCATTCTCTCACAAGACCGTCCAACGTTACATATAGACTTCCGAAATCTCCCTAATGATCGGTTTACCGTTACTAAATCGTCTATGAAAGTCAAAACTCCAATTACTTTTTATTCCGTGCCAAAAGTCCGTTTCCCTAAACATTGAGTTCATCGCGCAAGTTTCCAACATATTACGGAGCTTATCAAGTCTAATTTGTATTTCACAGCAACTTTGTAATGGGCGTTTGCTTGCGTCGTACTTTGCACAAGTTTTAAAATGTTTGCCCTCATTATTTAGAGGTAATTTTACCAACGACAATTTTGGAATATCTACCAATTTTTATATACAACCTGTCGATTGACAGCCTCAGTGTGGCGGTAGTGGAGACTCTACGCGGGAATCGTACGGTCCATGGCCCTATGTGGGTGTCCAGTATGGGCGGAGACCCTGAAGGCCAGACACGTGCAGAAACTGCACGCCCCGCAGCGCACGATGGCCATCAGGGTCATCAGGGGGTACCGTACGATATCCTTCGACGCAGCGAGTCTCCTCGCCGGATCGATACCATGGATCCTGGATGCGAGATCCCTTTCGGTGCTATATCGGTATCGAAAGGAGGCGCGGGAGCGGGGACATGAACCCGAGCCTGGTGAGCTCCGGGCCGTGAAGTCCCAGCTCCACGGGGACATGGTATCCGAGTGGGAACGACGACTTGGGCAATCACGCGCAGGGCACGCTGTATTAGCGGCGGTAAGACCCATCATGGGGGACTGGCTAGAGAGGCCACACGGTAGCCTCTCGTACCGGCTGACTCAGGTAATCACCGGGCACGGGTGCTTCGGGGATTACCTGCGTCGGATTCAGAAGGAGCCAACGTCCGAGTGCCATCACTGTGATGCGAGCGAGGACTCGGAGCTGCACACGTTGACCGAGTGCCCGGCGTGGGAGACGCCAAGGCGGGTCCTAGTGACAGCCCTAGGGGTGGGAGTTGTCTCGCTCGCCACCTTGCTCACGGCGATGGTACGATGCGCGAGTGCTTGGGCAGCCGCCGCCTCCTTCTGCGAGCAAGTTATGCTCGAAAAGGAGGAGGCGGAGCGGGTCCGGAGAAGACTCCGGGCCCGCACTGCCCGCGATGAGCGGAGGCGACTCGGACGTCGGAGGTCGCAGAATGACCTCCGTCCCCCATGAGCGCGGGCCTGGGGGTGACGGGTGGAGCCGCCTGTTACCCTAGCAGAAGCAGGCCACGGCGATGACACATAATGCCACACCATACCCAGGGGCTAGATGGGGACACCATGGTCCCCACATTTAGGGAAGAGGGTCATCTCAACAGAGATGTCCCTGGGTCTGCTGGGGTGCGAGAGATATGTCTTGTATAATCTCACCTCCGGCAATCGAGGATCCATGGATGGCGTGCGTTTTGGTCGGTTCGAGTCCGACATAATCACCTCCATCGGTTTTAGTGGAGGTGGTATCCGTGGGGATTTTGCGCACGATAAAAAAAAAAAAAAAAAGTGTGGCGGTAGTGCAAGCGACTGGTTCACATGGATCAGGTAAAAAAGGAGATGCGGATTTGATTCCTTCTTTTTTTTATTCCAATTAGGTGGATAAATGACGGAGAGTCTTTACCGTGGCCTATGGACGTTTGCAATGCCAGGGGTGTCACATTTCTGCTGACGACCATAATATAGAGAAGAGGGGCGAAGGGGGGGGGAGGGGAGAAGGTTAAGAGATTCTCTGTGCTGTCATTGCAGGAGACACTAAAATTGGATACGTATTCGTGAAATATGGTGAAACTGTACATACTGCCTATAACGACTATTATGTAACCCATATGCCATAATATATGTAATTACAACCTACTAATAAATTAATGAAACTGATAAACTGATAAACTCAGTGTGAATATTTGTATATACATGAATATTTATCTGTCTTTCTGTCAAAACATTGTCAACAAATCTATTAAAAAGAAACCATTTACAATATTAATAGTATTTGATATACGAGTATTAACACAAAGGCGACTCGAAATATCTGCTTTAACTCCTTATAACAGTATCATTTATCCTTTTATGTGTACATTACGTACTGTCGAATTTAATCACAATTGTAGAGATTCAGTCTGTATATTACGCAGATTATTTTTCGCATTACTTGTGTGAAATGAGAATTAATTACTTAATTTGAGGTTTTTATATACTTGCGCAAATTTTGGCTTTGCACAAATATTTAAAAATATGTGTTGGAAGATACTTGTGCAAGTTTCCTTAAAGTATATTTGTAAAGGTCTAGGCTTCTGCAGTTATACTTGAACGTGTATAGCTACCATTACTCCTATTGTTTCTCTTGTGGATATCCTCTCGCATACCCCAAGAGGCGGATTTATCGCCAAGAGGCGGATTTATCGCCAGGAGGCTTGAACAGATATTGCAGGTCAAAATACTTTGGCAGTGAAAAAAATTAAAAATAAGGTCCTACATTTATTTGCAAAAGTTTACTTATGGAAATTAGGCTGTCGTCATGATGAAACATCAAAACATTTCTTGTTTGACGAGTTTCTGCTAAGTAATTTAACGCAGAAATGAAACACAAAATAATTATCCAAACTGTGTACAGTATACCGAGTAGTAGTATACCGAGTGTACCCATACCTACACGGTGTCAGACCAAAAGTCAGACAAAAAACTCACTGTCTACTAACAATCGCAGCGCTAGGGGACGAGATCGCTACAACCTTAATTAAGTTACATAATTTAGAGGCTATGCCTATGCAGTTACGCAGGAATATCTGAATAATAGATAGTATACACTATAAATTAATGTTTAATCTTGGTCACAACGTTATTTCTTGACGTAGAAACAGTAAGAACTAGTTGTCTATAATACTTAATATTAACTAAATCTATAAGTAGGGTGAGCCTATAAGTGGGCGGTCGTACCAAGCGGGCTGAACTGGCTCTTACAAAGCGCGGCGTCGCCTTACCGCATGGAACAGCATGTGCTGACATCGCGTCTACGCCACGCCACATAATATCCATAGGACAAAGCCCTTGTCTTTAATTTCTTAGCTACGCTACTTAAATAGGGGAGTAATATTTTGGCGCCTAAACCATGATACTATATGCTTACAAATTGTGCAAAAAATTCTGAATTAAAAAAATGAAACTTTAAACTTCTTGTTATTTAAGACGTAACAACTTCGCGGTTCGTTCGAGCCAGACCCTTATCAGTCTACAACTTTTTGGGACGGAATTACACGCCAACAAAAATTACAGACAAAAAATTTATGATGTAGTCAGCAAAAAGGTTCCACAATTTCTCATTTAACAAACAAATAAATATCTTTTAAAATTCCTTATAAAAAATCAGGGCCAATGTTCACTGAAATAATCTCAATGAACATTGTTAAGCCAAGAGCACACAGGGAAATATGAGAAACTTTTTCCTGGTGGTTTATGATTGATGTGCTGAATCACAACTTGTAAGTACGAGTACGTTCATTATTTATTTTGCAATTTTCATTAGGTCCTAAAAGAAAGAACACAAACTAGTAGTTTAGTAAACAGTGGAATGTTTTTCTTTACAACAACTTATGAGAATTTAATGAAATTTTGAGGTATTAATACGCAAAAAATTTCGAATATATTTGTTAAATTTGTTTAATGTTATATTTGTTGGTCCTACAATAGGTAAAGCCAAAATTTTTCGGGTACCCATCCTATCGAAATCTAACGGGTCCCCATTGCCAGACATTTGTACCCACTTAGCCTGGCAGATCCGAATCGATTGAAGCAATGCGATGAAAATTTCCAGCGTGAACGTAGCTTTACACTGAAAATTTTCTTGAGAGGTCAATGCGAAGGTTTGTTAGCCATCAGTTGGAGGCTTTTGAGCGCCCTTTGTGTATTTAAGGTTCAAGTTAAGAGCTCATAACAGTTACCACAACAACTGTTTGTTTTGCATAAATAACAGTTTATTCATTCTGTACTTTATTGAATTGGAAGTTTGGTAACTGAATCAGATCTTACAAGTTCGTTTACATAAATGCGTTAGTGGGCTGATATGGCTCAGATAATACTAGTTTCTTTTTACATTTGATAGGCTCGCGTTTGACTTTTATCTCTCCTGTTGATCGATCGTAGAGCACGCTTGCCTAAGTCTAGTCGCACTCTAATCTTGAAGACTTTCACGTTAGTCTTCTCTTCATTATTATTCCTCCGCTTCTCATCAATGCTGTTAGTGAAGTTTAACGATTGCTAGCTGGTATTACTTTTAAATTTCATGGATCTATTATTAGAGAACAGCCCACGGTTTGATTTTCTTATCTTTACGTTTTTTCCTTCTCACATTTTTCTTCTCACAGCGACATACATAAATGGTCACGCTTATTTTCTTTCAGGGTAGGCAGGGGTGAAATTCACCAAACATTGTATTGTTTTCGGTTACACGTAATAGCGGGTGTGCCTATTGCCGTATTCTGATCGCAGTATTGTAGTCTCGGCTATGTATATCAGTCTGATGTTAAACAGCCCTATCCCTTAGATACCTTGTTCGACACCACTTCATGGGAAGAGATGGGGGTGGCTCAACCGAAATCACTAATATTCCCTTTAACCCTAAAGTTAAGGTCAATCGCTTGTATTAGGAGGGGATTTACGTCGGTTGTGTTACGACTAGGTTTCACACAATAACCTTTTTTTAACTTTACACGTACATCTAAATTAATATTATAACGTGGAAAAATTTGCTTTTGTATGTGTGTGTGTGTGTACATATGTTTGTAATGAATAAACTTAAAAACTACTTTGCAAAAATTCTTCCAAAATTTGATAGCTACATTCACCGTAAGTAACATAGGCTATTTTGCACTGCGTGATAACTGACATACGGGCGGAGTCACGGGCACCAGCTAGTAATAAATATTTCTGTGCAAAATTTTCACCCTGATATGATGAAACACATGCAAAATCTTAATTAATATAAAGTCAAGCAAATTGTTTATTAAACCGTATATTTAAACCACAAGTACATAATTGGTTAGTCTAAGCCTCTACGACTTGCTACACCAGTGATTCGTAGCAGTATTCCGTAGCGCCTACGTCGTAGAGCTACGGATGTGATTATGATATACGGCTAACAGACAAGGGGAGTTTCATCGTAATATTAAGGGATTTTGCAGACTATTATCTATGTATACTTACGGCTGTATGTCCACCAAGGTATAGGCAGAGGTGTAACACCTACTATAATTCACCATCTAGGTTAGCTAGAGTGTACATTGATCAACTAAATATTTACCGGAGTTATTTTATTTTTAAGGTACGGTAATAATTATACGGTATGACACAATACCGAGTTACATTGTGTTCGCGTATGTTTATATTTAAATAAAATAATTTATTTAGTTGATATAATTCTATTATTTATTCTGAGCCTGACGTTTTGGTCGTCATTATTTATAAAATAATACGCATATGTGCTTTTACCATTACTTACCTTATTATTAGAGCAGTAAAAAATATTCTTCACAGCACTACACTAGTAAGTGTCGTTTGGTAGTGCGGTTGGTCACCCATTTCACAATCACAGTCGATATACTGCACTGGTAGAGTAGGAGGGTTAAAAATTTCTGATGTGTCAAAGTGCAGTCTGGTAAAGCAGTATTTTTTATTTATTTATGGCACGTCAATTTGATTTCACCTCGCCTGATGTTAAGCTGAAGGCAAAGTCTCATGAAAGAGGGTCACGATTGCAAACACGTTCAGTGCTACAATGGTGCCGCTCAGCCTTGCGGCCTCATCAGATGCTTTTTCACGCCTCGCTCAAAGGAACCGGGACTGTAGGAAGAAGTGAACACAATATTGACCATTTATAGTCTTTTGAGTGGTCTAGTGTGTTCGTGTCCTAACATAAAACAAGTCGACACGTACACTTGCCGTATCTAGTGATATGATAGGTGCGGATATTATCATATTTATTGCTATATCATTATACGCACAAGTCGTGGAGTAATTTATGGTATTTCTACTATAGAGTAATGGTGTTTCTGGAGTCCTACTGAGAGAAGGAAAAAGTCGAAATAAAAACTAAATCCTATTATTAGAGGACAGCTATGGGTTATTTGATTGATTACAAAAAAATGTATCTAAGTATGCTTATATGCATTTTAGAATCTAGTTAAGTTCCGTGGGTAGGTGGCGGTGTGTAGATTGTCCTTAAATATTTAGATAGTTGCTCCGAACCCGATTACTGTGGTGGAAGCATGCCCTTATGCAACCACGAACAAAACTAAGATGACAATGTGTGATGGCTTTTTTTTTTTATACCACTTAGGTCGCAGACAAGCGCGGCCCATGCGGCGGATGGGTAGTGGTTACCATGGCCTACATACGTTTACAACACTAGTGACCTCACACTCTCTTTAGTATATGATCTCTTTATTCTTTCAAAATATGTATTACTTAATTTTATCATATATTTTTAGTTTCAGCTAACATTTCCTAGTATTTTATTCTTCTTCCATGACAAAATACCTGTTTGCGGGCAATAGGCTTGCTACCCATTACATAGGGCCAAAAAGCCGAATTCGCGAAGTGTGATTGTTAATATATCTCTGCTTACCTCTTCGGGGATTAATAGGCGAGATGTATGTATATATATTATTATATCCTAGCCTATATAAGTGCGCAATACTTTGATATCTTAATAAACATCGTAAAAAAAAACGTTCTACAATATTATCACGACATTCAATTTCATTTCGAAACGTTGAACATCTGTTTACTTTGTATTTCATTAAAGATAATAACTATCTACATAAAACACAAATTACTTTATACCTCATTTGTTCTTAACTTATTTGAAATTAAAACAAAACATAATTAAAATAAAATAATGTTCAAAATTTTACATCATTTCAATAATTCTACATAAATTTTCTTACGAAATAAAAATTACAACAACCTCCTTCTTCTCATATTAATTAAAAAACAAAACTTAAATTCGAAATTTAAAATTCAAAATATTAATGAAAAAAAAAATGGTCCTTTGAAAAGTCGGGAACATATTATTCAGTAGTAGACGCGCGGTCGTCCAGAGCGCACGCCATGCCGCTCTAACTATGCGGACGCTCATACTAATATACGTCGCGACGTTAGTGCAGTGTTATCGAAGTGAAGTGAGGAGTGTGCGACATGGTGGTAGGAGTCTCATAAGGCATGGGAGGTCCAGGGTGCACTTTACTCGTATGCATGGCAGAGTGCGAGATCTGGTCGCCCAGATCGAGGCTGAGAGGAGCAGCGAACTAGGTAACTAGTACTTTCAGATACTTCCTCACTAAAAATAAGTTAATGTTGTATGAAGAATTGGTCATTATGTTTAATGGAGAACCGATAATTGAGTTATTATATTAAACGTTTTTCAGACTTCCATCTTTGAAATTGATCTAAAAATTTTAGTACTTGCTAAGTTTGTGTTTTAAGAATACTTTTAAATTTTCGTTTGACACATGTCAATTCTTTTTAGCGAATCAAATAGTGCATTATATTGAAAATATGTGCCAAACTGTGTTTTTAAAATTTAAATTAAATTAGTATTTGAATTTAAATGTTATAGGAATGCAATTAACGTTTTTCAGTTATATTTGAGCTAATCATTATAGATGTAACTCAATCTTTAAAGAATAATGTACAATATTATTGATAGGTGGTAAGACTTATTAATCTTTATTTTTTAATCGTGCGAAAAGTCCCCACGGATACCCTCCACCGGAGTCGGTTGGGTATGTTATATCGGACTCGCACCGACTTACACACTTCGTCTTTGGGTCATTGGTTGCTGGAGGTGAGGTAGTAGCCAACATATATCCCTCGCACCCCTAAAAAAACCCCGGCAGACCCGGGGCCTTCTCTTCAAGATGATCCCGCTCTAAATATTTATATTTATATATATATAATGTATTGTAATATATTTGTGTAAATATAATCAATCAATGAATTAGCTTGTCTCAGTCCACTGCTGGACATAGCCATCTCCAACATTCATGCTCTCCCAATTGCTCCTGATTCTCAGCCTTTCACAAGATACCTATAATTGATCAGTATTTCATACGGTGGATCTGTTGTAGAACATAATAATGCACTTTATAAAGAAAACAAATATAGTTATAAACCGAACTATTAAAGAGATACCGTAAATTTATATAAGTGCTATATGATCCCGATCTCGTTGCTTTAATATATATATTTCAGAAAATATAAATTATTTAATTTAATTTTTTTTCTTACGACCTATTTATTACAAAAGCAATTCTGAATTCCAATTGTAATGAATGATTTAAGTTACTTTTAATCATATTCCATTATTTATTACGAAAATCTATAATATATAGTATAATAATCTATATATATAGATCTACAAATAACGTGATAAATAAATACATTATTCATTTTCATATTGTAATGTCTGAAAACATAATGCTTACTTAAAATGATTTAACAAAATATAAATATTTTTTTATACATTGACATAATAATTTATGAACTTAAACATATTCAATTTTAGTCATTTAATTTAATTTATACACAATGAAAACTTTGAAGTTAAGTTTCTGTACAGTAAATTCCAAGTTCATAGTTTGTTCTGTAGGCCATCGTCCACTTTGTGGTAAAGAGGAAATGGATTTATCCTGTTTTCAAGCACTCCAACTTAGTTTTGATTAAACATGCTGCGGGTTCCAAGATAATTTAATGCCATCTGGGACTTGACGAGTATGCTTGACTGTGATTCACGCTTACAGGAATAACAATAGCGGTGTTAGTGAGAATAATACTTACACTGCACACTCATAATGTATATTATACTGCTACTGTAACTTTATGAACTCCGGGGTACGTTAAGATAATGGTAATAAGGCAATATGGTAAATATAACTTTTTCTCTCAACAATAGCAGACATAATATGCATGTATGTATGTATGTGTGTATGTATTTTTTATTTATTTTAATTTTATTTATATATCCATAAAATTTATACATGTTAACACAGTTTGTGATTGGAAATGTTACAGTAAGCTTAGACTGAATTGTGTCTGGTTTAAGCATCTGCTGCTAAACTAGGCTTTTGACCTGTATCACAGCTAACAGCGCCTACACCCTACTTTGAATATAAATAAGAAACAATACAATTCCAACTGCATTAGGAAAAATTATATGATTATTAAATACAGACCAATTATTTTTTTAAGTCACGCCTATATCCCCGAAGGGTTAGGCAGAGGTGCTAGTACCAGTTTATATTTAAGTCCCAAGGTAATAGATGGCGAGCCCATTGCCATTAACCGGGCACTTATAAACCTGCGATGAATACACACATAGCTTCGAAAAACATCGTCACTGGTGTGTGACATGGTAAAACCTGGGATCGAACTCGAGACCTCGTCTCAACAGTCCATTACCCATACCACTAGGCTACCGCGGTTAAACAATAATTGTGAATGTATGTGTGTATGTATATATGTAGGTATGTATTTATGTATGGATATGTAAGCCTATTGCCTGAGGTTTACTTTAGTATATCTTTGTACACTAATATTGCCAGTTTCATGTACACAAGACTTCGCCTCTCTTTACATTGAATTTCCTCTGTGCACTCCCGGGTTTGTTGGAAGAGAACTCAACCATGAGTTAAGCTCGCCTCTGTACATAACATCTCATGTGTATTAATATCATGTGTAGGATAAATAATGAAGCAAGAAAATAAATAAAGTAAAGCCGCGGTAGCCTTGTGGTATGGGTAATGGACTGCTGAGACGAGGTCTTGAGTTCGATCCCAGGTTTACCTTGGCACACACCAATGAGTTTTCGATGCTTTTCGAAGTTATGTGTGTATTTATTGCAGGTTTATAAGTGCCCGTTAATGGCAATAGGCTCGTCACATTGGGACCTAAACATAAACTGGCGAAATGTAGGTGCTAGCACCTCTGCCTACGCCTTCGGGGATAAAGGCGCGATTTTATGTTATGTTATGTAATAAATAAAAAAATGGTAACATTGAGATCATTGATATAACGATAATCAAATTTCTGAGCACATACACACTGCACATCCAACCCAAATCAGTTCAGTGATTTATTATTTGTGTAGGGTTGTCATTAGCGATTCGAATATATTATTGTTTGCTTTTTTTTACTCAATTGTCTATGAGTCTGTAAGTCTTCTAAAAAGAAAAATACTTCATACACACTGCGTAAAGTACATGTAATTATTGAGATGAGTAGAGCACGCAGTATCTATTTGTCTGCATAGAATGCATGTACGAAGTTTCAGGTGAAAAGTTCTAGTTAGACTGATTTAAATGGACCATTTTATTTTATCATTATTTGATGTCATTAGCATGAATGACAACGCCATGAATAGTGCATTCCATAGATGAATAGTCATAAATATAAAAAATATATTGTGGAATATTTAGTAAATAATGTTACATCATTTTCTCTCCACTTTTCTGGAAGTATGTACAATTCAAGTACAATATCTTTTTTCATAACACAAACTTATCACGCGATATATCTATAAAATACTATCCTTTATTCCTAGTATAGTGAGTGATGGAGAGTTACCAAACTATTGGTGATTTATTATATATTTGAGCTTCGGGTTGGAAATGTAAAGGCCATGGAGTGCGAGGGCTCTTTATAGGAAAATTGTTTAGCGAGTGATCGATGCGTCTAGGAACCAGAGGTGGAAAATTGTTTTGGAACAAAGGATAATGTTCCACTGGCTTTGAAATTTAAAACTCCTGAGCCAATTTTAGAAGGCTTTTGTTAAAAAGTCACTTTAAAAATACAAGCAAATTTTCGGTTCATTTCAAAATGGGAACATTTTATCAAAGTTTTTTAGGTGTCATTAGTGTCAATTCGTTTTTTAAAAAGAAAGATGATACCTCAAGGATGCCATAAAATTTGTTTTAGATTTTATAAAAGGATATAACATTTTGAAACAATATTATTAGTAAACTAAATTATACTCTCGAAAACGTTAATTGGTAGTGCTTGTGCGGCTAAGCATGTAAATTTCCTTGCAATTTACACTGCATAGGAAGGAATCGCGTCAATCTTTTTTACAAATTTATTTAGCTGCAACATTTTCGGTTAGGAGTTTATTTTCGGCATACCAATTTTTATACAATATGCCGGATTGGCGGCAATAGGCTCGCCCCCTATTAAGTGGGACCGAAAATCATAGTTGGCGAAATGTGGGTGTTTAATACACCTCTGCCTACCCCTTCGGGGATTACGGCTGTGAGCATTTATGTATGTAAATTATAGAAGTTTCGTTAATTCCTACAGTTAGCTAACTTATTTGTGTTACGAATGGGTTCACGTCGTTAAGTGAATTCGTTTGAAATCAAACCTGAGATCTAGCTAACATAAAACCAACTCCATAACAATCATTAAGCTACATTTACGTGACGTTTATTTTCAGGTATTTTATTGAAATCTGATAATCTATTTTAAAAACAATATGAACTTTTTGTTTTATTTTAGATCAACTGATTCTTCATTAAGCACGCGCTTAAATAAAAAAATGGATTGAAATGACACCTCTAGTGTTCTACCTTCGGTAACCACTTTCCATTATTTAGGTGGTAGACAAGCTCACGGCCGTGCTTATCTGCCAAATAAATGCATTAAAAAACATTCTCCAAATATTACTTGTCCTTAATAGGTATTTAAATATTCTAATTTCATATCTTAAACAGGATAAAAGTTTTTGAACTAATCTTCTAAATTCAAAAGATACCGTTTCTGATAGCGGTGAAACCGCGGAGCATATCTTAAATGATATTTGCACAAGCAAGACCTTATTGTAAGATTAGAGTAAGGAAAACGAAAAAAAGGGCTGAGAAAACTGATAAAATGTGTGTGAAGTTAACGCATGGTTTCTAATATTGTATATAATTATATAATATAAGTATGTATAAAATGTATAATGTGTATGTATTTACAAAAAAAGTATCTAAGTACGTTTATCCGCATTCTAGAACATACATAGGAACAGAAAAAGCGACTTGGTTTTATACTATGTAATGATATTAATGTCTAACTCGAAACTAGTTATTACTCGTAAATAAACGATTTATCAATATTCCATGATATCCTTCATAATGTTATCTAGACTCAATTGAATGACCTAATTGAAGTTACCAATTATAACTGAATTATATTACAATTGTATCGTTCGACCCTTGTCATCGAAGCAAACCGTCATTTATCAGGGGTGTTATATAGGATATATCTTTACTTCATCCATTTCACGAAAACCACAAGTCATTTTGCGAATTTTAACAGAATCCTGTGATAGTGGATATCAGTAACCGTATCAAAAGTTTCAATAAATATCGGAACCCTTTCAGAATACAAATGAAAAATTCAAAAGTTTTGTATCATCACTAAATAAACAGTTCAAACCATAAAGTTGTTCTTAGAAGAATAAAGTGTACAAGGGACATGATACACATTTTCACACAAAACCTAAGTGTGAGAAAGTAACAGAGCATATAAACCGTGATACATTTCTTTATAAATCTATTAACTTTTCAAATAGGGCTGTGAAAAAAATAATAATAAAATTCATTTAATATAGATGTTTGTATAGCAACCGGGACCGACGGCTTAACGTACTCTCCGAGGCACGACCAACGCAGTGCAAACAGCCATATTCATGCATACAATTTTTTGCACTGAGTGGGGATCTAACCCGCGCTCCGTGCGTAGCAGTCGTGTGCACTACCGCCACGCCACGGAGGCTGTCCAGTCACATGGTCACTTCCACATAAGTAATTAAAATAACAACTTAAATATAAAGTAATGAGAATAAGAATAAGATATTGTACTGACTGTATTTTCTAAATCATCCCAAAACTATAACGTACAATATTCTCTGAAATAAAGATTCTTATTCATACACTTTATGGACACCAAGAATTAAGCGTGGTACCCATTTGGTGGTATCAATCTACAAAGTATGTTCCTCTAATTGGGTGTCAATTTAGTATGTAGGCTGATGCTAGAGATTTGAAAGCACGAAACGAGCTTACATTTTTTATTTCAGTCAGAAGATTATATTGCATTTTGTGCTCTTTCTTACGTTATATTCTTTTTTGCGTAGTTTGTACGAATTTTTGGTGAAACAAGTAAACTAGGCCGACGTACTACTTTAATTATTCTCGATTTCTTAATAAATGTTATTTTCAATTTAGTACTTCAAAACGTGACCTAATAAATGTGCCTAGCTTGCTACCATTATGCCTTATCAAAACGGAACAATCTTAAGATATTGTTAAAATGTATTCAAATCGGTGGCTTCTGAGATTAGCTGTAATAAATGGATATAGTATTGACTTACATTGTAATAAACTAAAAAAGCTTGTGAACGCCAAACCTTCATTCTATTATGAGCTGAACTTTATATTGCGATTACTCCGTCTAGCTGAGCGCCACCATTGTAATACTGTACGTGATTGTAATGGTGACCCTCTTTCCTAAGACTTTGCCTTCAGCTGACCATGAGGTGAAGTCAAAATGACGTGGCATACCTAAATAAAAAAAAAGAATTATGAGGCATTAATATGTTAACTTCAATTCCCTCCGGTAGCACAGTGGTGAAAAAGAGACTGGTTACGGGTTTAAGTATTATCGGGATTCCTAATTATGTAGTCCGACAGGGAAAGAACCTCCACCCTACAAAATACCGCACCTAATAATAACCTTGTGTTGTGTTCACGGCGGTGAGTAAGAGTCAGAGCTCACTGGAGAGGTTTTTCTATTGTCATACGTTAGTTTCTAAAGTTTCAAATCAGTACTACAAATTGCAAGGTGTTTAATTTGTTTTTTTTTAATCAATTAATTTATTTATTGTTTGTTACAAATAAAATTAATGGTTACAATTGGTATTTCGACATGCGTACAATGAGATAATGAATAAGAAAATTATTAAAAATGTGGCATTATTTTTATAACAATTCTAACTTGGTCTAATGGTAAGTTTTAATTTCAAGATTCGTGAATTCTTACTACATAGATATTTAAAAATAATTCAAAATAAAAGTTAATAGTACAATAAATTGAAACTAAAAGCATTTAGAATAACAAAATCATTTCGTAGGAACAGCCTTTTCTAGCACCGCAGTTAATATAATGCGTACAAATACGGACTAGATCTAAAGTGGAGCAAATATTTGAATATGTAAGACATCCTACTTAGGCGTCTTAATAAGATTAAAAGCTGATTGTTAAACATGATTTGTTAGAATACACATCTCTTGTGAATATAATCTCATGTCTTAAATTGATTTGCACAAGTTATGTCCAAAAGGAAAAATGTCTAAAGCCAATGTACAATAATAAGAATGTCCAACAATAAGAATGTACAATAATAGGAATGTCCAATAATAACAATGTCCAACAATAAGAATGTCCAATAATGTTCAATAATAACGATAATAATAATTTTCATATAGTTTGTCATTTTTCTAGTTGGACTTTTCTATAATTGGTCGTTTTTACAGTTTGGCGTATTTATATTTTGACATATTTCAGATTTGGCATTTTTCTAGTTGGGTATTGTTATGCGATTGTACATTATTGTTTTTGGACATAAGTCGTGCAAAGGTTAAATATGCATGGACTTATCGAGATCAGTGCGATGTGTGTATGGGTAAGATGCAAGGACTTAACGAGATCAGTGCAATGTGTGTGGGTAAGACTAGTTAATAGAAAGAGGAATGTATGACTTTGTGACTTGAAATGAGAACCGTATGATTTGAAAGGTTTTACAAGTCACGTCACTAAATCCCTTTTGGAAGACTGAGTGTTTTGAGCTTAGTGAGTATTAACTGATCGACTGATCCTACGTACATATCACACCACTTTCTCAATAGGGTAGGCCGAGATCACCATGTTTCCAGTTGGTACGCGTACATATTTGGTTTTTCCTACTTCCATAATTATTTTCATATATGCTTGCTAGTTTTGGGGTATTGTCTTATCGTAGTGTGGAAAACCATTTTGCAATTGCGAAGTATTTACATAGCATTATAAAATGTACATTCAAATATATGTATAATATATATTCAAATAATATATTTTAACTAAAAAAATGTTATTACTTTGCCTTATTTATATTTTCTTTGTTATTCTAATAACGTTTTTTGCCACCTTAGTTTACGCTTTTTTTCCAATACCAATCCCACCGGAGCCAGTGAGAGAAGTTATGTCGGACTTAAACCAAGTAAAACCTTGGGTCTTTAGTTGTCAGAGGTGAATCTTAGATTAGGCTGAATTCGTAAGATAAGCAAATTTGACACTCGTTCATCAGTAACCAACCCTCTCATCTGAATTTGACACTTAATCTTACGTTAATCCGTTGCATATTTTTTTGCGCATGCCTCCGTGTTGAGGTTACACACTGACTGTAGGTAATAATCGTAGTTAAGGCATCCTTGACGCGCTCGACAAACTTCAAAAACCCTTCTAAAGTTCGCCGTCAAAGTCAGCGAGGGTGATTATGTGAGACTCAAACCGACCAAAACCTCACGACCGTCTTACGTCAGTGGCCGAATGTCAAAGGTCTTTTGTGTATCCCTTACGCCCCAGCTGACCCAGGGCCATCAAAGGCCTTCTCGGGTGTGTAACTACGGAGTCCACATTTTTTTTTTAATAAAAGAATATTAGCAACCGAAGTTACTAATATCCCCTCCAGCTAAGCTCAAAGACTTGTGTTAGGAGTGGGATCACGTCGATCGTAAGGCCGACTCCTTACCCACTAAGCTACCGCCGCTTCAATTCCTTCGACGCCAGAATCATCTCCACTAGTCGCGGACTATGCGGGCCCGTCTCTTCTGGATCCGCTCCACCGACTTCTTCTCAGAAGCCTCCTCCTACCATTAAATTCATTGCTAAACCATGATAATTCAGTTCAGTTTGATTTGATTGTAATGATCGTTGATGAAATTCTCTCTATGCCTCTCTACCGTTTAACCTAAAACGCTATTTAGATTACGGCACGGGTGTATATAGGCCAAGAGGCTTATTACACCGGATCTGCGCACAAGTCTACCTGCCAGTAAGTAACATTTTGAGATTTGGCAAGCTTCAAATTTATTCAAGTGATGACAGGGAGGAATGTCCTATTTAGATCTCTACGCTTTTGAGTTATGAAACGTATTAGTTCAAAAGTTTTTTTTTTATACCACGTAGGTGGCAGACAAGCACACGGCCCACCTGATGGAAAGCGGCCACCGTGGCCTATGAACGTGCGCAACACTAAGGGTGTCACACACGCGCTGCCCACCCTGAAGGGAAAGGGGGAGAGCTGGGAAGTGGTGGGGAGGCTAGGAAGGGGAGGGGAAGGAGGGGTATAGTGAGCTCTGGCTACCCACCAAGTAGTAACCTGGTAAGTAGTACCGGAGGGAACACAACACAATGGTTATTATGACCGCGGTCTTCTGTAGGGCGGAGGTACTTCCCCAGTTGGACTGCTCATTTCGGATGGGAGTTACCGTCGTGTCCTACCTCCGTCTTTTTGTACCGTAGTATTTTGTTAGTAAGGCAATTACACTATTAAAATAACTTCAGTAAGTTTAATGAATTTGATCAAATTATCCATTTACTTGAGCGTGATACCTACCATGTTAATAATATATATTGTAGAAACTATAGGCCGTGGTGCTGCTCGTAGTAATTGGTCTATCTTTGCATCAAAATCTGTTCAGTATTTTTTTACTTCTATCGTAAGCGAATACTAAAAAGGCAAATAGACAAGAATTTCAGTCAATAATCGTAACTCAAATATACCTGCTTGACCTCTGTGACAGCTGTCAGTAAAATCACACCTATGAAGTCTTAATTTTTTTAATATTTCACACAGTAACTGATAATGTCATACTTTATGGGCATACCGAGCTAGTTAGTGATGGGCGATGTATCAGTTGAGAGGGCATTCAACAATCACACAAACCACCAACTTCAACAACCAGAAAATAAGAAATATTTGTACGGCATTAAGAAAAAGGTATAGAGGGCAATGAAACTATCCTCAAAAATGAAGTGTTAAGTTAAATCCAGTACGCCAACGTATGTCTTAGATGGTCTAACCCACAAAAAGGGTCACACCGTCATAAGATTACCCGCGAAAAGGGTAATACCGGCATGAGATTACCCCGTACCACTGTCTGTATAATCCGACCGAGCTTATCTGAGCACAAGTCTAAAGTTTGTCTATTTGAAGTTCAGTTAACTAGGTCCTTTAAGTATTGAGTACTGTTAATTTTAGTAAAAATATGTTTTCTTTTGGTTACGTTGTCAGACACAACTCAAATAATGCTTTACGTGGAAACATAAATCTTCCAGTTAATAAATAGTGTGATCGACATTGGTCATTTGGATCATCACTTGGCAATTGTTTTGTTTCTTTTTTAGTTTTTCTTTTATCGCATGCATGTCTTAACGTAACTGTTTAGCACTTAAACGCTATAAGCGGACATCAGATTTAGAAAGTGTAAGCTAATAATGTTATATATCTGTATGTAATCTTAACCTGTTTTCTGTTTCTATACCTAATAAAATAAAATAAACAATGTACCTCACTGCAGAAGAGTGGAAGAAAGTGGTGTCTAAATGCAGAAAATTATGGAAGAAGACTGGGCGCGGCATGCCCGATTTGATAATATATATATTTGGGGTCCTTTAGGAAGATAAATGTATTTAATATTAAGATATTCGCATAATTTAGTAACGCTTGTAATTAAATTAGGCCAAATGTAACATGCGTCGATGAAAATTGGTAATATCGATAATTACGATCAACTATTTCTTATCCACACAACCCTAGGAATCTTCGTTTAACATAACTCATTGTTTGAATAATGTGAACTCATTAAAGTAAAATTTGAACCCCAGTCACGTCTGCCAAAGTCAAGATGAATAATAGAGACAGACAGAACTGAAAATGAATTGAAAACAATGTACAATATATAATAACAAAATTATAATTTTCATTTTCAATGACACCGAAGCCTTTATCAAAGCCTGTGTCAAACACAAAGCTATTAATTATAGTTTGAAATGTAAATTATTATTTTCTTTGATTAGATAATAGGTGCAAAGGTTGTTGAATGTGTAATTCACATCTAAAGACTTGTTATGTGATTATATATTATACATGTTTAAATACTCTGATCACGTCACCGCCATACAGTACAAATAATTCCATCTAGAATCAAACGTTTCGGCGACTCTTTTCTATGTTTCACCATTAGGTCCTGGAATTCTCTGCCAACACATTTCCTTCATCCTACAGTCTCAAATCAAATAAAAAATCATTTATTCTTTATAGAGCATTAAGCGGCACTTACAAAACGTCAATATCAAAAATATTTCATAAATTAGCAAATGAACCACCGCTCCGGTTCAAAACACGGCCTCAGCCTGAAAAGACTCCGGCAAGAAAATTAGTGCGCTTTTTTTGGTCTATTTACAATCATTTACTTAGTCTAGATACACCTTCTTCCAACTACCGACGGCTTAACGTCCGAGGCGCGACCAGACCAGTGCAAATAGCCATATTCATGCATACAAATATTTACACTGAGTGAGTATCGAACTCGCGCCTCCTACGTAGCAGTTACGTTCACTATCGCCTTGCCAGAGAGGCTCACCACGCCACGGTACAGAGAGAGAGATAGAAAAGAAGTCTGTTAGGTATCTAAAATGGTCATAAATCAAATAATTCAAACTGTCCTTAATATTTTATTACATCACACCTGAAAAGTGAAGCATGCCGTTTAATACATAATGCCTAAAGCCGCTTAAATATTTACTAAGGGAAGGGAAAAATGTTAGAGGAGCTGCTCAATATTTAATATCGTCCTGAATATTTTTAGCTTGAAAACTTAATCTCGGCGAGTTCTCTGAGGTTTCGAATAAATCTACTGTCTTTATAAAGAGTGTACTTAACCTTCTTTTGAACTAGCTTGTCTTTTTTATACCACTTGGGCGCCAGAGAATTACACGGCCCACCTGATGGGTAGGGGCCGTGGGAGAAAGTATATTATCACTCCATCTCATCGGAAATATGTCGTTAGAGGCGACAAACGGAAATATACGCAGACGATATCACTGCGAGAGAAGGAAAACTCGAAATAAAACCCTGTACCAACCCGTCTGGTCAGTGTGGAAACAGTAGGCCAAAGTGGCTCAATATACTGAAATGGGGCCGTTAGGTGTGTAGGTAGTGACATTTTGCTGTCGGAATTGAATCACGTGACATGTCCACCCGTACATTTTCAGAAGGATGGCGATTGTAGCTTTGGAGCGAATGCATTTTGTCTAGGCCCCCTAATATTAATTCTTACTCATGTATGTTGCCAATAAATAGTTAAATAAATCTTTGACACTTTACTGTCAGATATGACACGTTTAACTTTAATCTATAAATACAACTTCCCATTTTCACTTCTAAATTTGGGTCTAGGTAAAATTTGGATGTAAATTCATTGACACTCACATTGCACTGGCCACTGTATTCAGTCCCACGTAATAGGGGGTGAGCCTTTGGCCGTATTCTGGGTACTACCTATAGTGGACTCGAGCCCAGCGTCGCCAATGTAATGGGAGTTCCCCAAATTATGTGGATTTTTACTCCGATTTAAGAAAATGCGGGAAATTTAGACAGCCTGAATTTAGAAGTACCTAAAAAGTGGCGAACCTGTGTCTAGCCCGGAGGGAAACAGGCGTGGGCACTTAAAAAGAAAAAATAATAATAATTGTCTCACTGTTTGCAGTGAAGTATCTTGATTTATGGATAATTAATTACAATAAACTGCTAAATCACTCAAAACAATGCTGTCTTTGCCATAGGGGCACAAGGGGCACGTGCACAGGGCCCGCCGCCTCATGGAGGCCCCCGATAGGAACATAATTTCTTGCACACCAACTTAAGGCCCTGGTATAGATAATAACGACTCTGAATCGAACCTTACATTAATAACGTTATCCCATACTTACTTTATTAATATAAAAGTCTAGAAGGATATTTACCATGTTTGTCTGTATTAAATTTTAAATGACCCTGTTAATCTAACCCCATACATTCAAATCTATTTAGTCGTGTAATAAAAATAAAACCACCTGCATTGCTATAACATTGATTGGCCACTATCAACTTCAAACTACCTTGAGGAGCAATATATTGCAATGGGACGAACGGTTATCTACCCCATCGCGAATAAACTACAATTTACGATATCTGATAGTAAATTTACAGACTTAGAACTGACAATATGGGTACGTATTGAAACCAGCTGGAACAGCGGGAAGCTATTTTCCTGTGTTTTGATAACTATGAATTAATTAGCCTAAATATGCGAAAGCCCTACCCACCATCATTTTTTTTATTTCTGACACGTCAATTTGACTTCTTAAGCTGAAAACAAAGTCTCATGAAAAAGGCTCACCATTACAAACACGTACAGTGTTACAATGGTGGTGCTGAGCTTGACGGCCTCATCAGATGCTTTTTCACGTCCGCTTAAAGGACCCGGGACTGTGTGTTCCTTTCGCATTCGAAGATGTCACCTCGGAGTCCGAGGATCGCATTTTTTTCAGCTTAACTGGGTTGCAAACGTCCATAGGTTACGTTGACCACTTTTCATCAGGTGGACCGTGTTTTTGTCTGCCACCACAAATAATATGAAGAATATTTCAAAGATTTCTGAACCGTCAAATGAGAAATCACTACATAGTATAAAATAAAGTCGCATTCTCTGTCCCTATTTTTCATGTCCCTTTGTATGCTTAAATCTTTGAAACTACGCAACGGATTTTGATGCGGTTTTTTTAATAGATAGAATGGTTAAAGAGGAAGGTTTATATGTATATAACATCATGCTAAGACCAACAGGTGCGGAGCAGGAATGAAAAATGTTGCAAAAACGGGGTGACGCAGACGAAGTTGCGCGGATCAGCTAGTATTACTTAATCTGAAGACCTTCAATGATGGATATCCCTAATATCTTGATGTCGAATTTCTATTTAGCGAAATATCGTGGATAAAGCTCGTATAGGAGATTGTAATCAGGCTAATTTAATATTGTAAATATAACCTTATTTCAGTAGATTATGTACATAGTAAATTGGCTCTTAGATTAATGTGAATTGAAAATTTATATGAGTAGAAAATGTTCCTAAATAGTATGAGATTTAGTGGGAACTATATATAAGTTCACCCCCCACTAAATCTAATATTATTACGAAACTCTCACTCTCATATCATTGCATCTCATACCTTCATATCATACCAAAACTCCACGGTGGTACATTCATAAGAGCAGTGCACATTTGAGAAAAACATATTCAGGTACAAACTCAGGTGTAAAAAAAACTTAAAGGTCAAGCTCAGCGCCACCATTGTAGCACTGACCCTCTTTGATGAGACTTTGCCTTCAGCTTGACATCAGGCGAGGTGAAGTCAAATTGACGTGCCAAAAAAAAAACTACATCAAGCCTGCTATAATGTGGTAAGCGTTCGAGAGAACAAAAAAGAAGCATAGAACTACATCATAATATAGCACCATCCCTCTTCTCACCCACAAAACGAACACTGATAAATAAATAAATTTTCCTAAGTTATAACTTGCCAGAAAGACTGGTAAATTATAACCTAGGAATCTGTAGTCGGGACTGCATAACTTTTTTATGGACAAACATGTTCCATTGTAGGTGTTATCTTTACTTATCATTAGGTGCGATTGAGGTCAAACTCGAGCCTATCAACCCTTGCGTTAATCCCGATCGTTTTCGAGTCCTGGGTTCGCTTTTTCAGTCGACACTTTGGCATTTTTCGTGAAGAGTGACTACGTGACCTCCATAATAGAGGTAGGAGATGACAGTATCTCCTGTCCTAACTGAGCAGTCTGACTAGGGAAGAACCTCCGCCCTACAGAATATCGCGGCTAATAATAACCTTGTGTTGTGTTTCCGGCGGTAAGTAGGGTAGCTGAGCTCACTGGAGAGGTATTGTGTTGTCAGTGGGAATACCGAGAAACTCTTCTTTGTCTTCTGCACAGACAGTACAGAAACTCTCTTAATCTTCCCCTCTCGCCCCCTTCCTCTTCTCACCTCTTCTGTATATGGTCAGCAGCATGAATGTGACGCCCCTGGTGTTACAAACGTCCATAGGTCACGGTAACCACTTTCCATGAGGTGGGCCGCGAGCGTGTCTGCCGTCTAAATAGTAAAAACACCCTATAATAGATAAAAAGTGTATATAGTTATAGATAACTTCATTAGTACAAAAAATGCGATCACTACAACCTACTCTTCGTTTTCACTTTGTAGGTATTCTATGCTTTTCACTATTTAAAACATTCTAAGACATAATCATGCAGCACAGGAAAGACTCACCGAACGCTTGGTTCTCGATAGATTATGTCTATATAAAAACAATACAGAAACTAAAACTTTCAAGTGTTATCCAAAGTTTCTAACAATAGTTGGCTAAAATATTGTATGTGTTCTACCGTGAAATAAGTAAAAGGAAAAGTGGATAAAGACCAGAGGGTCGGCCTAGTGCTTGAGTTCTGTTCCAAATTGCACAACTTGGCCTATTGAACACAAGTTTTGTTACAATATTTGCAGTTGACTTTCTCAGATTATTAGATATTTTCACGTTCATTCAGGTCTTCCAGTTCAATATAATTGTCTCTGGGACAGACTGGATGTCCAGGATCGGGAACAATAGCGTATATTGGAAGAGGCCTATGTTTGATTGATTGCAGTCCAGCAGTGGACTGCAATCAATCAATCTGATTTAAAATATAAATAAAATACCCATTTTAAAATAAATGGTTAATATATAAAAGGTTCAATAACATTTAGTCAGGAGTAAATGGTAAATAAATGGTTCAAAAACATTTAGTCTAGTTTAAATGATGTTAAATAAATGGTTCAAGAACATTTAGTCTAGGGTATCTCTCGTGATTTTTTTAATACTATTTTCTATTACTAAAATTTTATTAAACTGTCTATAGAATTGGATAAGATAGAGTAGAAACATTTTGCTCAAATTGCGGTCAAGTTCCAATGGAAAGTCTTGCTTTTGACTAGTATATACAATGCTTCTACTACTTGCTTCATTAGGATCATTCATTGCCTGGGATAGCCAAAATTTTCATGTATCCACTTAAGTACATTTTACGCAACGTACTGAGCCATCTACAGATTTTTATGGTTCGATACTATACTACAGTTATTAAAGAGACATTAAAATAATACCACTTGACCAAAACTAGGAATTCAATCCAAACTTAGCAGCAATACTATAATTGTTTTAATACTTAGAAAAAGCTGAACAATTCTGTATTTCTAACCAGCAAGCATGAAATATCGACAAAGTTATACCTTCGACTTCTGCGAAACAGTTTCGTAAAATGGATACGGGTTCGTGAATTTCGTGATAAACTGAAAATATTTGGTTTAAATGATTATGTTATTAGATATAAATATTTCAATTTGCATGTTATAATTTACCGCAAAATGTTTTGGTTCGAAAACGGTTTATTACTGTAAAATGGTACAACATTAATATGCATTGATTTATGATTTATAATGAAGATAATAGTTTCAAAACTGAAAAATACGCTTTTAGCACGCATTAAAAATATAGCCATATTGAATTTAAGGCACGTGACTATTTTTATCGTTTTCCTGAGAGCAAACCCATTCATTTGTTACACATAATATTATCACGGGGGTGCATCAAGTGAAGCTAATATAAGCGTGTGTATATTTTAGAATGCTGTGGCGCGCTCGTAAGTACTAGGTGACCCTGTATCACAAGTACCGTAAACTATAACGTTGTTCTATATATTCCTCAAATAACCGTGGTGCGGTTGGTAACCTTGGGTGCTGTCCAGAGGATAGTGGCGACCGCCATGGAAGCTAATGGCGCGCGTGAAATAAAATATTCGATAATATGTATTATCATCGTTATTAATTTATATCTCACGCCAAATAGAATTTCGGGAAAAGCGGATATGGTTAGCGGACCATGACGCGAGTAATGCTCGAAGTTCTTTGACGGATTAAATTTATGGCATTTTCAATTATGATATAAATCAGGCTTTTCGTTTATATTAATTCTGTGGATATGGTTCACAGCGTAATGAAATCACGCTTGTGTTGTGAAAATTAAATTGTGGTCATCCTTTATTTCCATCAATTTAATTCTTCTACAGGCTCGGGTCAGGGGGTCATTTAAGCGGGTCGTGAAAAAGCATTTGATGAGGCCATCAAGTTGACCGCCACCATTGTAGCTTTGTACGTATTTGTAAAGGTCTTTCCTGAGAATTTACAGCTTACCACCAGAGGTAAACTAAAATATTTGATGTAGGACTGATAACCGTTAGGCTAGTAGAAACGATGATTTTTCCACTGTAAATGCGTGGCATCTGAACTTTGATGATTGCTATAACTCACTGGCGATATCAAAGTATAGTATACCAGTTGTTAAATAATAGAGACTGACGCATAAGTTCATGCTCTCTGAGGTACGAAAATATCCAGACCAATGCAAATAGACATGATCAGGCATGCAAATATTCGCATCGAATAGGAATCATAACTGCGTTTCTTGGGTAGTAGTCGAGTTCACGATGGACGTGGCCGGACAGAGGCTTTCGATGAATTCAATTTTCATTATACAACTTATATAATACCAGCTTCCCACTTGTGCAACATTTTTCACTTCTGCTCCGCACCAGTTGGTTGTAGCATGATGTTATATACATATTAAACTTCCTCTTCAATCACTCTATCTATTTAAAAAACCGCATCAAAATTCGTTGCGTAGTTTTAAAGATTTAAGCAAACAAAGGGACATAAGGACATAGAGATATAGGGACAGAGACCGCGACTTTGTTTTATACTATGTAGTGATTATATTTAAGTAATATACATACATATTATGTAAGATATATCCTTGGTATCGAAACAATCTTTTGGCGGAGGGATTTCAAAAAGCCGTAAAAGCACTTTCATGGTCAATGAGTCGGGCGATGCTTGTGGGCGAACATTCACAGGTCGTGTTCACTCAACCTAGACTACTAAACTGTAGGACAAAATATAAGTACACCTTAAGCTTAACACGAATTTTGTTTTCTATGAAAAAGATCGTCGTGGATATATATTTTCTTAATTTTCATCTTTACTATGTTTTCCTTTCTTATAAGCGTAGCTTGATTCGTGGTTAAGGAGTCAAGATGAGGAAGGTTACGTATCAAAATTCATAATGTACAATATACTGAAGTTTAGGATACCAAGAGTTACAAAGAAAAATTTTTTTCATTGTAACTGAGCTATGGCTGTAATTTAGAGACCTTCATCATACCCTTCTAACATTATATCTCTCGATACGTCTTAGGTTAGAAGGTTAAGATGGAAGTGAAGCTAGATTTTTTTTATAACCACCCACGGATTTCAACGGAGGTAGGACACGACGGTATCTCCAGTCCGAAATGAGCTGTCCAACTGGGGAAGTACCTCCGTCCTACAGAAGACCGCGGTCATAATAACCATCGTGTTGTGTTCCCGCCGGTAAGTAGGGTAGCCAGAGCTCACTATACCCCTCCTTCCCCTCCCTTTCCTAGCCTCCCCACCCCTTCCCAGCTCTCCCCCTTTCCCTTCAGGGTGGGCAGCGCGTGTGTGATACCCTTAGTGTTGCACACGTTCATAGGCCTTGTAGTCTCGGTATTTTGAACATTCGATCAAATGAACATTCGGGATTTTGAACATCGATCTTGGTGGTGGTCTTTCGTGCATCGATCTTATGAAAATAGGTACTAAGAACTGTGGAATTTACATATGTAACTTGATTAGACTGAATATTATTAATAATTTCATTTATTAATATTCTATACAACAATTGAATTCAAATAACAAAATTACATATTCAACCTAATCAATCATATCAAATCTACAATGAAATCTGTTACTTACAAAAATATAAAAAAACGAATGCTATTTGAACGTAGAACACTTTGAGAAATTGACCTTGATACCTTTGAAACTTCGAGAATAAAAGTCAGATCGCAAATATTTTCCCTTAATCTGAATTCACGCGAGTCAGACGCTTGGTCAAAGTATCCAACTTTTTTTGCTCTACAACTGATTTTCAACAAAACTTTCATTTACATGGTAATAATTTTAGAAGAGAACAATAAATCTTCAAAAGAATTGGACGTTTTGTTAAAACAGTATTCAAATGAAGTATTTGCATACTGAACGAGTTGGGTCCCATGATGAAAAATTAATAAATGTGATATTATGATGTTCTGAATTAAAAAAAATATGAAGTGTTTTTGTTGTTCAAGTACGTTATGAATATAGGAATGATGAAATTTAATAATAACATTATTTTATAGATACTTATTAAAGTAAGTGATTTAGTTTTACATGACAGCTCTTAACTTTTCAACAGATACATTTTATGGTGAAGATGGGGTTATTACTTAAAGACGGACTTAAATTTAATGATTCAGGATTCATAAGCGGGTAAATCGTTCGCAGGCAAATGTATAAAATATTCAATAAAATTTTCAGGATTAGATCGCAATATCGCGTCATAATTCTATCAAAATCAATACATCACAATCATAAAATGGAACAATAAGCAAAAGGTAAGTTATTTATTATTTAAAATTCTAGTGGAAGTTAGTTACTTCACACTAATAAGCGAAGTTATCTATACAACTTTATCCTACACAGAGCATTCACGGTTCAATTAGCTATCCCTCCCAACCAGGTCTGTCCCTTGCCATTAAACAGTGCAGTTAGACTACAGAACAAGGATCAAATAGTCTCACTCAATTATCCAACAAGTGCTAGCTTTATTTAACACCACAGAAGTCTAATATTTGTACAGCGAACAATGTATACATTCAGTCTCGAGACCACAAACAGATGGCTTCCACAATCAATCGTACTCTCAAGAGAATACGAGAAATCAAACGTAAATCGCTTAGATTTGTAATATCACCCCAGGGAATGTTCTGAGATTTATTGTCTAGGATTTGACTGTCCCGGCCTTCTCGGCTTTCCCGGAATCATTGTCGTGTCGTGGTATCTCGGTTTTGTTAGGCTCTTAGTGTAATTGTTGCGTTTCGAGAACGTGCCCTGAGAACGTGAAGCGCATGGCTGTTGGTAAATTAATGTGCACGGGTGTTGTGTTGCCCCGGTTAGATTTACGGATCGAATTGGCTCTCGGGAGTGTCGTAAACCACAAGTGGAGGTTTTTTATGTTAGAGGGTTGTAGACTAAAATAGTTATTTGAAGGACAACTCTAACAATATTACTTTTATATACCACTAAGGTGGTAGACAAGAACATGGATGCTGGGAAGAGGTTACCGTGGTCTAAAGACGTTTGCAATACCAAGGGCATCAATTCTTTCTGCCGACTTTTTAGAGGGAATGGGAAGGGGGGTCGGGGGAAGGGTTGATTGTTAAGAAAGTTTCTGTGCTGTCAGTGTAGAAGGCAAAGTAGGGTTTCATACCAACACAGAGCAGTGTCAAATTAAGTCCTGTATCTGCCCACTGACAACACAAAACCTCTCCAGTGGGTCCTGGCTACCCTACTCACCACCGGAAACACAATACAATTATTAGCTGCAGTATTCCGTAGGGCGCAGGTTCTTCCACAATTGAACTGCTCAATTAGGACAGTTAAAAAGTTAGCGCCTATAAAATGCATTATAAATTGATTCTTTACAAAATGTTTCATTTCAAAATCAAGACTGGTCGTAGTTATATAAATATACGTAGACAAATATCTTTTTCGTCGGCAACGTCAGCATTTTTTCATGACCGCACTTACATACTTCAACACAATCGTAAATTGTAATCTGACATTACATAACACGGCTTTTATGGTCGACTTGGTGATGTTCACTTGTTTCCCGTGCTTCGTTTACATTATGTTATGGTTAGTAAACGCTCTCATCTGAGGTTTATCCCCGGGTAAGGATTTTCAAGATAAAATCAGTGCTAAATATTTTACTGATTTTATGAAATTGATACAATTATTTTGAAGTATGTTATTTGACGAAAAGTCTTGATACTATCGCTTTTGCAGTTTTCAGGTAATTAAATCCAAGCCTGAAATTCAATTTATTCCCTGTGAATATAAATGTGGATATAAATTTGATCATTATTCAACAGACATTTTACTATAGGAAAGGCAATGTTTTTTTTACTTATTTAATTTAAAAGTTTGTCGCTTAGATTGTCTACAGATTGTCGCATTTATCAAATAACTGTATAAATACAGGCAAAATCTACTTTCCAATTATTTTCATGGAAGAAATTTGTTTGGGAAATATGTCGCGGAACCCTCGATGCTTTAAGGTTCCGTTCGTCTAATGAAAGGCGGAACAATTTTTGGAGTACTCTATTTTTTCTGATTATTCCGTTATGCAGGGTGTAAGGGAAACACTCCCGAGGCCGAAGACACCATTTATATCGTGCGAAAAACCCCCACGGATACCCCCCCCCACCGGAGCCGGTTGGGTAGGCTATGTCGGACTACAACGGGCTAAAACGCACGCCGTCTTTGGGTCTTCAGTTGCCGGAGGTGAGGTAGTAGCCAACATATCCCTCGCACCCCGGCAGACACGGGGCCTTCTCTTCTCCCTGGGTATGGGGAGGCGCACTTTGCGCCGCCGCCGCAGCCTGCTTCTGCTAGAGTGACAGGCGGCTCCGCCCGTCACCCCCAGGCCCGCCCAAATAGAGGACGGAGGCCATTCTGCGACCTAGGCCGAAGACCCCTGGTAGTACTCCTGGTACACAACATATTGGCATGAAAACAAATTGCGGCAAAACAATTTACCCTGTTAGTTAGTTAACATGGGTCTAAATGGCGTTGTGTAGATTGTCCTAGAATATTTATTTATTTATGATATACTAGCTGTTGCCCGCGGCTCCGCCCGCGTGGATGTCGATTATCGCGTTGTACGACTCTACTCGATTCACTACTTGCCTCTCTATACTACTTTTCCTTGCTGTCATGACAACGGAAATTGTTAGCGATATTAGCGCCAATGTATAGAAATTTACCGGATCAATTCAGATTTATGATTATTACTCCGCTCCCTTGTTTGGTAGCGTGATGATATATAGCCTATGTTACTCCTAGATATTGTAGCCTTTTAGAGGTGAAAGAATTGTTTAAATCGGCCCAGTACTTTTTGAGCCTATTCATTACAAACATACAAACATACAAAAATAAGTACAAATCTTTCCTCTAAATATTAGTATAGATATAGATATGATGTCGTATGTGCAATATTTCGCAAGTGCGAACTTCAAACCTCGACATGTGTTTCGCCTCTGCACGAGGTATCTTCAGGACCGCTACAAAACGACTAAAGGAGTCTTTAACTTTGAATATTAACTGACTTCGAGAATTCCAAGTTAATAAAACAGTTCAGCCCTAGAATACCAACAATCCAAATCCTCTTAAAATTACAAAATGGAAATCAGAAATTCTCGCATTTTAAAGCCTTTTGAAGTCTTGACACTTGAGAAAGAACGTTTTCAGAGTACCTAGAACTCCTTTAATTTAAGTAATTGTTTTAAACAACTGACATGAAATAAGCAATTAGGACGCTATTATAAGCTACCGAACCTTTCATTTTCTTCGAGTTAGAGTGATGTGTACCAAATCATGATAATGAGATTCAACTATAATGTAATTAGTCTGGCCATTAATGCTGTACATGAAAACTTTTCTATTTCTTAATATTTTTTTCATACTGTTTAACCAGCACTATTCCATCGTAGCAGTAGAGCTAAATGAAGCCATATTTAAAAAAAAAGCATCACTACCCCCGAGTGTTACAATATGCCTTCGGTTTAGGAATCATTTCCATAGATATGCCAAAAAAAGCCCGCTGAGTTTCTTGCAGGAGTCTCCTTAGGCCGGGGCCGCGTTTCGAACTCGGTGGGCCATTTGCTCACTAATTTATAAAATATTATTTATATTGACGTTTTGTAAGTGCCGTTTTATATATTTATTTTTTTCTATCTCATACTACCTATTACCTACTACCATTCTTACTATTAGTAAGAATAAATGATTTTTGAATTTTGAATTTTGAAAAATCTGTATACATTCGGCAAGCGTTCTGACTCGAAATATTCGTGAAAATATCTCCGTCAAGTGTAGTGTAAGCCCTAGAGGACAGTCGTATCCTGAACGGATGAAGTGGCCCTTGTATCCACTTGACTGGGAACCACGCAGCTTGAATAAACAAAAGTTACAATTATTTAATGTTTGTTCTCCATCCCGGAGCACACGTTACAATGGCAGATTCCCTGCACTTGAAAAGCATTTAGCTGTAAATGACATGTTCACGATTGCGTTTACCTAGCAAAACAATGTCAACATGTTGTGAGCTTGTTGTTTTATATTACGATATTATGAGAACAAAAGGAGTATTTGTGATTAAGTTATGTCATTATGTGTCGGGAGCATAATATTTACGGTGATAGTATAGTTTCTACGTACTCTGAAGGGTATTTTGTTTCTGTCCTTTCATACCTTTAGTTCCCCTACCGTCGTCTATCTTTTTGTTGTATCTTTATTTGAATAGATAAAGTATGTTACACACTAAAGGGTACTATGTTTAATTTGAATTGTAAATTGTTTACAACTGTTACAAAGAGGAAATCACCAATTCTCAACAATCAAAGGGTGTGTGCTCCAAAAGTTTCTGGACACCTTTAGACCTATAATCCTTTGTCAGCTAAGCCTTATTTAACCGAAAGTAACAATAGGTTGAATACAATAAACTATAGCTCATTTCTTTAGGTACTTAAATAAACGTAAAAAATCTTAGTGTGTCTTTTTGATATGCTTTGTTTAAAAACTCAGTATAAAAATACTTTTCTGCTTAGTAACGCATTTTGAAGATTAAAAACCTGTATCGAACCACTAGATAGTCAGTTAGTCTAATTTATTTGTTTAATATATGTTTTAATAAAATACGATATAGATGCAGGCGTTACCTGGCGGAAATCCATTACAAAGGGTTTATATTGGGGGAGGGAGGATTTGGCCCACCGCTCACCCGCGGTTCAACACTCCAACAATATATATTGGAATGTCAAACCACCCACTTCAAAGTAAGAAAAACAAAATCTTACCAGAGAGTGATGTTTTACCATTGCAGTATTCCGCTAATGCGAAGGACTTAAACTTCGACACGTGTTTCGCCTCTACACGAGGCATCTTCAGGAGCGCAGGAGCTCCTGCGCTCCTGAAGATGCCTCGTGTAGAGGCGAAACACGTGTCGAAGTTCAATATAGGTCAAGTACACGAGTCGCCTCTACACGAGGCATCTTCAGGAGCGCAGGAGCTCCTGCGCTCCTGAAGATGCCTCGTGTAGAGGCGAAACACGTGTCGAAGTTCAAGTCCTTCGCATGTCCTAAACTTAATTTTATAAATGAGTAGAAGATCTACTTTCCAGTAGCTTCCAAGACAAGGTTTTTTTTTACCATTTATATGGCAGACAAGCACGCGGCCCACCTAATGAAAAGTGGTTACCGTGGCCTATGGTCGTTTGCAACACCAGGGGCGTCACACTCGTGCTGCTGAGCTTAGAGAGAAGAGGGGGAAGGGGGAGGGGAGACTAAGACAGTCTCTATCTTGTTAATACAAAAGATAAAGAAAGGTTTCTCGATCTTTGATATATGTGAACATACGAATTTATAACACCAACAATATTACAAGCGATCGTTACATTGAAATTTAATGAAATCATTGAAATTTAATGAAATCACTGAAATTTATTGAAATCATTGAAATTTGATGAAGATTATGAGAGGTTTTATCGGCAAGTCGGGTTATGTTAACATACTTCAAACGGCGACTATACTTTATTACTCCTGTTATATAATATACAGTGAATTTACTAATATAATTATACAACAAAGTGGGGTTCGTCCATACTTCGGTGACACAACTATGCTGTGCTTCTCAAATTTGATTTACAACTTGCTTGACATTGTTAGCTAAGTTACATAACATCAATTGGATGAATCAAAGTAAAATAATGAATTAAATATGAAAATGAATACTTCAAATGAATTGTTATTCAGTAAATTGAATGCTTTGTATATAAAGGTTTATAGAGAATGTATTTTGGTTTGAACGTTTTAAAGTGGTTGAAGATTGTCATCAGAGTGGTAGGTACGGTCAGGTCATTTTGAGTAGGTAATCTTCAATCTAATGTAATTTATGTATCTGCTATATTAGTCGAAGTAAGATATATGTATATGCTTGTAAATAGACCAAAAAAAAGTAAAGCCCACTGAGTTTCTTGCCGGAGCCTTCTCAGGTCGGGGGGTCTTCTTACTAATTTATAAAATATTGCTAATAAGTATTGACGTTTTGTAGGTACGTTTAATGGTCTATACAGAATATAATGATTTGATTTGATCTTAAAATAATCTAAAATGGGTATTACTCTTCTTTTGCGCGTCAATTCCAGTTGCATCCGAAGGTTCACTTTTATGATGTAACTGCTAAACTTCAATATTTTTGGTGGTGCAAAGTGCGCCTCCCTATACCCGGGGGCTAGTTGGGGACGCTGTGGTACCCACATCCGAAGGCGTCTATCTAGACATAATCTCCCCAATCGACTCTTGAGCGTATCCCGGTGGATTTTTCGTCGATAAAAAGCATACTTTATACAATTTAGTACCTACCTATTTTCTATGCAACACTTACAAAAACGTCGAAATTAATAATAATATATTAAAGGTTAGTTAGCCAATGGACCACCCGGTTTGACCATTGGTTCGCAGCCCCAGTCTGAAAAGACTCAGGTAAGAAAGTCAGCGGGCTTTCTTCTTTTTGGGTATATTTACAAACATTTACTTAGTCAGAAGGATTGTTGGGAGAAGAGGTCGAAGGAACAGCTCCTTTCCAGGCTTGCTTCTCATCCAAATTATCTTCGATTTGATTTTTAATTTTTTTAAATCATGTACAGCACATTTTGAAGCTACCCTGAAAATAAACTAAAAATTTTGTGGAGTCTACTATCACAGACAATGACATACCAGACATTATTTTTGTGTCTGGTATTTACGTTATGCCTATCACAAACTTTTGGCAAACTCCTATATTAGATAGTACGCTACGATAAAATTAAATAGAATTAATTCCTCATAGAGAGCTAATTTCACTGAATTCTTCCGTACCTAATTCAGAAACCTTGTAACGTTTCTATTAGATAGATATAATTGTATTACCTCGTAATGTAATAATTGTGACAAGAAGGTGCGGCCATGTTCGTATTTCGGTATTAGTTGCTACGGAAGCTTTGTGGAACCTTCAGAACCTTCCTTACTATTATTATGAACTATTACTCAACGAATACTACTATGAACTACCTATTACTTAACGAATTGAGATGAAACTCATGGTAATTATAATTGTAATGGTAATTTATGAAGTCTAATCATCCTCCTGAACGGATAATATTGATACGGTTTTGCATTAGAAAGATCTTGATATTTCTAATAAAATACCGCATCAATATTATCCGTTCTATAGTTTTTGCGTTTATATAATATATAGAAAATAAAAGACAAAGTTTTTTTTGCGTTTGGACCTAAGTTTTTTTTAAAAATGTCCAATATATACTGCCACATACCACACTCAATGTGTCCCTTTTTTAAAAACAAACTGTTTGCTGTCTATGAAATATATAGCCTGAAAAGAAACTGAAATATATTTTTTAAAATACAAGTTGCACTATCGGCTATCAAGGCGAAGGCGTTATTCAAAGATATTCCAATATCTCTCTTATTTTCCTTTGTCAGTTACACCCAGTTACACTTGACTGAAGGTAATTTCGCCGTGCAGAAAAATCGTTGCATCGTATTGTGAGTTTGACAGTAGCCGGTCTCTAGAGTTCTCTACTAAAATGGTTCGAGATTGAAGTAGGTATCGGACAATACTATTGAGATTGAAAATGTTAGAAAATTTCAAAAGCATTGTAGTTAAACTCGTCAGGTCGAGTAGCTAATGCATCAGTCAAATTGATCGTGTAAAATCTCTGACTGTTGTAATTTTATATATATATATAAGCAAAAAATCAAACTCACTGCAAGTTCGTTTTTTTTCTGCTTTTATCGAATCGATGGTATTTTCGAGTAACCATCGTTGTATAGTTATTTGTTTTACGACAGCAGCGCCGCTCCTCACGGAGAATAAAACAGCTTTCTTTTATCTGAAATTTCGCTCTTCAAAATTTTCAGTACGTCGGAATAACCCTAGATGGAAAGCCTTAACAGTAATTAATTTAAATTGTTTAAAGTAATGTACAAAACAGTAGGGCTTAATTGCTCCTACTACCTGTTAAAGTTAAGGTTTCCGTCAAATTTAACAGTAACAGTAACATTGATCCTAATGGTTTGGCTATGTGTTGCACCAGAGTATTTAGTAGATCGGTTATAGTTATCTTTTTGATAGAATTTGGCGTTTGAGCGTGGCCGGTTACAGTTAGCGTCAAGTTATGACGTAATTTTAACAATTGTCAAATAGTGCGACTTGTTTTGTACCTGACCGATACTTTAACTACACTGTTAATGTTTAAGTACGATCGTGCAACCCAGGCTAAACCTACTGTGAGATATCCGAAGTTGCGAACCGAAGTATCGGTAATTTATTGGGACCATGAAACTTTGTTACCCTTTAAATATGAAGACCGCCTCGTTGTCCATCAGCACCTATGGGTCTGTGTCAAGCTTAACTGAAAATCAGTATTTACATAATATAACATAAACTCACGCCTTTATCCCCGAAGGGGTAGGCAGAGGTGCTAGCACCCACATTTCGCCAGTTTATGCTTAAGTCCCAATGTAATAGGTGGCGAGCCTATTGCCATTAACCGGGCACTTATAAACCTGCGATAAATACACACATAACTACGAACAGCATCGAAGTCATTGGTGTGTGCCATGGTAAACCTGGGATCGAACCCGAGACCTCGTCTCAGCAGTCCATCACCCATACCACTGGGCTACCACGGCTTGTCTCTTTTTCTTGTTAATCAGTATTTATATCTTCACATTTAACCTTTTGCGTTACATATGGTTAGCGAATCCCGGGTATTAACGCGATCATATGGTAAATACAATAGTTTTTCTTTTGATTTGCTTGACGTTTCGGCCAGGTTGCACTAGCCGTGCTCACAAGCTGACTAGAGTATGTGTTGTCACGACTTTGAAAGATCGTAGTGGTGGCAAACAAGTACACGGTCAGTGTAGTGTGTCGTAATCAGTGCGATGTGGGGGTAGTTGAACAAGAAATTACACCCTCCCCGCAGCTTACAGAGTTTTAACAACTCATACTGCAGTTAGCTTGTGACCACGGCTTGTGCAGCCTGGCCTGGTAAAATAATGTATTTACCATATGATCGCGGTAATACCCAGGTTTTGCTAATAGTATTTGTATCCCTGTTAATTGATGAACGGGATTCTGATATAGGTTTTCACCTCAGAATGTAATAATATTTAATGGTAGTCGTTCTATAAAAACCAATATTCACCAAACTAAAGAGACAGAATCCATCAAAATAATGTTCGTTTGTTCTACATAATATGAGAATATACATTTCAAAACTTATTATAGATATGTATGCACGCAGGGCCGTCGGCGAAATTCCAATTTTATTAAATTCTGCTAATACCCCTGTCGCCTTTGACATGCTCGGAGTCTCCAACAACTTTGTCTTATAAGTTTTCTGATAAGAAAGTTCCCTAAAACAATAATAAGCCTATTCGTTATACGAGATGTCTCTTCGAAAGTCAAAGATTTAAGAGTAAAGTCAATATAATGAAATGTTTTTGAGTACAACGAAGACACACGGTATTGACAAATGAAGATTTTATGTTTGTCGTATCTCATTACTGCCCAGAATGGTCTTCATAGATATTTATTCCTACAAAAAATTTAACCTTACTTATTTTGGTAAGACTCAAAATCATGTTTTAGTATTGTTTGTTTAAAAATCCCTCCAAAAAACCACGTTATGTCGTCTGAAAGCGTGTGATCTCAACTGAACTGATCTCAATATTGAATTATTATTTATTGAATAATTAATAAAACCCCTTTGTTCTAAAATAGAAATTACTTTACCACCATAAGAAATATGAAGAGTATAAAAGAATATTTGATGTATGAGATTGATATTCGTTTACGCCTGTCTTAAACGACATAACCGTCAAAATTAAGTGCCAGTCTCATACATTGAACATCCTATTTTATCCTTCTACCCTACAAAAGTCACTAATAAAAATTGAAGTTGAAGTTATTCTACCGTAGATGTGGTGAGACGGGGACGGTGAAACATAGAGAAAGAAAGAGTTTGAGTCTAGAGCGAGCGAAATATCAACGTCATACCAAATCTGATGGTCGGTACTTCCCCTTCCCCCACCAAGCCACGCGCACCATGGGAGTGGTACAGCGATCGTGATTAGTTTGATCACGATCGCTGTACCAAAATATAATCTATCTTCATATCAGATTTTACCCTAATCCGTTCAGCCGTATTAGTGTGCCTAAAATTAATGTCAAAAAACACTGAATGTATTTTCAAATTCTTTTTCTATTGTACGATAAAAATATATTTCAAAAACTAAAAGCAAAACATCTGTGTACGGTTGTAAAAGTTTTATTGGAAGGTTACGATGCATTTCAATTGACAGAGACAGGGTATCGTTATACAAACGTAAAAGCTTTTTATGAGCTTCGTAGCTTCCTCGGAAACCAGTAAATAAGACTTGGCAGCTGTTGTATCTCAGAATGGACGAGCAATTGGATATCAATACGCAAGTCAATAGAATGTTTTTAAGAAAACATTTACTATTTTCACCTGGTATTTTCAACTTTCTTTAACCCCCTGCCAGAACCGGTCGAGGAAGTTATGTCGGACACAAACTGACTAGAACGCACGCCGTCTTTGGGTCTTTAGTTGCTGGAGGTGAGATAGTAACCAACATATTCCTCGCACTCCCGCAGACCTGGCCATATCTTTCTTGTGTCCCAGTCTAACCCCCGAATGTGACTGGGACTTTTGCGCCGCCACACTGGTGTCATATACTGGCAAAATGTTTAATAAGATATATAGAATTTCAGATAGCAGATACTTCACGGAATATATCGAAGTTCTGACTAAAAAACAAACGCCAACTAAGATGGAAAAAAGCTTAAATAATGAATGTAATAAAGAATGTTATTTCGAATTTTTTTAAGACACGCAAATTGGACTTCACCTCGCCTGGTAAAAGCAAAGTCTCAGGAAAGAGGGTCACCATTACAAACACGTACAGTATTACAATGGTGGCGCTCAGCTTGATGGCCTCATCAGATGTTTTTTCACACCCCGCTTAACGGACCCGGGACTGTAGGAAGAAGGAAACATGTGAGCTGGTAAGGAATTTCAAGATTGAATGGTGCGACAAAAGAAAGACTATGCAGGTAACATGTAAGCCCTGCACGTGTTGACCTGTGTAGGAAAGGTAGGATCTAAAATTAAGATACGGTTGAATAGATTATTCCTATTGCTATGGAAAGTCTAAAAATATTAAAGTGTTTTGTTTATGCCTGTTCTAAAACCCATAGTACCACCTGTGCAAAAAAGGTGTCTAGATAGCATTATGTTATAGTTATACCCAGCCAAGATAAGTAAAAAAATGGTTGAGAAAAATTTTGGGTCCAGAAGGCGGAAGATTGTGAGTGAACTGCCATAGGCGAATTTATGATGATCATGTTATTGAATGGGTTGTACAGGCCGTACTCGGTCCTGTACTTATGTCAATTTGAATTGACAGATTTGACAGATTGTCTGAACTATCTGTCCTCTTATTTATCGAGAATCAAAACTGTGTTTCCTACTATAATATGTATGAGCTTCGGAATATAATATAATCTGTTGACCGCTCAAGTAGGTAGGTATATTATTAAAGTATTTGCAATTTCGTGGTTATTAGCAATTCAAATCAGCCAGGATTTCTATAAGAAAGTTGGACCAGCTATCGCTGTATTTAACGAGGGTATTGACGTCTTCACGTTAAAAAATTATCAAGTTAAACTTTTCTATTCCACCTCGAGTTTGCCAACAGTGAAGATTCAAAGTTTTGTGCCTAATATAGCAAAAACTAATTAATATCAGATCGACGTCACAGTATACAAGCTGGATTTGTTTTTTTTATGGTGCGAAAATTTGCCAGTCGGTCGAGTCCGACATAGCCTCACTAGAGGTTATGTCGGACTCGAACCGACTAAAACGCACACCGTCTTTGGGTCCTTAGTTGCTGGAGGTGAGATACTAGCCACACACCACGGCAGCCCTCCATCGGGTGGTGAGACCACGGCGTCCCCGTCAGGCCCCGGATATGGGGTGGGACTTGCACTTTGCATCGCCGCCGCGGCCTGCTTCTGCTAGGGTGACAGGTCACCCCATCAAACATGCTCAGTATTTTTTTTTATTTTATTTAGGACATGTCATGGTTAGCTGAAGGTAAAGGCTCAGGAAAGAGGGTCACTGGGTCACCATTACCAATACGTACATTGTTACAATGGTGGCGCTCAGCTTGACGGCCTCATCAGATGCTTTTTCACGCACCACTTCAAAGACCCAGGGCTGTAGGAATAAGGAATAAATTTGGACACGAGTATGTCGATATTTCCGCTTGTAGGTATTGCTTTACATGTTTCTGTGTAAAATATTATTTACTTCTACTATATAAAAATAAGTCGGTTTTTTCTTCCTGACGCTATAACTCCAGAACGCACTAACCGATTTCCACGGTTTTGCATTCGTTGGAAAGGTCTCGGGCTCCGTGAGGTTTATAGCAAAGAAAATTCAGAAAAATTTCAACAGAAAAGCGGGAAAATCATTTTTTGTAGCCATCTGGTGGCGAAACGGAGTTCGCCGGATTTGCTAGTTGTGTATAGAAAAATGTACTATTGTATGTGTATTCATATTTTGCACTCAACGCTGATTTGATGTTACTTAGAGTAATGGTTATAAGAATACCTCGCGGAATTCCATTTCTGTACCCGTTTTCCCGCGTGGAATTCTATTTCCGTGCCCGTTTTTTCTTTTTTTGACCTTGACTTCTGGAACATACGAAAAAATATTTGCCGAATTGGTGGACCTATTTCTCGAGTTTGTTCTCACATATACATTTTTCTAAATATATGTAAGTATTGCATTATACTCTGTGCCCTACATTCAGCAGTTGTGACTATAAATAAGTTTGTTTATTGAATATTAGCTATGGCCCGCGTGGATTCATTATCCCTCTAGCTATCAGGGAGAGTCAACAGCGGTCTGACCCTTTCCAACAAATAAAGTGGCTTTATGGATTACCCCCTACAACCTCATAATCTCAAAAATGTATAAATTTTATTTTCCATACTTTTCACCTTGGCGTTGATAGGCTTCACGATCAATTGGCCCCGGATTCAAATCCAGGCCATTACACTACTGACGTAAACCCATTCCTGACTCAAGATTTTTCGCTTCACGTAGGGGTAATTTCAGAACTAAATGAAAGTAATTTTTCACTTCGTGTTGTTGATAAGCAGGACTCGTAACGCCTACGTCAGCTTGTAGATGTTTTTCTTCATTCCTCTCACGACTGTTGGGCGGACATAAACAAAGAGACCATCAAATGTATTATCATATGGTTAAATGCCATAAAAACAACTTTTTATGACTTAAATTTTATGTGACTTTCGTTCCTTTGGCGGGTTTTGCAACGAAGGGATAGCAAAACAGTTTTGTGAGAAAGTTAAAACCTCACACAAATAGCAATTATAAACTTGTTTGATGTGTATTTGTGGGATTTCCTTTATTCATACACTGCTGACTGTATTTTATCCATATAAAGACTTTATATTGAAGGGATTCAAATTTGATGACACGGAATATTATAATATTTAACCAATCTTCATTCATCCTTCCTCTTCATTCGTCTTGTCATATGACTACCCAAAAGAATGTAACGCAAGGGTATCGGTAGATACAGGCATTTGTAAAAAATATCTAAAAAGATGACGGTAAAGTACCAATGAATAAATAATAGTTCTAGTAGTGGTACTGGTACACGTGGTACCAGGAATAGTGGTACTATTAGTGGTAGATCTGGTCGTTCATTTTTCAAATTTCAATTTCATGTGGACGTATTTTTAATGTTATCGAAAGTGAATGGAAAGATTCGAATGCTTTAGACTTGGCTTTTTAACTCAGTTGGTCATAGCATCCCCCTGAAAGGGAATGGTCGCGGTTTCAAATCCCGTCGCTCGGGGCAATTATTTCATCCAATCTCAATCAACTCATATCATTACAAAATATCATATTTGCTATATATATACTCTGTATAATAACGAATTGTGTGTGTGACAGAATTATCGTGTTTTTATTAAATTTTATTCCGACTTGCTCCCGACAATAATATAAATAATTCACTCAAATTAAAGAGCCTTTTGTATGGACTTTTGTATCATCAAAAATATAATAAAATCTCCAAAACATACACGATTAACTTCAAAGCGATAAAATATTATAATTAGTGAAATAACTTCATATAGACTAAAATGTCGAGGTCGACCGTCAAGATTCAACATCACAATCTGCCTCCAGGCCATGAGACCCCGGCTAGACCACTATAATTGTGTTATATACCGTCTGCCTTTAGTATATACATAGCAGTACATATATTTTTAGTGTAATTGAATCACTAGGGTCTCCGTAAATGTATCGAAGCTTGTCTTCTACTAATGTAAGTGGGTAATACGCTGCCTTTCTTAATGTGTGGTCAATATATGAGCGCCTTTTCTCCTTTCTTGTATTAACAGGGCTTCTTGAAAATGATGGAAATCTGGGATTAGGTCAAAAACGGCTACTAACTGAGTCGCCCCTACCAGCTCTTTAAGGTAATATTATTTTATTCGTACTTTACTTTCATAGTGTAATTACTACTAAGTAAGATTAGTAGTAAGTACATTAAGATACGAGTACGAGCGTGTAAAGGTAGTGATTATCATTGTGACGTAAGACAGCCCAAATTAGTAATCCCCAATACATACGTGTGTCATACGACGTTTTTCAACACACTTGTGAGGAAAATAATTATAATTTAACTATAATTTCAATAGTGAAAACGAGTTATGAACAATTGCAATCGCAAGAAAACTTAGTTGTAATTGTAAAAAATGGCGATCGGCCATAGACTAAAAGAGTGAAGTTTCTTTTTTTGGCTTTTCGAGGCGTTTCAGTTACGTTAATAGATACAGATTTTCAGGTTATACCATCCGTAAGAATACAATAGTGACTACGTTGCTTGATTAAAAATCACATCACGTCACTGCTGACGCTACCGAAGCCAGGACTTAATTCAGTGCGACTTTCTACCGTCTTAGTCCGGTAGGCCTACTATGAAATATTTGTAGTTGCAGTTACAAAATTCCCAACATTTTTTTTTTGGATATTATGATGGTAACTAAGGTGTTGTGTTTATGTCAAGTTTTATTTTATTTTGTCTTAAAACATTTCGAGTTGATGACGTAGATTTTTTTTATTTACTAAGGTGGAATATAAGCATACAGCCCACCTGATGGAAACTAGTTACCTTGACTTATAAGCGTTTGCAACACTAGCGCAAAATGTGTCTCCCCACACACGGGGGCTAGATTGGGACACCGTGGTCCCCACACCTGAAGAGGGTTATCTCGGAAGAGATAGCCCCGAGTGTGCCGGGGTGAAAGGGATATATGTTGGTTACTATCTCACCTCCGGTAACTAAATACCGAGTCCGACATAACCTCCCCAACGGACTCTGGCAAGGGGTATCCTTGGGGATTTTTCTCACTATAAAACAGGGGGTATCACACGCGTGCTGTCGACCATGAAATGGGTAGGGGGAGGGGGGAGGGACGAAGGTTAAGAAAGTTTCAGTACCTTCAGTGCAGAAGACGAAGCAGTTTCTCAGTCTCCCCATAGACAACATAAAATCTCTTCAGTGACCTGTGATAGTATAAATTCGGTTTGGGTTAAACCCTTTTGCAAAAGAAGTGTAGTCCATTGAGCATCCGACCGAATAGTATAGCAACGAATAGAATAGAATGGTAAAAAGCTAGGTTCTGGTCATGTTCATTTAAAACACCTCTTAATATTTTGCTAGAAGCTGGATAAATTAGATGGTACCTATAATAGTATAATTCAATGTCTTTCGTTCCTGTTTCGTGAGGCCCCAAAGTTTCGGATGGTTAATGGTAGCCTCCTCAGATCTCATATCCTACTCTCGTAAAACTTATTAAACGACCCTCGCACACCAAAATATTTTAATATTAATGAGGGAACTGCTTTCTTGGTCCTTGCCTTTAGAAAAAGTTGATGCTGTGAATACTCTTGTGAATATACTTATCTGTGAAAAGAATAATAAATAAATCATGATAATAAGAATTAATGCTACATATACTATTATACATGTATTGTGTATTATATATCGGTCGTGGCCAGATGTTAAAATTCATCATTTTCTAAATTTATATTTTATAAAATTATAGTTTCTTTTAATTTTTTTATTAGAAATCGATTATTTCTAAATATCTTTCGTCTGATACTCTCTAAGACGTTATTTTGATAGTGCTTGTACGACTAAGCACGTAATTAATTTCCTTGCGATTTACACCGCATATCAAGGATCTGAATTATTTAGCTACAACATTTTCGGTTACCAATTTATTTTCGGCATACTTATTTTTTGATTTTTTGACAAAGTGTCCGATTGTCGGCAATAGGCTCGCTCCCTATTACGTGGAACTGAAAACCATAGTTGGCGAGACGTGGGTATTTAATATACCTCTGCCTACCCCTTCGGGGATTACAGACCTAAACTTGTGATTTTGTATGTGTGTGTGCCTAAAAATAAAAATAAATAAAGTGTGTTTTCTTTTCTTTCTTTCCTTCAAGGTTGACTTGTAGAGTCAGCCATGTTTCGCTTTCTGCCAACGTCTCACCCATGTCAAGTGCGACTGGTTTATTCGGCATTTATGTTTCCGGATGCGACTCAACGGACGTAGCCTTCAACCCCGAAATGAACAACCCTGACATTGTGTTATTGAAAAATAACCTTCATCATTTGTACAACGAACGACAAAAGTGGTTTAACACTAAAGTGAAAATACAAGTAATAATACAGTTGGTGTATTAGTGATTTGAATTGGAGGTGACGTAGTAAGCCTTCCCGAAGAGCGAAACCTATGCTCGGGCCCTCTCCGTGAGTAGCGGCGCTGCCGTGTAACAAATTACTACACAACGATCGCAACTCAAAAATGCCGTCGATTCCACTGAAGAAGATGAGGATTGATTGATTTTATTATCTTCCAGAAAAATTTTGATTGTTTTCAATTGTTTTGTTTAATTTATGATTTTATGAAAGGATATGAGCTAAGGAGTTAGATAACTTTGATGTCTCATTACATTTATTAGCTTGCCCATGAGTAAATGTCAGGTTGCCAGCTAGAAATCTCTTCACTCTGCACGTATTCAATACTTTCACAATTGACTTCGACGGTTCGGTGTCCGTGTGATACTCACAAATTGGGTTCGAGTTGAAAACCAGCGTCAGGTTTCTACATGGCACTTGCTGAACTGGATACCTATTTGGTGTATCTGTGAGCCACTCTTTTTTATTTGTGTTTCTTTTTTTATACCTAATTATATTGTTAGTTATTGTTAACTCTGTGTCCACCTTGCACCAAATAAATGTGTCTTTCTCTCTTTCAAGTGATAAGATCATTGTATTACTGCCGTTATCACTGTGATTTAATTATATTTACCGGTGAATATTTGAAGGGCCATTTAAAAAGGTTATGTTCCTTACTTAATAAATATATATATAAATACAGGACAAAAATCAATCTACACGTCTCACATGCGCCTGGTAAGCGATAACTCCAGTTATTGATGGTTCAGCTGTTTACGTCAGGAGAAACTGGCAACACAAAGTTTTAGACGTCCCTTGTGGCAGTATTGGTATTGTCATTACAGACATAGAGTAATGTTGCCACTGACATGCTATGATGAATAGGCATTCCATTTATCACATGCAATCGACACATTGTCCAAAAAATGAAATAGAAGAGATCTAAAACGTGACAGTGACGCGTGTAAAATAAATGTTTGTAATTTTTTAGCACATTCATGTCAGTTGTATTATTTATTTTGAAATGATTTCGTCATAAACATTACATTTAAACTTCGAAGTTTTATGCCAATGAATATTTAACTGGCCTGGACTGGAAAGAGGTGGGCCGTGTGCTTGTCTGCCACCTAAGTGGTATAAAAAAAAACTGAAGGGGTAAGCATAGCTTAACTAGTTTGTGTTATGGGTTCTAGAATGTGGAAAAACATACTTAGATTTTTTGTAAATACAACATATCCATACATATATAAAAATGAAAACCGTTTTCCGTTGTCACGACATAACATGAAAACGGCTTGACCGATTTGGCTGATTTTTTTTGTAGTTTTTTAATACTCTGTACAAGGTTCTTACGAAAAAAATAAAAAGAAAATCTCTCAGAAAGATTGAAAAATATACATTTAATTTTGCATCAAAGCTACGCTAAGGCGGTACGAAGTTCGCCGGGTGAGCTAGTTATATATACAAACACCTAGACCAATGCAAATATTCATATTCAAGCACACAAATATTTGCACTCCGCGGGAATTGAACGTACGCCTCCTGCGTAGCAGTTGCGTTCACTAGCGCCACGCCACAGAGATTATCATAAGAGTACATTTATTATTAACACTACATTCATCCATTTTTGGTGGGTCAGTTATCCAGATCAATATTAATGTTTTAGATTTTTCGCTAAGCAGCATTTTAGCAGCAACGCGGTATTTAGAAACGTCATATCAAACATTGTAATACTGATGCGTTTTAAAGTTTACGCGATTGTCACACTTTGAAATTAAATTCTAGCGCACGTATTTCCTTCTTCCTACAGTCCCGGGTCATTTAAGCGAGGCATATTATAAGGCTATTGTAGTACTGTACGTGTTTGTAATGGTGACCCTCTTTCCTGAGACTTGGCTTTCAGCTTATCATCAGGCGAGGTGAAGTCAAATTGACGTGGCATAAATAAAACAAAAAAAATACTTTTTTTATTTACTGATTCTATGGCGATAACACATTACCGATTCTAAACTTATTCACTCAGCGAACATGACTGCTTAGAAGTCACTGAAACATTGAACTAAAAGTAAATAATACTAAATATATCGCGATAGAATTCGTCATTTCAAATATTTTTTTAGTAGTGCAGCCGGAATCGCTAATATTGCCTCTAATCCCTCCAACTAATCTTAATGGCTTGTGTTAGAAGTGGGTTCACGTCGATAGTGTAATGGCCAGAATTCGAACACGGGACCTCTCGATCGGAAGGCCGACACCTTAACCACTAAGCTACCAAGGCGTAATTCTAACTAGTATATAGATATTTTAAAATAAAACTGGTCAAATAACGGTATCGAATACATCAGCTTACCCAGGGGTCAGGCATGATTTAAAAAAATAACCATTTTCATTCTCCCATGAATGTGTGGCATTCCTGTCAGATGTCATTTCCTCAATCACTCCCTTCTTTGCCATAGCATCTTTCATACAATACATGCATCTTTTTTTGGTCGACCTATTCTTTAAAAGCCCTCTACATTCATTCTTTGGACTTTTTCATAACATTACTATCATAATTATCTAGAAAATTACCATTTAAGGAGGAGGAAAACTTTATTCGTGAGTCAAAGTCGACTAACATTACGAATCACCCCTCGTTTTTAACTTATAATTTGTGTAAATTGCACCTTCAACATAGCCTGTTATAAGCATCATATTTCTGAATAATAAAATTTTACCATAATTCAGTATTAAATAAGAGCGAACTTGGTTAATGAGGCGAGTTGTAAATGAGAAAAATGGGGAAGGGAAAGTTTTGTGTGGCATAACAGTTTGACTGCGAGTTAGAGGTTTGATTTACACTTTTTTACCCGACTGCGGCTAACCAATCAAAGGTGGGCTATGATTTTTAAAGGCTGTGTATGTATATAAGGCTCATCTGTTCTCTCATAGTTCCTCAACTACTTATTGAAGCTGGTCAAATGAGGTATCGTTAGAAGCATCTTAATCGTTCGCTAGATAAAGGCTATTAGCTAGCTAGATGGATCGAATATGGCACCTTTTAGATGTCATAAATTATTAATAAAAATTTGATATAAATAAGCGTATTTAGTACTAAATGAAAGGGTTTTATTGGCAAATTTCAAATATGTATTAACCATTTGCTTTTGCTTCCTCCAAAATAATAATTCATTATCATCATTCCCTGAACCTTTTTTTTTCCAACTCAGTTGGGGTCGGCTTTCCAGTCTAACTGTGATGCGGCTGAACCTCGATATTTTCCGTGAAGCGACTGCCATCTGACCTCCACAACCAAAGGTCTAATGACCAATGGCGATATCGAAGTTAAATAATAATTAAACCGACTATATATTGTTGATAATTTCTTGTTGAATCAGTATGATTTTTCAGTAGTCAGGTTAGATTTTTTATATAGGCTCGATTAATTTAACTTCTCTGGATGGTGAGCTAATACTTACTAAATAAAAAAAAATCATACATTTATATTTACTTCTATATATTCTCACACCCACCATGTGAGACTCACGCACAGACCTTCAAAATAGAGTTCCACAGATTCTATTTTATAAGGAAAATGTCGTAAAAGTTTTCATATTAAGATTAAATTAACCCAATTAGTTACTTTTGAGGAATTGACATTCTCATATAAAAGTCTGGAAAATTTATGAGAAATAATGTTCAAAACTGGACAAATCTGGCTTTTGCAAAGCCTCTGAAAATATATTAAGATTAAAAATAATATTAGATTACATTTGTATAGTCTAGCATCGTGTTCAAAGTTTACGTTAGGTTTTTACAGGCTTTTGTTGGCTTAGTTTGGATAATTTTGAAATTGAATTTTGTTTTTCATTATTTCTACAAGCTTTGGTTAGCTTAGATTATATCCAAAGTAATCAGGGCCTATCAAGAAACGTGCTATCAGCGTCAAATTAGATGAACATTTTAAAAATAATAGCCCTTTGTCTGAACGAATTGTGTATTCCTATCTCTTATCTTGACAATATTTCATGATGATTGATAGTTTTTAACCGTGGAAGCGTAAAAAGTAAAACAAATAAATATACTTAATCTCACATTTCCGTACTTACCATCACTTATAATGCTTTTATTCAGTATGATTCAAAAACAGAGTTCACATTCGAAACAAATATTGACCGAATGAATATTTGTATTTGGTCTATATCATTTCAAAATAAACTTACATTATTGTTTAAAATTTATTTCACGCCATGAATATTTCATTTATAGGTAGTTTGTGAACTGTAGCTGGCAACACAGTCTTCACTGTTAAATATATCGGGATATTTACTCTGTTTGTTGATTTCCTTGAGCAACCGATATTTCGGCGCTGTTGCAAGTGCCATGACCAACAAACATTGTAAATATCCCGATATATTTAACAGTGAATATGTAAATGTCAATGTCAATCTAAGATCATATATTGGCAACACAGTCGTTGTTACTATATAAATATTATTATTTCTAGTATTCAATCCAGAATATTATATCATGCTTTAGCGTTTTTATATGTCATATTGATCTAAGTTCCTTAAGTTTTGATTTAATGTTCAGGTAAATTTTGGTTGCGTGTGGGATATCGTAACTCGTAGTGAGCCGACAGAGTTTTGAAAAAGATGTGACCGATTATAATAAAACCAATATATCTACTTGTTTAAATAAAACTACTTTAACGGTATTAGTAGTAGGTCAAACAATCAATAAATCTATCGCAGTCCCCAACTGGACTTAGGCCTCTTTCAATGTTGGGTTCAGTTCTTGATCACACAGCAGTAGGTAATTGTAAATAAAAATATAGTAAAAAATATATAATAAGGATTCAGTCCCCTTCCGAATGAAGTCTCCTTCTTTTTTGGAAGTCGGTGAAAAATTATTATAACTTTCTAAATTTATTTTTTTCTCTTCAGTGATACAACGAGAGAGCGGACAAAAGTATAAAACACAAATCTCGTGTAAACGTGGCATACATAGTCCTAGATGTAGATTGTCCTAGAGTCCTAGAATATATTTAGACACTAACATACATAGGTGTCGGTAACGGTAACAATGACAGTGTCGCGATTCAATGGTTTTTCCAATCTTAAAATGAAAATGACAATACCTGAAGAGTAACTTCAAAAATTACATCCACCTATCTTACACAGTTGCGTTCCTAAAACCGGACTAATCTTTAGTCTCAAGATAACTTTTCCCATGTGTTATTGAGTACAAATGCGAAACTTTTCTATATCTAATACGCTTGAGCATCCCCAACTAATAACAACTGATACGTTCACCGAACTTCCTCGATATTACATCGCATAGAGAGAGTAGCTGATGAAATGAGACTGGGACTAATACTAAAGTTTCATCTTGTACAAAATACATTGAAGTTTTTATCTACCTTTATAGAAACGTATATTAAGTAAACAGGTAATGTTTTGTGAAAATATTTTTGAGTTTAATGGATCTGTTTGCGTTACAGTTGATAGTATTAATTTATTGTAACAAGTTAGCTAATGTAAGTTTTTGACTTACTGTTTCTGAAGTTTTTAGAATTGTCCTGTTACCATCATATTTATTTACTAGCTGTTGCCCGCGGCTTCGCCCGCGTGGATGTTGGTTATCGCGACCAAACATACCATATTTATGTTCTTTCCCAAGGTCTAGTCTACCCTTTCATCAACAGTCATCATTCTCTAAACCTTTTCCCAACTCTGTTATGGTCGGTTTTCCAGTCTAACTGTGATGCAGCTGAACTTCGATATTTTCCGTGAAGCGACTGCCATATGACCTCCACAAACAATGGTCCAATGACCATGTCGATGGCGATATCGAAGTTCCAAGTTAAAGTGTTAAAGTGGTTGGACTTTTGAGGGCTCCAACTACCAGTAACGACTGCCATAGATGTTTATTATTTTTTTTATTTATGGCACGTTTTGACTTCACCTCGACTGATGTTAAGCTGAAGGCAAAGTCTCATGAAAGTCACCATTGCAAACACGTACATACAGTGCTACAATAGTGGCGCTCAGCTTGACGGCCTCATCAGATGCTTTTTTACGCCCCGCTTAAAAGACCCGGGACTGTAGGATGAAGGAAACACGTGCGCCGGTAAGGAATTCCAAGACTTAATGGTGCGGCAGAGGAGAGACTCATTGAACCGCTTGGTTCCTGATGGAGTATTCTGCACCTTATGCGGGTGACATCTAAGCCCTGCACGTGTTGTCCTGTGTAGCAAAGGAGAGGGCGGGAATAATTGGAAGAGCTCATCAGAACATTAACCATGGTAGAGACGGTAAAATACTGCCACACTGCAAAGGTTCGTACTGGACTCCCAATAATGCGGATCGCGCGCCGCCGCTGCAACCTGTCGAGGGCATCTAATAAGTACTTTGCGCAGCCATCCCAGAGATGCGAGCAGTATTCCACGCAGGAGCGAATTTGTGTCTTTTAAAGAAGACACCGCTGTTCCGGCGTGAAAAAACGTTTGTATGGCAACCGGGACCGACGGCTTAACGTGCTCTCCGAGGTACGACCAGACCAGTGCAAACAGCCATATTCATGCATACAACTCGTGACCCGTGCGTAGCAGTCGCGTGCACTACCACCACACCATGGAGGTACTTTCATCAACAGTGTACACTATTATAGTATAGGTGTTGCCCGCGGCTTCACCAGCGTGGATGTAGGTGACCGCGACCAAAAATAAACATGTTGTCTGTGTTATGACGAAGAAGTGTGTAGGTTGCAAGTAGACTTGGGTAAGTACTGTGAGTACCTAATGTGTAACGCGTAATATAACATAGTCTCTCCGGGCTCATAGGGGACGGAGGTCATTCGCAGACTGTGCGTGTCCGGAGTCTTCTCCGAAGCCGACGCGCTATCTCCTTCTCAAGCATTATTTGCTCGTAGAAGCAGACGGCGCATAGTACCATAGCCGTGAGTAATGCAGCGAGTGAAAGAACTATGTGGAGCCGTAAGTCCTCGTTCGCATCACCCTAGTATTACACCTGAACATTTTCTTGTGGTATAAAGGTATTACAATCTTCTTCTGTCTAATCGACGACATTTTTGCCATTATAAGAAATACAATGATAATGCACTGCACTGACAACACAGAAACTCTCTTAACCTTCACCCTCCTTTCCTTTCCACATGGTCGGCAGCACGTGTGTGATACCTCTGGTGTTTCAAACGTTTTACCGTCTCTACCACGGTGAATGTTCTGATGAGATCGCCTAGTTGATCCTACCTTCATCTTTCCTACACAGAACAACACGTGCAGAGCTTAGATGTCACCCGCATACGGTGCGGTGAACCAAGAACCAAGCGGTTCGGTGAGTGTTCCCTCTGCCGCACCATTAAGTCTTGGTATTCCTTACCACCGCACGTGTTTCCTTCTTTCTACAGTCCCGGGTCCTTTAAGCGGGGCCTAAAAAAGCATCCGATGAGGCCGTGAAGGTGAGCGCCACTATAGTAATACTCTACGTGTTTGTAATGGTGACCCTCTTTCCGGAGACTTTGCCTTCAACTTACCATCAGGCGAATTGAAGTCAAATCACATCCATAGAATAGGCCGCGGTAACCATTTTCTATCAGGTGGGCCATGTGCTTTATTCCACCTAAGTGGTATATGAAAAGTTAAACGAAATCAAGTAGGTCATGTTGTTTAGAGTACTTAAAGTACTGGTATGATATTAATTACGTGTGCCTTTTTTAACGCCTGAACGTTTTCCTTCTGTAAACAATGTAGGCAGTTCAGTTGAACAATGATGTCAAAGACAGTACCGACATCTATTTCACATTTTACAAATTGTAAGATGTATAAAAAAGAATTGACAGGTCTTATATAGTCCCGTATGTAACGAAACCATACCTTGAATTTAAATCGATCTACGCCATCTATTGTTGCACCATGTACTAAATAATTGAATAACAAATTTTAATTTCATGATTAATTACGTATTTTTTTTTACAAATATATACGTAAAAATGAAGTTTTTGTATTCACATACTTGACTGGACGCAATAAGACATAAATATCATCTATTAGAATAAACAGCGCCCCCTATATCTTTACTCATATTTCGTTTAACATCATTAATGCTCACAACTCCGGTTGTATTGAACCGATTGCGATGAAACAAACGTAAGATTTTAAGTCTGATCAAGCCCTTTCTAACAAAAAAAACCGCATCAAAATCCGTTCAGTAGTTTTTGCGTCCATAGCGGACAAACAGACAAACAGACAAACAGACAAACAGACAAACAGACAAACAGACAGGAAATGAAAAAAAAATATTTTCGTGTTCAGTTTCGTTCACTTAACATATCCCAAGTATTTTTTTTTAAATATCTCCAATGTACAGACACGACCACTTTACAATTATATAATAGTATAGATATGTGACGTGGCGTGGTGGTCGTGATGACGACTGTTACGCAGGAGACACGGGTTTCATTCCCATTTGGCAGTGAAGTAAGTTTACGCGGTAGAGCGGGTTCGAAGAAGACTCCGGGCCCGCACAGCCCGCGATGAGTGGAGGTCGCAGAATGGATTCCGTCCTCTATGACCGCGGGTCTGGGGTGACAAATGGAGCTGCCTGTCGCCATAGCAGAAGCAGGCCCCGGTGGCGGCGGCAAGTGCGCCTCCCCATATCCGGGGGCTAGATAGGACGCCATGGTTCCCAGATAAGAGTAAGGGGGTCATCTTAAAAAAATGTCCCCGTATCTGCCGTCTGCCGGGGTGCGAGAGATATGTCTTATATTATTTCATCCTCGGTAATCAATCACCCATAGACTGCGTGCGATTTAATAGGTTGGAGTCCGACATAATCACCTCCATCGACTTCGGCGGAGGTGGTATCTGTGGGGATTTTGCGTATGAAAAAGTTAATAAATGTACATATTTGTAGGCATGAATATGACTTTTTACACTTGCATTATACTAGCTCAGTTTAGATCGTTGGAGCCTTAGAAATTCAAATATTATTCTAAATGCAGTACTCTGAAATCGCGTATAGGCTGTGAAGGTCCGGTCGGCAGTCGTTTCATGGAAAATATCGAAGTTCAGCTACGCCGTTAAATTGGATAAAGCGAACGATGGGTGATCATGACGATCATATTTGTGTAAGTTAATTCAAAAGTTCGACCCCCGAAACGTCAAATATAGAACCTACATAGTCGCAGTATTTTGCACATAACCATACTAACAAACTTTAACCACAGTCAAAGGAATAGGTACTTACGTACGAATTTGATCCACTGTGCTTTATCTATTTTTTCGTAATAACTTTTTATGGCATGTAGGAATGACCCATACAGAACGTTTAACTTTATACGCTGCAAGAACTTTGGGAAGATCGTATCGTTTTATTTCTGAGAGTACATTGTTTTATAGGAAAAGTATTCAAGTAACATCTCTGATAGCCTCTGTAGCAGTGAAAGTGAATACCACTGCTACGCAGGAGACGCAGTTGTTGTATACATGAATATGGCTATTCGCAATGGTCTGGCCGTGCCTTGGAAAGTACATTAAGCCTTCGGTCCCGATTGTTACGGGTAGTTGGAGCCCTAAAAAGTTCAAAAACTAGAACAATCAACTGATGCGGAGCAGAAGTGATGCAAAAACGGGGTGACGGAGACGAAGTTGCGCGGGTCAGCTAGTCTGATATAAACTTTTGATCTGTACGCCCCACAAACCAAATTTGAAATGTTTCCTAATATAACTAAGATTCAATGAGCTTATTCTGAAAATATCATAAGCTCTTTGAATTGTAAAGAACACAAATACCTGCAAAACAGACGTCGAAACGAACATTAATATCAATGATAAACATAATTACAACATACTTCAAAGGAAAGGTTACAAGTCGAAATACACAATGTTTAAGGCTATGTATATATAGCCTTAAACATAATACATCACATCACAAACAGTTAGTAGGTATCAAATAAATTTGTATTTTGTGTTTACATTAATATGAATACTTTAGCTAATATTTAATTAGGGTGGGGTTATTAATTATGTTGCTTGTATGTTTGTGCTTCATCAGTTCATCATTTAGTCGTGATGTGTAAACCAAACTCGTGTTTGTATTGATCAATTTCTATCTTAGAGTAGTTTATCAATTAGTTGCTAACTTGTTGAAGCCGCCAGTCTAAAATTCATACCCATATTAGCAAATTTTATAAACCTGCCTGTGGGTTATCATTTTGCTCTCTTGTAATTTCCGTTTTCAACTCACATAATCTTGGTCTTTTTAGCAGGCTTTATTTTAATGTACTATTTAAATATACTTATGATGATGATGTATAAAAGACGACATTGAAAGGAGAGCTAATATAGCATGTAGGAAATTCTGGTCACTTAAAGAAGTCTTAAAAGGACACAATAACCATGAAGAAATCCGATTTAGATACCTGTATACTGCCCTGCAGCAAGCAACATGGGTGTTCACGACAAGGGCTAAAGAAAAGATCAAAACAACTCAACAGGCCATGGAAAGAAGCAACATATTAAACGTAAGGAAGATACGTAAAGTCAGAAGCGAAGCTATAAGATAAAAAACGAGGGGTAACCGATGCCCTTACACAAGTTGCTCCGATGCCAATGGCCACGTAGCACGTTTAAAGGATGATGGGTAGACAGCCAAAATTATACAGTGGAAAGGAACAAAAGGAAAAAAAAAATTAGACGGACCAAAAAGAAGATGGGCTGACGATAAGGGATTCAGCAGGAGTCGATTGACAAAATGTTGCCAAGGATAGGGAAGATTAGAAGCAACTGGAGGAGGCCTTCGCTTGAGGACGGGCTCCTACCCTGGTAAATATTAAGATAGATTAAGAGAGAGAAAAAAACTACTAACCAACATTATACATGCTATATTGAGAGGGTGTTAGGAAATAAAGGTTTTTTATTTAATTTTAATTTTAATGTATTATTTATTTGCGATGATTTCTTAGATATTCAGTATGATATAAACCACCCAAGGACATTAATTTACAAAACCTGTATTGACAATATAATTTATGATAGTGGTTCAACTTTCCCTCTTGGAGCGGTTTTCTTACAATGTTATAAGCGTTTAAGTAAGGAGGTTTATTGGAACGACATTGAGGATAACTTTCTGGAATACGTTTTCTGTTACGAGAACGATATGAGACCTACAAAAATAATTTTGGGTCGCGTACGGTAAAGATATGGGCCGAATATCGGTGTTAGGTTGAAAATGGAGATATAAAAATATATTCAGCTCTTGATTCTTAGGCGCAAATTGTTTGTACATTTGTTATTGTATTTTCTTTTAGAATAACTTGTGATACATTAATACAATGATAATAGGTAGGCCTATTTTTAGCAGTGGACGCCCTGTGGCTGAAATAATGATGATGACATTAATACAATTATATTAACAGGTATTAATATGATCCTGCTAAGATATGTTGTATGCCATATTATGGTACAAGTATGATATTCGAGGGATCTATTTAGACTTAGATTTAGAACAATATCTTGCAAAATCCACTCTTTCCAATAATAAACATTCCACAAAAAATAATACCTGCTGCCAATTTTATTACCCATCAGTTTTCATATAGAGCTCATTCACTTATTATGATTTCCGGTATCGCAGGTAAGGTGAAACACCACCATAAATACGACGTGAATAACACAAAACAAGGTATATAAAATGAATATTCATGATATTAATTAAAGTTGATAAACGCATTATGATTTACATTAAAACTAAGGCACATAATATAGGAGCAGTTTCAAACAACAATATACAGAATGTGAACTATGTAACTAAAGCAAGTCAAGTGTAAAGTCGGATGGAACTCCATCCATTACAACATTATGCGGTTCACCACGGAGACCCAAAATATGGACCTTAAGTGCTATTATCTAACATTGAACTTCCTAGTTGATGGCACCTAGCTCACTCAGCGATACCAAATTCGATTGTCATGAGTCCGATCCAATCGGGTTGCTAGGCATTTTTAATTGAAAATTTTTCAACATTCAAAAATCATTTATTCTGTATAGACCAATAAACGGAACGTCTATATCAACAATATTTCATGAATTAATGAGCAAATGGACCACCGGTTCGAAACGCGGCTCCGGCCTGAGAATACTCCGGCAAGAAACTCAGCGGGCTTCTCTTTTTTATGGTCTATTAACAAACATTTACTTAGTCTAGATACAGATTGCTTGAGTAGCAAGTTGAATGAACAGCTTGTTTATCATCGAAATAATTCTGGATTTTATAATAAGCATAACTTTCTATTAACTTAATTTTTAAATTTATTGATAAGCAAATCCCTAATTTCATTACGGAGCTTACTAAAAAGCATTCAGTTGTTAAAGCAAATGAGTCGTAGAGATGACGCTCCCCTAAGCAATAGGATTGAAAAGAAAAAGACGGTTAGGATGGTCTGGATGCAGAAGGTGGGAGGATAGGGAGTAATGGCGCCCATAGGAAGAGACCTATTAACCAGCAGCAAACTGCGATTGACTGATTGATTGATAGAATAGTAGACAATTAATCACCGCGCAGAGAATTTCCAGTTGACAAAAGAAGTTGGTGGATTTAGGTATTAATTCATAGCTATGTATTTATATCTACATAAGTTCTGATGCATCTGATGAGGCCGTCAAGCTGAGCGCCACCATTGTAACACTGTACGGTAGGTGTTTTCAATGGTGACCCTCTTTCATGGACTTTACCTTCAGCTTAATATCAGGCGAGGTGAAGTCAAATTGACGTACCATAAATTTAAAAAAAAAAATCTTATGTATGTCTGCAAAATTCATTAACATACGTCTCAAATTTTACTGTAAATATTACATTTAATATCACGAAGTATAAATAAATTGATGGTTATTACTATGTGTGATATAAAAATATGTTATGACAATGCTAAGTGAAAATTTGGAAGGAAACGAGTTTTGTGCTTAAGGGCCTGGTAAAATGGAATTTTGGCATGCTTGTGAGACTTTGTTTATTGGTTACGTTATATTACAAAAATATTTCAATTTCTGAGATTAGGGATTGTCTACATTATACTTTTGGCTAAGCTACCACAAGGATCTATTTAAGGTCCTTTCAACGATAAATATTTTGCATACTTTGTGAATATGATTATTTAATTCTGAATCGTTCCTGGTTCAGAGGCTGGTTATCACAATTCAGCTTGGAAACGCGGCGAGCGTGAGGCCCCGGAAGCGGTCAGTTTCGGGTTATCTGAATAATAGAAGAATGAATTGTGATATATTGACATACATATTTATAATATTTTACAAATTTGAAAATTTATTTCTAAAATTGGATTTTTAACTAGGATGCTAGTATTTTTAGAACTAGACACCATTATAAGCACATTAGAAAATATATTAGACGTTGTAAATATATATTTGTATATGTAATAGGTTTATAAATTATGTACCGGTAATTTAGAGCTGTAATTTCTTCTGCTGTAGTACAACCTATGCTTAGATTAGGTCTAAACCAAGCTGTGCTATATGTCTTAAGATTTCATTATTACTATTTTAGTAACTGAATATAATTAAGAACGAAATCCCACGCAAAAATGGAAAGCTAAATGTAGTGGGCTTAAAAAACGACGAATACTTTAGCAATACTTTCAAACGAATCGAAATTCCAATATCATCAGTACACAGTACGTACTGCATCACCGAAAAAATATTGCGCAGTCGAAACGAACAAATTGAAAAGTCTTTAGCTAGTGGCCATTCAACTGTATGAGCGGAAACAAATTATTCTATTAAACTCAATACAAATGAACTATAGTGCCCCCTGAGTACGTAATGAGTTGAAAATAGAGAAACAGTAAATGTCATCGACCGTATTTTTGCTCGTACTCATGAGTACTCATGACTTTATTAAACTATGTCCTAATTATACTAATAGAGAGTAATGAGCATAGCTTAACAAATTTGATATAGCATATAAAGAAATGTGGAAGATGGTTTGATCACGTTGAATCTTTCAATGAGTCAAAACTGAATAAAGATAGTGTCAATTCAGTTTTTGATGAATGTTTACGGATCAAATATGTTATGCTATTGGGTTGCTCAATCATTCTCTGAGCCTATTCCCAAATCAGTTGGGGTCGGTTTTCTAGCCTAACTAAGATGCGACTGAACTTCGATATTTTCCATGAAGCGACTGCAACCAAGTTCGCGATATTGAGTTCTGTAGGCTAGTCGGACTTTTGAAGGACCCAGCTACCCGTAACGGCTGCCGTAGATGTTCGTATGGCAATCGGGATCGACGGCTTAACGTGCTTTCCGAGGCACGACCAGACATATTCTTGCATACAAATATTTCGATTAGTCGCTGTCTATTGCACTGAGCGGGGATCGAAACCGTGCCTCCTGCGTAGCAGTCGCTTTCCCTACCACCACGCCACAGAGACTGAATGAAAGGCATAAAAGATAAAGAAAGATAAAACAATATAAAAGTTGGCAAGATTACTAAGGACAATAAAAAAATTGTTTAAAAAATATAAAAAGTTATCCAATTACTGCACGATTACTCGATTGTAGCAAGATCTCAACTTTTAGTCATTATATTACGTCACGAGCATATTTTTGTTACATAATCTATACATATATATATTAATGAATCGCGAAATATGTTGGTAAGCGCATAACTCGAAGACGGCTGGACCAATTCAAGTAACTCTTTTTTTATTTGTTCCTTGAACTCTATGGAAGGTTCTTATGGAGCAGCGGGAATGGGATCAGAAATCCAAGCAGCTTGAACAGGATCAGAAGTCCACGCGGGCGGAGTCGCGGGCAACAGCTAGTATATCATACAAACAAAATTATAGTTATAGGACTTTATAACACTAGACTTGAATTCACAATAGGAGGAAAATAATTTGTTCGGAAGTAAGCTAATTCAAAATTATGTATATTAATTGTACTGTACACTAATGGTAACTTGTATAATTACATTACGTACCGTTATGATAATGGCTGCTTTTAACAGCTAGCGGTTCAAATTTGAATAGCAACACTCAATCACTCGGCTAGACACTAATTGTTATGTATAAAGCTTCAGTGCATTGGACGGTTATACAATTTGACTGCTTTTATTTACAGCACAATACAAACAAAATATTAAAAACATACAGAACAAAATAACATACTTTTTGAGTAGAGCATAAACACATTTACGATTTTATTTATTTAAAAATTTATTAAGAAACGAAATGAAATTTTGATGTAAAAAGAATTAGATGATATACAGGGTGTAAGGGAAACGCTATTGAAGTCGAAGGCTCTGGCAGTACTCCAGGTACACTACATATTGGCATAAAAAATACTATTAATTTTTAACGGTAATTTTTAACACCGGCTGACTAGCCCTATTTATTTTCCTTCGTGTTAGTAAGATATGTAGTAAAATGAAACAAAAACTTCATAAAAAACATCAACTCGCATTATGGCGCTTTCTTTTTATATGTAGTGATGTTTTCTTTAAAATTATCGTCTCTTTTAGCTTTACTGATACTTGGTAAGTATATTACTTTAAAGCAGCTAATTAAAAAAAAATTGTTATCATTTGCATTTTCTTCAAACAAACAGTACTCAGCAAGATAGAGAGTAAATGAACTATCTAGTATTTCCGTTAAAGAAACCACTTACCACGGGTCGGCGCAATCTCCATGATAGAATGGCTTGCGGTTCCACACGATAGATGACCGTTATTTGCTTACCTAGGGACCTCTCTATCTCAGGTCTACGAGCGGATCTGCAATTGCAATTACTCTACCTAGATGGAACGGTCTCTAGCAAAGTGATTACAAATGAAGGACCACTGCTGGTTTCTCAAACTACGTCTTAAAGTGAAATTACATTCAGTATGTAAATGTAGTTGATGAGTCCTTCTCTGCACCTTTGGTTGAGTGGTAGATAATGCCTATGGCATTAAGTCCGCCAATGTACTTGTGCATAAAGTGTATTAAAAAAATAACATTTAATTATTATTTTTTTATTTATCTTCTATTCAATCGTCTTCACTATCAGTTGTTTCTTGTTTTGTAGAATATTTAAATTACTTTTGCTTTGTATTCGAAATTGAAAATACAATACGACAGGAATAACATACGTATTGCAAATAGAACACAATCCGTATAACAAAATTTATAAATAACATTCAGACAATTCTAATCCCTTTGTGTAGATAGATACCAAAGGATTTGAAATTGAAGTACGAAATAAAATATACCTCGAGGCACAAGGAGTATAAAAGAATATTTTACATGTTCTAGGCAACGAAATAATCCTCTTCACAGCTTGAAAGCTAGCAACGGAATTAGTCGAATCTACTTTTCCCATTAGGATCGCAAACTTTGCTGATGGATATTCCAAAGCTGAAGTCTTAATGCCAGTTTTCTATAGTTTCTATCTAAATTACTATCATCAAACCAAGGTGAACGAGGGGGCTCGCTCCGAAATGATTTTTGCCAAATTCCTTTTCACTTTTGATGTCTCGTTTAAACTCATGCTACTCGAAAAAGTTAGTATATTCAAGTTGTATTATGGCATGGGTAATGCACTGCTAAGACGAGGTCTCGGGTTCAATCCCAGGTTTTACCATCGCACACACCGATGACTTTTCGTTGCTTTTCGAAGTTATGTGTGTATTTATCGCAGGTTTATAAGTGCCCGGTTAATGGCAATATGCTCGCCTCCTATTACATTGGGACCTAAACATAAACTGGCGAAATGTGGGTGCTAGCACCTTTGCGTACCCCATATCACCATAAGTTATGCTCGGGCCCACTCCGTGAGTAGCGGCGCTGCCGTGAAACAAATTACTACACCACGATGGCAACTGTAAAAATGTCGTCAATTTGACAGAAGAAGAAGCCGAAAAACTACGCCGAATCTGAGCAATCCTTGGACTCTGAGATGAAGTTCTCAAGTACGATGATGAGAACTTTGTAGAAAAAAACTCACACAACTGTTAAAAACGGTGACCGCTTCCCATCAGGTGGGCCGTGTGCTTGTCTGCCAACTAAGTGGTATAAAAAAAGCAATGTACTGTAGACTTCTTTTATCATGTGCAAAATCCATCTCCGCCAAAGTCGGTTGAGGTGATTATAGGTATCGTACACTCGACTAAAACGCACGTCGTCTATGGGTCTTTGATTACCAGAGGTGAGCTTATACAAGACATATTTCTCGCACCCCGGCAGACCCAGAGACATCTCTTTGGGATGACCCCCTTCCCCTAATGTGAGAATCATGGTGTTCCTATCCAGCCACCGCGCGAATGTCATGTAGACTATAAAATTAGGATATACCTAAACTTAATTAGGTTTTTGAACCGTCCCTACATTACTGGTGTCGTAAATACTACAGCCTAATAGTGAGTTCGTGTACTATCACTAAAATTTCAGAAATAGTGTCGTATTGGTGCGATAGCTCGGCTACAAAGTTAAAATCGTGATAAAATACTGGGGGTGTTATATTCATACTAAAAACGATATCTAGTGCATATATTGTTTTATTTGTTTGAGCACAAAAAGGGGTCACTTTTCTTTATGCGATAAATTGTGTTATTACGCTACAAAGGGGCTGTATGATTAAGGTAATTAATCAGCGAGAAGATGTTTCATTAGTTGATTTATTTATTTAATTATACACTAATGAAATATTTACTGTAACAATGTGCACAAAGATTAAGGTATACAGTCATAGTATAGCAACATACCTTTGATTTTTATAACATTTCGACCAAAATTGAGTCTCATCTAATCTTAATGTTGCAAATATGAAAAACGGTATTTGAGCAGTCCGACTGGGGAAGTACCTCCTCCCTACAGAATACCGCCGGCTTATAATAACCTTGTATTGTGTTTTCGGCGGTGAGTAGTAGAAGAAGACAAAAAAGGGTTTCTTGGTCTTCCCACTGACAACACAAAACCTCTTCAGTGAGCTCAGGCTATTTGTATTGTGTTTTCTACTCTACTCACCGCCGAAAACACAACACAAGTAAACTCTACTCACCGCCGAAATCACAACACAAGTAGCCTCTACTCACCGTCGAAAACACAACACAAGTAGCCTGAGATCACTGGAGAGGTTTTTTGTTGTCAGTGGGAAGACCAAGAAACCCTTTTTTGTCTTCTGCACTGACAGCACAGAGACTCTTAATTTTCTCCACTCCACCCCTCCCTCCTTACCCTTTCCAACTCTTCTCTATATGGTCGGCAGCACAAATGCGATGCCCCTGATGTTGCAAACGTCCATAGGCCACGGTCTGCTGGTTCTGCAAACGTCCATAGGCCACGGTCTGCTGGTTCTGCTTTATGCTGCTGATTGAAGGCACTTGGTGGCACTTATTGCGGCACATCATATACGTAACCGGTTTCGCTTTGTGACATTCTCATGAAACCGGTTAGGTTCAATAATAAATATCGTGGAGAAGTACAAGTGTATTATCAATAGATGTGTTCGTGACGAACCTCAAGTGTAAGTAAAGAACATTCATTTCTTACTCTGGAGTACATAAAAAAATTAAAAGTTTAATAAATCCTACAAAGAAATTAAAATATTGTAAGATGTTAAACGAAAGCTCACTATAAGTACATTTGAAAGCGCAGAGGGGTCTTGACATAATATGAACTGCATTAATTCATTAAGTTTCAACGAAGTAGTTAAATCGATTGCGGTAGTGGGTAATGGACTGTAAATTACTTTAGAAATGTACTGAGGGTATGTTATCGAAATTAATTAATTTTAGAAGCAGTTAACAATTTTGAACATGAATTACATTTCATATTTCATGTGATGTAAGATTTTGTTGTCATGTAAATGGGGGCTGTCCCAATAGGTGAGACATATTAAAAATAATATTTTCAAATTTAGGAACGTTTCGTTTTAGATTTACTAAATTTAAATAGAGTGCCTATTTGATATTACGAATTACATTCTGAGTCCCCAACCGCACATTTTTTTTTGTAATCTTGTATTACAAACCAAGTTACACGTTTATAACAGATTAGCATAAACCAACATAGTTTTTAACGGCCCAGTCCGTGCTATGGCACATTAAAGCAAACTCTGATTTAATGATCCCACATAAATTCTACCCAGCGGTGGAGCATTGGAACGTGCGAGTATTGCCAGCTACTTATGAATAGAACTTGAATAAGTGGTAATTCCTGGTTAACAAAACCCGGGTATTAACGCGATCATATTGTAAATACAATTGTTTGATAATCCTTTTGATTTGTTTGACGTTTCGACGTTATCACGACTCAAGCTGCGGGAAGGGTATAGTTTCTTGTTTATCTACCACCACATCGCACTAGGACACTACACTGACCGTGCACTAAACGCGAAGGTTTAAAAGTGAGAAGTGGTAATTAAGATAATAATTACATAAAAACTGAAAAGTAGTGAAACTGTTATATAGGCATAATTATATAATGTGCGTCCGACTTTACAACTAGTACCACCGCCCTACAAAATACTGCGGCTAATAATAATCTTGTGTTGTGTTACCGCCGGTGAATAACGTAACCAGAGTTCACTGGAGAGGGTTTGTGTTGTCAACCGGTACTGTGGGCTGGCCTTTTATAGCCAGTTCCTCATGACGGGTCTGACGCTACTACGGTGTACCCTAATCTGGTATGGCTTACAAAGTCTAGAAGGAAAAACAAATTAGTCCGTTCCAACAAAATTTTACTATACTATCTGTTTATTAACTTGTACCATCAACTCACCCATTCAAACGCAGCATTTAACAAAATGACGCCGACACGAATTTATGTAATTGTCGCGATGAAAGCGCGGTATTAATGAGTTGGAGCTCGGAGCTCAGTTTTACACCCATAGCAATGATTTCTTGCTTGATGGATGGATCTTTTGGGTATTTAAAGGTACCTACACTTATCGTTGTGTAGATGTTCTGTTCAAATATCGGCCCGTTGGTTGAGCCAATGTGTACAGCTGGCCTATAGCTGGCGCGATCGTACCCTGAAATAGTATCGCCTTCTTTGTACCTACTTAGTTCAAGGTCTAAGTTTCCACTTTTTACAAGATTTTATATAACTTCATTAATTGGTATTCGTTATCTCGTCGTAATCGTATATAGTAGGGCTTGTGCGGCTGAGCACGTAATTCATTTCCTTGCGATTTACACCGCACAGCACGGAATTGGATCATTTTTTTTTTTCAAATTTATTTAGCTGCAATATTTTCGGTTAGGAATTTATTTATTTGCGGCACACCCATTTTGTTACAAGGTGCTCGATTGACGGCAATAGGCTTGCCCCCTATTACGTGGGACCGAAAATCATAGTTGGCTAAATATTCTTCGGGGATTACAGGCGTATATGTGCAGGTAGTCGGCTTGAAGGTCGGGAGGTCCCGGATTCGAATTATACCCACTACACTAGCGACCTGAACCCACTCCCAACATGATGCTTAACTGGAGAGGTTGGAGGGAATATAATTTCGATTGCTAATATTCTTTATAAAAAATTTACTAATGTGTATTTATTTCTTTGACCATTAATTTACCTCGTTAAATGGTAAGCAGAAGTATGTAAGCTTTAAAATAAAAATACCGTCTTAAAAATAGGTATTCTCAACTCCAAAATATTTAATCGGAAGGTTCTAAATAAATTAATAAATAAATATTTTAGGACACTCTACAAAATGTCACCTAGACTGGCCTAGACCCATAGTAAGCATAGTTTAACTAACTTGTGTTATTGTTTCTAGAATGTAGATAACATACTTAGATATTTTTTTTCATAGATACATACAAATTATTATACATAGAACACCCCACACCAATGCAAGTATTCATATTCATGCACACAAATATTTACACTAAGTGGGAATCAAATCAAAAATCATTTGTTCTGTATAGACTAGTAAACGGCATATACAAAACGTCAACATCAACAACATTTTATAGATCAATGAGCAAATGGACGACCGGTTCGAAACGCGGTCCCGACCTGAGAAGACTCAAGAAACTCAGCGGGAAATTATAATCATATCTCTCGTGCGTAGCTGTCGCGTTCACTACCGCCACGCCACGGAGAATAGATCCTTGTTGGCCTGGCTTACAGACACCGGATTTATAGAAAAAAGAAAATAAGTAGGCATGCAGGTGGAGCATTCCAGTTTCTTTACATAAACATAACATTACATAAACTCACGCCTTTGTCCCCGAAAGGGTAGTTAGAGGTGCTGGCACCCACATTTCGCCAGTTTATGTTTAGGTCCCAATGTAATAGTTGGCGAGCCGAGAAAGAGGTGTGCGATAAATAAACACATAACTTTGAAAAGCATCGAAGTCATTGGTGTGTGCCGTGGTAAACCTGGGATCGAACCTGAGACCTCGTCTCAGCAGTCCATTACCTATACCACTAGGCTACCGCGGCTTTCTTTTTCGTGCTATAATCAATCAATCAATTAGCTTATCGCAGACCACTAGGCTCATAGGCCTCATTCAATGTCGGGAGGCTTTAACCTACTGTTTTCCATGCTGGCCATACGGGTTAGGTTTTATTCCGAGCTCTCCTTCTTTCGTACTGATTTCGTTTACATCTATTATGTATGATTGTATGTATGTATACTTGTATCATCATTCCCTGAACCTTTTTCCCAACTCAGTTGGGGTCGGCTTTCCAGTCTAACTGTGATGCGGCTGAACTTCGATATTTTCCGTGAAGCGACTGCCATCTGACCTCCACAACCAATGGTCTAATGACCAATGGCGATATCGAAGTTCCAAGTTAGGCTGGTTGGACTTTTGAGGGCTCCAACTACCCGTAACGACTGCCATAGATGTTTGTATGGCAACCGGGACCGACGGCTTAACGTGCTCTCCGAGGCACTTATAAACCTGCGATGTATACTTGTATATGGATTTAAATATAGAAGGTTAAAATGAATTTAAAATTGATTGGCAATCTATAAAATTTATTTCATCGGCTCTTGTTACGATCGTGATACCCAATAAAATTTAAATCCTATTAATCGAGTTTGTTTCATCACTCGGATCACCAATGCTGTATTATAATATTCTGAATTTAAAAGCTTTCATATACTATCTGAACTCTCTCTCAATATTACTCTCTTTGCTCTCTCTGCAATCAATATTATATCATCATGAATTAGTCTGTTATAACGGGAATTAATTCATTTTGTTTGCCACTTAGATAAGGGTAAACAATCTTGTGGTAACTTTTTATAAAATCACATGTTAAACAAAAATAAGCTAGACTAATTAACAGACTAACTAGTGGTTCGATACAGGTTTTTAATCTTCAAAATGCGTTACTAATCAGAAAAGTATTTTTATAGTGAGTTTTTAAACTAAACATATTAATAAACAAAACTATAGGTAGGTAATACCTACAATACGCATAGGGAGGCAAAATCTCTCTTAACGCTGAGAGTTTCCACACTGCCTATTTACCCCTACTTATACTTACGTGTTAAAGCCACATTTATAGCAAACCTCAAACCTCAATATTAAACGGCTCAGTAATATTGAACTCATAATATGAGCTGTACAACTCAAATCCAAAGGAATTTCGTACTTAACGTATATTTACAAAGTAACTCCAACCAAGTTTATGAGTGTTACAGAGTAAGTTCTTGCCGCTGTATATTATTATTACCCTTGAAATGGCACATTAAACTTAATTTCGCTCCATAATAAAAACTTACTGCGTTATTATTAAACAGGTGGTTAGTTATTTTACTTATTTTAGTTTATAAATAAAAATAATATATATTAGGGGAGGGGGGGGGGGGGGCACCAATCACCCTTGGTTGGTTCAACAATCCAACGCTAACAATATATAATGCAATGTATTCTATTTGCAATATGCAATATTCCTTAACGGAGGTAGGACACGATGGTATCTCTCGTCCGAAATGAGCTGTCCAACTGGGGAAGTACCTCCGCCCTACAGAAGACCGCGGTCATAATAACCATCGTGTGTTCCCGCCGGTAAGTTGGGTAGCCAGAGCTCACTATACCCCTCCTTCTCCTCTCCTTCCTAGCCTCCCCACCCCTTCCCAGCTCTCCCCCTTTCCCTTCAGGGTGGGCAGCGCGTGTGTGACACCCTTAGTGTTGCACACGTTCATAGGCCACGGTGGCCGCTTTCCAGTAGTATAAAAAAAAATCCGCAAATGCGAAGGAAAAACCTCGACGAGTGTTTCGCCTCTACACGAGGCATCTTCAGGAAATATATATTTTTTGTAATGAATTTCCGCCAGGTAACGCCTACATACATATATATTGCATTTTATAAATAAACTACGGTAAGTAAAATTTTGTGGCTGAAGTGTTGTTTTTAACAACAACGATAAATAAAATATTGTCGTAAAAGCACTTAATCAATTAGCCTATTGCAGTCCACTGCTGAACATACGCCTCTCCCAATGTGTGCCACTGCTACCTATCCTCCGCCCTCTGCATCCAGTCTAAATGCCACCACTAAAATGAATACTATCACTAAAACTGTGCTTAACCCGAAAATCGTCCTCAAGAAGTCCCTCATACGAAAATACTTCTACAAACATTCATTTATGTAAATAGAAACAATTTTTTTTCGCTCAGACGCTATCATGATATGGATGGAAAACCGATGTTCATGATATTGCAAATATAAGAATTTTTGAATATAGAAACTGTTTATACAATATTTATTTTGCACTTATAGTATATATTATTTATTAGTAGTATAGTAACCGCGGTAGCCTAGTGGTATGGGTAATGGACGGCTGAGACGAGGTCTCGGGTTCGATCCCAGGTTTACCATGGCACAAACCAATGACTGCGATGCTTTTCGAAGTTATGTGTGTATTTATCGCAGGTTTATAAGTGCCCGGTTAATGGCAATAGGCTCGCCACCTATTACATTGGGACCTAAATATAAATTAGCGAAATGTGGGTGCTAGCACATGCTAAAATATAATTTGCACTTTTGTTTACCAAATCTATGATCTTTGTCATCAGTGTTATGGAATTATAATACCTACTATTATGTAAATGAAAGGGTACAATATTTCTATGTTACCTAATCACGCCAGAATTGCTTAGCAGATAGAAAAAGGTTAGGTTATAAAATCCAGCTTTATTTGGATGGTAAACAAATCTGGTAAGGAACGGTTCACTCAACTTGCTACTCAAGCAAATAACTATATCTAGTAAATGTTTGTAAATAGACCAAAAAAGGAAAAGAAAAGCCCACTGAATTTATTGCCGGAGACTTTTCAGGCCTGGGCCGCGTATTAAATTGTCAACCATTGTCAAAACTGCCATTGCATTTTAAACTGTATAACCTTGAAGATGAAAAAGCCAGGGCAGTATTTGTTATCTCAGTGATTTGACATTGCAAAACAATTAGTGGAATTGGGGCCCTGGCCGATACGTCAGGCAATTCAAAGTTATCGTATTATCATGGTAAGCGAAAATTTAAAAGTAAAGTATTGGATTGCTTTTTTCCACAGTGTTATCTAGTTTCATGGCTGTGAATATCTCTGTCTCTTTCTCACTACGGGCTCATATAAGTACTTTTTATACTACACTCTATCCTGCCACTTCCAGTTTGACCTACCTCACTGTTGTTTGTCATTTATTGGTCCCACTAGGTGGCACTTAAGTGCGATAAGGATCGGGCATGCCGCCAATGTGTCCTGTCTAATTCCAGTCTGTGTTTCCGTGTGACTGTTAAGAAAATGGAAGCGATGTTTTTCTGTGCATATTATAAAATTTAGTAACAGTAAATATATTATTAATATTTATGACAACATTTATTATAACTGATAATATGTGAATTGTAAACCATCGAGGCTAAAAATGACAACTCAACAATACATTAAAATTTTCTAAACTAAAAATGAAAGTCATATAATTAACAATTTAACATTAATCGTCGTAGACGGCCGAACTTATTAGGTACAGCGGGGTGGAACTAGATTGCTAGACAAACCTCCCCTTGCGCCAGTTATTACCACCCTCAACATAGTCGCAAAAAGAGTAGATGTGTTCTCGTGGCCGTTACCCTGGCCTTTGGACATTTGCAACACCAATGGCGTCACAATCGTGCTATCGACGCTATAGAAACCTTCTAATGCCCTTCTTGAAAAACCCCATATTGTAGTCGCGTTAAAAAACCACAGGGAATTAAACAATTAGCTTAATTTTATGGCAATATAATGAATAGAGTACACACACACACACATGAACAGAACAACAGTACATGCAAACGAACATATTTTATTAAAAACTAGTGTACTAGTAAACTGTGTTCAATTAAGTCATAGTTACTGCACTTTATGCAATATTGCTTTGACAATTTATTATTAGGAATTCAAAACGTATGTTCCTTTGACCTAGTCATTTATATTATTAGCGAAAATGAACCCACTCAGTGAGTTCATTTGCGCTTCATTACCAACTACGTTGCCGAATTTAAAATATCAGTGGTAGTGACTTGCGATTTTTAAAGTACATTAGTAACGTTAACGTCACTGCAATAGGTATGCCTACCTATATCTATTTCTGTCGAAGTTGATAAATCTACATAAATAAAAATGAATTGCGAAATATGCTGCTAAACGCAAAGCTCGAAAATGGTTGGACCAATTCGAGTAATTCTTTTTAATTTGTGCCTTGAACTCTACATAAGGTTTTTATTTAGCAGCGGGAACGGGATTAGAAGTCCACGCCGGTGGAGCTGCAACTGCTAGTAGTTTATAAAAAAAACATATTTCATGGTTTGTATATTCTGCCACTTTCTCACGCCTAGGTTTTGTTTAAAGATACATAGTTATGTCGCTCGCACATTTTGTTCATCTTAGGAGGAGGTAGGACACGACGGTATCTCCCGTCCGAAATGTGCTGTCCAACTGGGGAAGTACCTCCGCCCTACAGAAGACCGCGGTCATAATAACCACCGTGTTGTGTTCCCGCCGGTAAGTAGGGTAGCCAGAGCTCACTATACCCCTCCTTCCCCTCCCCTTCCTAGCCTCCCTACCCCTTCCCAGCTCTCCCCCTTTCCCTTCAGGGTGGGCAGCGCGTGTGTGACACCCCTAGTGTTGCACACGTTCATAGGCACGGTGGCCGCTTTCCATCAGGTGGGCCGTGTGCTTGTCTGCCACCTACGTAGTATAAAAAAAAAACTTTATATACGTAATATTTTGTCCAAAAAACATAAATCATCTGCGGTTTTTCATTACGTCCTCAGTTGTCCAACGGTTTTGATATATGTCGAGGCGTATATATTCGTATGTATTACTAACTGCTTTGAACAGCCCACGCCAACATGATATACTGATGCTGTTCCTTTGAACCATATAAACCTATTAAACCAGGATAATAAGCCTATCTGATATATCAGATTATAATTTCTTCCAGATTCGTTGACATGTTATTTCGTGATTGAGTTTTGCATGTATGTATATTGTGAAGTTATATGAAACCAGAAATGAGCTTATAATGAATTTGGAGGCGGTAGGAAATTGCCTTACTGAGCCACTTCGGTATTTGAGGAGGTATTACCAGTGTGACATAACCACCCTGTTTGTGGAGTGATAAAAGTGGAGGTTACCACACGAAATAAATTGTGTACACTTATATTTACCTCTTATGTGTTTACAGATATACATAAGTAGGTACCTACCGCACTTTATTAGAGCATTTTTATATTTAAAATTAGAAAATGTTAATGTCTAGACGGAACTTCAACCCGCGAATAGAGTCCAACTTTTTTTTCGAACGGTAATCCTTACGGGTACATCCCCGTCACCACCACCATACCAAACAAAAAAAAGAAAACAACATTTTTTTTATTTATGGCCGATCGCCAGTGCAAGGAACCACAATTCAATCCAATTTAGAGATAAAATAAATAATTCTATATTTCATGCTTACAAAAATATTTATTGACTGACTAGTGCGCGCACAACATCACTAACTATAGTGATGTTGTGCGCGCACTAGTCAGTCAATAAATATTATATAAGTATACTAATACTTATATTCTATCATTCAATTAGCCTAACCCAATCTACAAGACATAGGCCTCTCCCAATATGCACCTGGCTCTCAGTCTAGACATCAGTCCGTTTGACTTGGGACGTTCCACTTTTCGTTTACTATTTGTGATCTTATATTCAATTTTCATTCCTGTTAATAATTGTATTTCAAATTATATAACAGTTTTATGATAAAATGTTTTTTTCATGACGAAAATAGAATCGAAAACTATTAATTCACTATCTTATTTTATTTTTATTCATGGTACGTCAATTTGACTTCACCTCGCCTGATGTTAAACTGAAGGCAAAGCCTCATGAAAAAAGGTCACCATAACAAACACGTACAGTGCTACAATAGTGGCGCTCAGCTTGACGGCCTCATCAGATGCTTTTTCACAAATATGGTATTTACTTAGGCGAGGTACGTAGCAAGAAGAACAGATGGCCGTTGGAGCCGAAAGGTTCTCGAATGGAGATCTTGTAACTGTAGACGAAGCGTGGGAGAGCCCTTGCGAGATAGACGGATGACATACCTAGTCAACTTCGCCGTCCGTTCGATGCAAACCTCCATCAATCGGTGGGATTGGAGGTCGATGGGGGAGGCCTATGTCTATGTTCAGCATTAGACGTCCTATGGCAGAAATGATGACTGATAACGATGGCATTTAAAACAAAATTTCCATTCAACAATAATTTTACTATTAGTTTATTTAAAAATACAATAACCTACTTAAAAATATTTTTATCCTTCCATTAACACTATAAATCGTTCTTTTTATCTCCTTTCTTTGTAAACAAGGACTGTATTGCATACACGGGCAACCCTTTGGTCTCAGGTAAACAATAGTAGAAGTAAACAGCAGTAGCGAAGCAGACAGTAGCAAAGAAGTAGAACACAGTGGCTAGTCCAAGTGATTGCATCACGATGCTGAATAGAAACATGCAGATACACCAACATAAGTACCCCCATTCAAATGTTACCATCATTAATTTGCTTTTTACCTGAAAATAATGGGAAGTGTTGATCAGTCATGCAAACTCCTGTCTGTAATACCTCAAGGTTAATTCTCGTAAAATCAAACTTAATGTCATAATCATCATGATTATTATTAAGATTAATACATATTCTACTCACACCTTCGACATATCAAATAACATCAGGCGAGGTAAAGTCAAATTGACGTGTCATAAAAAAAAAAAACAATTTCCCTCCGGGGTCGGTAGAGGTGAATTAACACCCATACCTACTTCATCAACTATTTGGTCCCAAGCAATAAAAGGTGAGCCTATTGCTGTATTCCGGGCACCATTGTTGTACGACACCACATTGAAAAAGATGGGGTGTCCCAATTTCTATTCTGCTGGAACCACGCTTACTATTAGATCGAGGATATAAATGAATTAATGCATCTTGTACTGGGAGAAGTGCCATTTCTTTTTAAGAAAAACACGTCAATTTGATTTCTCATTTTACACGCCCGCTTAAAAGATTCGGAACTATAGAACTGGTTGTTGTATTCCCACGAATTGTTTTAACTACACTACTACCTTTCATTTAGTCAGTGAATTATGAAATTTGGATGGTCATCGATAAATTATTTATTTATACAAATTTCGAAATAAATTTAGCTTTATTTAAATACCTAATATTCACTAACCTCAGGTAAAAATATTTCAGCAGCAACCACAAAAGGTACAGTCCCTGAGCCCACGGTATGAGATGTGGCAAATACGTATATGAAAAGTAGTATAGTCCATTTTGGAAACCACTGCGTTACTATTTGGGTTCCAACAAATAGGCAACACACGCCGCACACTACAGATGCATGTATTTGGAGAGGCTGAAGACATAAAACAAACATTAATGAAGATTAACAAACTGAGGAGACTCCCGCGAGAAACTCAGCTGGTTTTTTCTTGGTCTGATTTGTTTGATTAGCATAGTGGCAATCGCCGCCACCTTTCGCCATCTTTCTTTCTTTCATCACCATTTATATTAATGCTAATCTTTTGCATTTTAGAACCCGTTTTTTTCTCTTCTTATTGTTTTACTTTGATAATAAATTGATGACGATAAGCGTATATATACCAGATTGCAAGCGTGGTTAAATTTGCTCTGAGCACCAAATACTATGTCATGTTATGACGTTAAGTTATCTAGAGAGTGGGGCATAGGTAATCTGCCTAGTGTAGGGTTTCCAAGTTTGAATGTCGTATAATTTTTTTTTATATTTTATAATACCCTTTTGGCAAAGTGTACAGCAAAGTATTGATTCTAAATTCTAAATTTGATAATAAGTGAGATAAATTGTGAGTTGATGTTTTAGTTAATTTTAGTCACTTACAACAATACAAATTTAAGTAACTAAAACATGGTGCCAAAGTAGAAATTTGGAGAGAGCATGGCGCAATCTCAAATGTAGAGAATTTCGTTTGAGGTCGAAATCTATATAAGTGTCAAAATAATGTGAACTACGAACTGTTAAATTAAAACCAGTCGTTGCGAGATTAGTGTGTTCAGACTAACAAACTCTTTAGCATTATAATATTAGGTATCTGTAGATTTTATTAAGTAGTAATATACTTACTCTTCTCCCAATTTTGTCAGTTAAATATGCAGCAAAGATTCCAGCAATTATAACTATGACCCCGAATATCACGCTGCATAAATTGGGAGAGATGATATCACCTACAGTTGCATTAAATATAGGTTCAGCGTGCACCTCTAAACTTGGCAAACCCTGGTAGACGAAGGCAGTTTGAAGGATCATGGCTAGGTACAATTGGCGGCGCATGGATGGAGTAGTTTCTGAAAAGTAAAATTTCTGAATCAAATTGCTTTTTTATTCCAGGTTGGAACTTTTTATTTTATTAGTTTATTTATATTGACATGTGATGATTTTATATATTTTCTTTGTAGGTATAATGCGATTTTTTTTGTTATTTTTAATTCTTTAATTTCTGATGTAATTTCTATTTTGTATTGATTATAATTGTATTGACTGTGTATGATTTCAAATATAATCTAAATTGTTCTTGAATCAATAAACAAATAAACAAACAAACAGATATTCCATTTTTATTACAGTATTAGCAACAAAATACTATAATATTTTGACCTCCGCTTCACTACGCGTCCAGAAAAAAGACATTAAATTAATGATAGATTCTTTTGTAAAGCTGCGCAATAGGGCTTGGATGGATTAAGGTTTGAATACTAATGCGGGGGCGGACTATCGATATCAAATCAATCAATCAATTTGCTTTTCATAGCACATTGCTGTGCCTATAGACTTCTTTTAATATTGGGAGACTTTGGCCTATTGTTTCCACGCTGGCCTTTCACGCTTTCCTTCTTTCCCAGTGACAGCCTCTCACGTTAGTCGCCTCTTACTACACAATTAGATGAGTATTCTTTTTCCATCATCACACGTATAACCGATGTGAAAAATATGCATGCCAAAAAACAATTCGGCCTGCGAATTTTCGGCGACGTGATGGTTCTACTTTTTAATTATTATAATACAAAAGTTTTTCCCAACTTAGGGTGATTCGCACCATCTTACTTTAACATTAACAGTGCAGTTAAAGAACCGGTCAGGTATAAAACAGGTTGCACCTTTTAACAATAGTTAAAATGACGTCATAACTTGACGCTAACTGTAACCGGTCACGTTCGGCCGGTTAATTTTAATTGTTCACGCTAAATTCTATCAAAAAATAACTTTAACCGAGCTATTAAATACACTGGTGCAACACATTTAGCAGAAACCATTAGAATCAATGTTACTGTTAATGGTGAATTTGACGTTAACGCTTACTTTAACAGGTAGATGGTGCAACTAAACTTAAAACTAAACAATCTCCGAATATAATATTCATAGCTCCTAATTGTGTAAAGTTTAGTAAAAAGTTTGAACAAATAGGTAAATCTATATTACAAACAATTTCCTATGAAATGAAGTTTGGTTTGTGACTTAGGCCTCCAGTGGTCGATGCCACCGGACCTAAATTTGTATGCCATCCGTTGTAAAAAGAATTTTACTTTACGGACGTAAAGTAAAATTCTTGAAGCAAGTATTCAGGTACAAACGAGCAATAGGTCTCAAGAATATTATTAACACAACTTCTGCATTAGTATCTGCATTAGTATCAATTTGTATATTATTATACCAATGAATTACTTACTGAAGAGCTGCCAACAAGATGCTTTCTTAGACTCCATTACCGGTTTTGCTGTTTCTTTCCCTTCCACTAAAGGTTGAGCATCTGTATAAATAGAACGATAGTTTGTAATATCATCACTAACTAACTTATCTTAGGTGGCCGATAAGTATGCAGTCCACCTAATGGAAAGTGGTTACCGTGGCCTATGGACGTTTGCAACACTAGGGGCACTCATACGTGCTGCCGACCACACAGAGAAGAGGAGGGGGGAAGGGGGGGGCGATAATTGATGACGGTGAGGGTATGGTATACCAGATTGCAAGCGTGGTTAGCTTTGCTCTGAGCACGGAATACTATTAAATAACATAACATAACATAAACTCGCGCCTTTATCCCCGAAGGGGTAGGCAGAGGTGCTAGCACCCACAATTCGCCAGTTTATGTTTAGGTCCCAATGTCATGGGTGGCGAGCCTATTGCCATTAACCAGGCACTTATAAACCTGCGATAAATACACACATAACTTCGAAAAACATCGAAAAGTCATTGGTGTGTGCCATGGTAAACCTGGGATCGAACTCGAGACCTCGTCTCAGCAGTCCATTACCCATACCACTAGGCTACCGAGGCAATAGGAGGATACCATTGAAGTCATTACGTAAAGGTATCGAGAGAGTGGAGCATTACGATAGGTGGCCTCCCTAGTGTGGGGCTTTCGTTCGTGTTTGTTTGAGAGGTTCGTCGCACTGGGGAATATCTCATTATCATTAGAAGTAGTTCATTATCATTATTATAATGTTGTTTACCCTTTAATTCTATGTTGAGAGAACGTCGAATATTAATCATTTCTGTCAAAACCTCTTTGGAAGTGCTACTTGATTGACGGTAAAACGCTAAAGATTTCGCAGCTTCCTGAAACATTTAACACTTTTGTTTAAAAAAAATTAAATAAAAAAGAAAGACGAAAGACTACATAGTATAAAGCAAAGTCGCTTTCTCTGCCCCTATGTTGGCTTAAATCTTTAAAACTACGCAACGGATTTTGATGCGGCATTTTTAATCGATAGAGCAATTGAAGAGGAAAGTTTATAAGTATATAACATCATTGTGCGGAGCAGGAATGAAAAATGTGGCAAAGACGGGGTGACGCATACGAAGTTGCGCGGGTCAGCTAGTAGTCAATAAATTATCACTTACCTCCTCTCTACCCTTTGCCATATGTTCCAAAGGAGTCTCTTTTAATATTGCAATCATGAGAACACCCATCACAGCTAACGATAAACAGCAGTACACCATGATGTGGTATTCTAGAATACCTCCAAGTATATATGACACCAGAAGCCCTATGCTACATGAGAGGTTGGGCCCAGATGTCAAGGTACCTCTGATGGAATCCTGAGCAATTTCACTGATGTACATCGAGATTAAGATAAATATTGCATTTCCGCAACCTGTTATAACGACGGCTGAAAGGATCGCTTCCACTCGGTTCGTTACGGCTACTAATGACCAGCCTATCTGAAATACAAACATAAAATTGTATAACTCTTCTATCTATCTATTCTACTATATAATTGTAAAAAGTTTATGTTTGTCCGCGGTGGACGCAAAAACTACTGAACGGAGAAAAAAAAACGGAACGTGAACCCGGTAAAATTCGGTGCATTTACTTCTACAGAATTAGTCAAACTTTTTCACGACGCGGACGTACTTATCAAAAATTTGATATTGTAACTAATCAGCATTATTCAAATTGATTTAAAGACCCCTGGTAGTACTCATGGTAGGTACACAACATAATATTGGCACTAAAAAATTTTACGGCAATGCAATTTTTTTCTTTTTTCATTTTTTTTAAACCTTTTAATTTGCGTTGTTCACTCTCGATTGTGTTTGCTTTGCCGTAATTTTTTGTCATGCCAATATGTTGTGTACCATGAGTACTATCAGGGGCCTTCGGCTTCTGGAGCGTTCCCCTTACACCCTGTATGGTTAACAACTTACTGTCAATGTAAACCTTTGAGAATGCCGCAAGGCGAATCCGATTAGGTACAGTAATAAATGCAGTGGACAAGTACAAGTGTGTTATCAATCATGTATAAGAATAATTTCCACAAAGTGCCATCAATCAACAGTATAAATAATCAATATATAGGTTCTTAACAAAATATACGTAGAAGCGTTTATTTAATTAATGTTATATACTGACCACAAAGAGTAACGAAGTCAACATCGTAGTACGCTTAAGGCCCAGTTTGTTCAGAACACCCACAAGTATTACAGGCTGGATAACAAAGGCACCAAACAGTGATATGCTGCTGAACACAGCGATTTCTATTTCATTCATGGGTCGATGTAAAGTGGTGTTCTCTGACATGAACAAGAGAACCGTAGACGACGGCCAGGCGGTGTTGAGACCCAAGTTCACACAGGAAAAGCATACTGTAAAATTGTAGGCAGTTGAACTAATTATTACATAACATAACATAAACTCACGCTTATAACCCTGAAGGGGTAGGCAGAGGTGCTAACACCCACATTTCGCCAGTTTATGTTTAGGTACCAGTGTAATAGGTGGCGAGCCTATAGCCATTAACCGGGCACTTATAAACCTGCGATAAAAACACACATAACTTCGAAAAGCATCGAAAAGTAATTGATACGGGACATGGTAAAACCTGGAATCGAACCGGAGAACTCGTCTCAGCATTCCATTACCCATATCACTAGGCTACCGCGGCTTTTATTATTTATTAGATTTCATGTACATACAGTGGGCTCCAAAATTGCCGGATACCTTAAGATCTATAATCCTTTGACAGCCTAAGTGTAATTTTACTAAAAGTAACACATAGATAGCGATAATATAATAAAGTATAACGATGTCTTGTTCTTCATAAGAAAATAACTAAACTCGTACACGTAGTATCCTAAATTGAATTACATTAATAAGCAGAACATTAATATCCAGTAGCTTCTAAGACTAGCGGTTGTGTAGTAACTTGTCTAGGAACTTTTGGACAACACTGTACAAGTACATTGGCGTAATTTATGCAATAAGGCGTTCTCTACCAGTCAACCAAAGATAATGCTGAGAAAAACTCAGTAGGTGCATTATTGAGAGCAGTATTATAGAGAGAAAGTACGTACAGAGCAATAATTTTGTACAGTGATAGGTACATATAGGTGTATAAAACATGCGGGGTGGATCATTAAATAGATTAGGAGAAGGCATCTACCACCTTAGTGGTATAGTAAATATTATTAGACTATATAGTTTGACCAAGTAAAGAGAACTTGTTACTTGGTCGAAGGTTCTACGTGTAGAACAGAATAAAAATCAATGTTTAAATACTCACATAAAACAGAAGCGATTACTTGAACTAGGATTCCCATTTTTACAATAGATGGTTTTGTTGAGGTAGTTAAGTAATCAACAGCTGTAAATTTACCATAAAGTATTACAATTAAGTTTATTGCGAACACTTAGACTGGCTGAACCATCTTACTGTAACATTAACAGTGCAGTTAATGTACCGGTATAAAACAGGTTGCACAATTTGACGATAGTTAAAATGACGTCATATCTTGACGCTAACTAGGGTTACCCTCACACCCTGTATAGCACTATTGAAACAGTAATAATATAATTATCAGTCCATCAATTTCATTCAATCATTTTATAAGAACAGGCTATAAAATTAGCATACCTTTAAAGCTACACTAAACACACTAGTACACTATATTCATTCAAGCACTTGACACTATGCGGCGCCCTCAAAAACGATTAAGACGGAAAGTTAAATTTTTTGTAACCATTTTGAAACAGCAACAAGTTTTTTTTGCTAAAAGTGAGGAAGCAATGAGATGGTTTCCTTCACAAAGTTTTTTTACCACGTTTTTTTTTTTTTTTTACTTAGGCTCAATTTATCTCCCTATAAAATGTCAGTAGGCTGTACTGTTCTGATTGGGCTTGAATGTATACTGGCCTGAGACGCCAATGGTTTGATCACATGGCTATTATTAGTTTATGTACGTCTTAATAATATTCTCCCATATTAATCCGGTTAGGTTAGTTTTTATTATGAGTGTCATAATTTATTAGGGTCGCCAAGCCGGTCTACTTTGATGATTTTCCATTCAGGTACAAACAACAACAGGTATTCCCTTTTGTTATATGTATTATTTTAAGAACGTTATTTGAAGGTCAATTTCCATTTAAAAACCGACGACTAACAGGTTGAATACACAACTCTTAAAAACTATATAAGGGGTTCTTGAAGAAGGGCATTAGAAGGTTTCTACATGGTCAGCAACACGAGTGTGACACCTCTAGTATTGCAAACGTCTATCGATCATGGTATCCACTTTCCATCAGATCTTATCTACCACCTAAGTGATATAGACCTAAGTGATATAGATATAAGATAAGGGGATATAGGCGTGATACTATAAGAAAAAAAAAAGAAAAGTATTTTCAGTTACATTTTCAAGTTTGAAATCTGTATTACCGTCACCTACTTTTGATGCTAACTGTACCTACTGACTTTTGACTGTACCCTATTAAGAAGGTGATAAGATTTTTTTTATATATGTCACGTCAATTTGACTTCACCTCGCCTGATGGTAAGCTGAAGGCAAAGTCTGAGGAAAGAGGGTCACCATTACATACACGTACAGTATTAAAATGGTGGTGCTCAGCTTGATGGCCTCATCAGACGCTTTTTCATACCCCGCTTAAAGGACCCGGGACTGTAGGAAGAAGGAAACACGTGTGCTGGTAAGGCATTCCAAGATTTTATGGTGCGGCAGAGGAAAAATTCACCGAACCGCTTGGTATAATTTTTTTTTTTGTTATCATTTACAAGTGTTAGGTAAACCCCCTCAGATGCGGGGCTCAAGTCAACAATAGTACCCGGAATACGGTAGGCATCCCCTATTACGTGGAACCGAATACAATGGCCGGTGAAAAGTGCTTTTTATTTCCCCTCTGCTTACCCCGGAGAGATTTAGGCGGGTGCATATTATGTATGTATATATTACATATCTTACCATATAAGTAGGTATATAATAATAGCTTGAAACTGGAAATTATAGTATTGGAATTTTTATTATCAAATTCATGAATTACGCATTAACCTGTTATGCTAATCGTAACTGGAAAATTAAATCGATTATAATAATATCAATTCTTTTCGTCGTCGTAATAAATTACTTTTTTTATACCACTTAGGTAGCATACAAGCACGCGGGCCTACCTTTTTTATCGTGCCCAAAATCCTCACGGATATACCTCCGCCAAAACCGGTGGAGGTGATTATGTCGGACTCGAACCGACTGGTGAAAAGTGATTATCGTGGCCTATGGTCGTTTGCAACACCAAGGGCGTTACATTCGTGCTGCCGATCATATAGAGAAGAAGGGGAAGGGGGAGGGACAGGGTTAAGAGAATCTCTGTTCTGTCAATGCACATTTTGAGCATCAAGCGTGACTCTGCTGCAAACTAATATTAACGCTATTATATTTCCGAACATTGATTTTTTATTACTGCGCCCTATTAATTTAATTATCTGAAACTAACCAAGACGTTGATTGGTAGTGCTGCGGCTTAGCACGTAATTAATTTCCTAGCGATTTTCACCGCAATTTTTTTTTCAATTTATTTAGCAGCAAAATTTTCGGTTAGGAATTTATTTTCGGCATACCGATTATTTTTAAAGTGCCCGAAAATCATAGTTGGCGAAATGTCTACTCCTTCGGGGATTACAGGCGTGAAAATATGTATGTAAGTATTTAATTTATAGTCAGAGTATATCGGCTGTGTAGGACCAATCGTAGTTATAATTCCCGTCTTAAGCAATTTTTTTTTCAATCTCCATAAAAAACAGTTGATAATCTCCCCTATGGAAGTTACAGATGAAGAAAATCTGACCTTTAAGTCATTAGAGGAATAAAATTTAGAAGCAGTGTCCTGTTTACTATTACGCGGTTCTTGAGATAACTACAGCTTGGTCTTAGACGGACGGACAGTGGGATCTTAGTAATAGGGTCCTACTTTTGCTCCTACAGTAGGGAACCCTAAAAATCCATAGCTCATTCGTTCAGTTATGTTAAATACCTACATTTAATAAAAAACATTTTACGTACTTACATATACCAGATAATATTACGCGCTTTATAGTAACTTATTTAACATTTTTTCGCAATATTAATCTGAAATGGTATGTAAAATTTCCCAGATTGATTATTCAATGAAGCTAAAAGGCTACTTTTAGTACCAAAGATGTTTTTACGTTTTTATAGCGAGTTTTATGGGCCCCGAGATTCATCTATATGAAAATTTATTTATAAAACGCTTTGAATGTTCTGGTGCATTATTGAAATATTACTGCTAGGTATTTTAACAACACACCCCTATATTTCTGAAGTTCTACAATTTTTATTATCAAAGACACGTCAATTTGACTTCACCTCTCCTAATGGTAAGCCGATGGTAACGTCCATTGCAAACAGGTAAGTACGGCGGCGGTACAATGGTAGTGTTCAACTTGTTGTTCTCTGGTATTGCAAACGTCTATCAATCATGGTATACACTTTCCATCAGATGGGTCGTGTGCTTATCTACCACCTAAGTGATATAAAAAAAGAAAATTATTTTCAGTCACATTTTCAAGTTTGAAATCTGTACTACCGTCACCTACTTTTGATGCTAACTGTACCTACTGACTTTTGACTGTACCCTATTAAGAAGGTGATAAGGTTTTTTTTATTTATGTCACGTCAATTTGACTTCACCTCGCCTGATGGTAAGCTGAAGGCAAAGTCTGAGGAAAGATTGTCACCATTACATACACGTACAGTATTACAATGGTTGTGCTCAGTTTGACGGCCTCATCAGATGCTTTTTCACGCCCCGCTTAAAGGACCCGGGACTGTAGGAAGAAAGAAACACGTGAGCTGGTAACGAATTCCAAGACGTGCGGCAATCATTATAATAGTATTCACGTTTTGGCTACTTATGTAAGTAGTAGTATGAGAATGAATGACCGGGTCATACCAAATTCCAGGTAATTTTGTATCGGGCAGCCGCCGCCTCCTTCTGCGAGCAAGTAATGCTCGAAAAGGAGGAGGCGGAGCGGGTCCGGAGAAGACTCCGGGCCCGCACTGCCCGCGATGAGCGGAGGCGACTCGGACGTCGGAGGTCGCAGAATGACCTCCGTCCCCCATGAGCGCGGGCCTGGGGGTGACGGGTGGAGCCGCCTGTTACCCTAGCAGAAGCAGGCCACGGCGATGGCACATAATGCCACACCATACCCAGGGGCTAGATGGGGACACCATGGTCCCCACATTTAGGGAAGAGGGTCATCTCAACAGAGATGTCCCTGGGTCTGTCGGGGTGCGAGAGATATGTCTTGTAAGTATAATCTCACCTCCGGCAATCAAGGACCCATGGACGGCGTGCGTTTTGGTCGGTTCGAGTCCGACATAATCACCTCCATCGGTTTTGGTGGAGGTGGTATCCGTGGGGATTTTGCGCACGATAAAAAAAAAACAAAAAAGGTAATTTTGTATCGGATAGCAAAAAAAAAATAACTGACTTTTAGAACAATAATATACAGAAAATAATTAATTACAGATATACCTCTAAGATGTAAATACGCATAAAACTTTTGTTGAAGTCGGTACCAAGCCAAACAGTAAAACGCAGCCATGTATGTCCATAATCGTCAATAATCACCGAGTCAACAATAGTGCCCGTAATTCGGCAATAGGCACACCTCCTATTACGTGCGACCGAATACAATAATAGTAGAAAATTCAAAATTCAAAAGTATTTTTTTCTGTATAGACCACTTAAAGTCACTTACAAAATGTCAATATCAACAATATTTTATAAATTAGTGAGCAAATGGACCACCAGTTCGAAACGCGGCCCCGGCCTGAGAAGACTCTTTCAAGAAACACAGCAATCTTTTCTTTTTTTGGTCTATTCACAAACATTTATTTAGTCTAGATGCAGAAATTTGCTTGAGTAGCAAGTTGAGTGAACAGCGCATTTCCAGGCTTGTTTATCATCTAAATAATACTGAATTTTATAATAAGCTTCTTGGTGTAATTTTTTTTAATTATATTTCAGATGAAATGTGGATGTTTATTATTCACCTCTGTCTACCTCGGAGGAATAAAACAAAAAAAAATACAAAATGATTTTTACATTGCATTCGATCTTCTGTGACTAAAATTTTGTTCGCCTCTCACCTATTTCCATTTCGGTTGAATTCCGTTTCCAACCAACCGATAGACAGAGCTGCCGAAATTAAATTCCTCGAAACAGGTAAACTAGAACTACGAACCATTAAATCAATAAATCCTACTACCATACATCAAACGTAGGTACGGTCACCTGCATAATATGTATACACTTTGGAACCTTGTCACAATAATGAATGACAAGTCAACATTATGACATGAAACGGTAAAATTCGACAAGTTTAATGTGAAGAAGTTCTAAAACGTATACATGTTATTGCAGGTGACTGTACCCGGCAATAATTTTTATGTTGATGCTACTTCTTATTTAAAGTTATTTTTTATTTTTTTGGGAACCTAAGTACCCACCAATATACACGTGGTTGGTGTGTATTGGTGTGTACTTAAGTGTGTACTGGATTGGATGGTAAAATATATAACGGTATAAAAGAAAGAGTATATTAAAAATAAAAAATGGTTAGTTGATCGACCATCAGACTGTACCCCTTTTGCCGTGCGCGAAATCCGATACCAATCTCACTGGAGTCGGTGAGATAGGTTGTATCGGACTCGAACCGACTAAAACGCACGTCATAAGCCTATGGTAGCCACACGCGTGATAATATACTTGCGCAAATTTAATTTACAATTACTTGTGCAAATATCTTCCAACACACATTAGTTATACCTACTTGATCGTGTATGGCTGCCTTAAAAACATAGACGTAACTTTTTATTTGTAGTTTCGTTACAGTAATAAATTTATATCTTCGCACGTTTAATTATTCTAGCAAAACAATAATTAATATTACTCACATAAATGCTTAGTGAAGTGCTAGCTTAGTCACGCGTGCTGGCGAGTATACATTCTAACAAGATTAATTTGATACAAGTTACGAGAAGTCAATTATTTTCGTCGAGTTTATTTCGATACTTTTGGATAAAATACGAGTTTGGCTACAATGTTACGACAATAGTAACATGTTTCACGCCTATTCCTTTCCGGGGTAGACAGATGTGAATTAACACGATCAATCTCAGTAGATCCATTGACCAGATCCATTGTGAATCTATTGAGGTTTTTTTTACTCCGTAGAACACCCACATTTCAATAATCATTGTATTCGCTCTCGCGTAATAGGAGGTGAGCCTAATGGCAATAGTCACATAGGCCAATAGGTTCAGCTAATAAGACACCTCCTAAAGAGTAGAATTAGTGCAACATCATCTTTTCTCATGCGGTGTCGTAAGGTGACGAAGGGATAGATCAAGCAGATATATAAAAAACAAACTCAGCCACAAATGTAACTGATTTAACTGTCGGGAACTACGCAGAAACAAAATGCTCTTAAAATATAGTGAACTAGCAATTGCGCAGATCCCGGACCAGTTATCCCGAAGAGCCTGTTCTAGAAAATACAATGTATTACATATATATTATTCTATAATATAATCTAGGGGGCAGCGGATAAAAAACGGGAGAAATATGCGGCATTGACCAAGCAATATATTATGTTCGCTTTCTTTGCGGTCGAGACAATGGGTAGTTGGGGTACCGATGCAAAAAAACTAGTGAGCGAATTAGGGCGCAGGTTGAGGGACAAAACCGGTGACTCCCGCTCCGGCTCGTACCTGGCAACAGTTGCGCCAGGTACGAGCCAGAGCAGGAGTAACCGGTCCACTGGCCATAGCTATTCAACGGGGCAATGCCGCCAGCGTCATGGGCACCTTTGCACCATGTACGATGAGGGGCGGGTTAATGGATTAGACTTGATTGCACTATCATTTTGACTTTATGATAAAAAAAAATCTATTCCTGTACAAACTACCGGCCAGATTCTTACAAGCCTACTTATTACAAACATAGTTAAATATCCCGTCGATTCAAGTTTATAGTAATAACCATGTCTATCTAAAATCATAATATTGTTCTACGTTCTATTTGGTATTCTATTAAACTTGTATTAGGTAATTTCTCGTTTGAGTTTTATCAGACACACGTGTTTTTTTAATTTGTTTTGTCTTCCTGACAAACCAGTTTTAGGCAACCGATCACAATTTGAGACAGTCGATAGTGGCATTCGCACACCGATTTAGTAAATAAACTCAAAATAACGTGAGATAAAAACGAAGAAAAGACGATAGCAGCAAGAAGCAATTAATATTATCTTACTTATAAGTGCCACTGCAGTGGTGTTTAGTTACTATAACTGTGAGTGAATCGGACCAATGTGGATCTATTCAAGATTGGACCTTACGCGAAATCAGATCAACCGCACAGACAGAATAAAGAGTTATCTGACAGAATGCGTTGTGTGCTACTGCGTAGTGTTTATCATTATCTGTGTCAGCTTACTTCTATATTTATTTTTCCACTTGTATAACGCAGTGAATACAGCTGGAAAGCAAACTGAGACACTGGCTGAAAGTTAAATGGAAGAATAAGTATTATACCAGTGCAGCAAAATATACTTTTATGGATCACAAACGGGTTCTCATCTACTGGTACCTGAAATAATTAGTTCTGTAAACAATATAGTTGAGTTTTATAAATAGATTACATACTCATTATCCCTTATTCTGTGATTCTAGTGAATTAATAAGTTTATAAGAATGTATAAGTGTGATTTAATAAAACCTTACCTAAACCCTTCAACAATAGATATACAAAATTTATTTAAACAAAATATCAGAAAATGTAGTAAATGATTAGGCATTTAGATAATGCTTCTTTTACTTAACAAAAACTATTAACTTAGTAACTTGCAGTTTAAATAATCTATGAATAACTGGAAGTAAGGAGTATCACTGTACTACAGGAGATGGGTCTAATGTATTTAGGATCTCTAAGCTGAGTCACAACTATAAAGGAGATAAAAATATTCGTTTGAGTGAGACTGAGAGCTAATGTCCTAAGTGACATTTAAAAGATTGCTATTTTGTCATGTAATCAATACGCTTATAAACTATATCAGCAATGTATGCGCATAATTATGTGATAATATGTGAACAGCTTCATGGATGACGTTTCGCTTTGGTGCGCAGTTCGCGTTATCGCGCATTCGCTTGTAAATTCTTGAATCGTGGAAAACTGCTCTTAAGATAATGCTATATATATTTAATGCTAATCGATATGTAATTGTAATAAATAAATGATTTAAGTATGAATTTAAAATAAACAAGTTCGCAGATCTCGATTTTATAAATTGTGTATTCCTTTATTACTTATATTTAAATTAAGAACAACTTGAGTTTAATTATTCCCACTGTCCCCTATTAAGGTTTGGGATTCTATTATTAAATTGAGATTTTCTTCTTATGCACAAAAATATAACTTTATTCAAGATGTTGAACACAGACAACATAGATACAGAGTGACCATAGACTATACATAAAGATAGAACTAATATAGACTATATATAGAATAGACAAAATAAAATTATATATTCAATACCCTCTCTATAATTTTATTTTCCACACCCTGTATCTTCTTTAGACAACAAATGATCTCTCAAAAATATAAATGTTTGAGTTGGCAATGATTTAGTTAAGATGTCTGCTAACTGATTGGAACTGGATACATATTTAATTTTTATTATGCCCTCCTCAACCTTTTCTCTTATAAAATTATATTTAACATCAATATGTTTAGTCCTTTTATGGAAGATGGGATTATTTATCAGCCTTATTGCACTTTGGTTATCTATTTGTAACAAAACAGAATCATACACTTCACCTAAGTCTGATAACAATTGTCTTAACCATATAATTTCTTTAACAGACTCACTGGCAGCTACAAACTCTGCTTCAGTAGTAGAGAGGGCAATAGTCTTTTGTTTTTGACTGGACCATGTAATGGGTCCTCCATTTAACAAAAATATGTATCCCGTTGTAGACCTTCTTGTGTCTATATCACTAGCAAAGTCTGAATCAGAATATCCTGTAAGACTGCTGCTCTCACTATATACAATACATAAATCCTTTGTATCAATCAAATACCTTATTACTCTTTTAGCAGCATTTACATGTTGTTGTTTCGGACTGTTTACATATCTACTTAGTAAGTTTACTATAAAACTAATATCTGGCCGTGAGACTACACATAAAAATAACAGTGAACCTATTAGTTCCCTATATGGAAAATTTACAATCTCTTCATCTAAATTCTTTGAGATAATTACATTTACATCAGATGGGGTTTTTACAGAATTCGCATCCCCCATATTAAATCTGGCTATGATTTGCTCAATATATTCTCTTTGATGAATAATAATGCAATTATTTTCCTTTTTTATTTGCATGCCCACAAAGTAAGTTAAATTCAATTCCTTAATTTTGAAGGCTTCTTTTAGATGTATTATAATTTCTTTAATTTGATTCTTATTTGGGGAAACCACAAGACAGTCATCTACAAAAATTAATAAGTAAACTTTGATGCCATTGAAGTCTCCTATATAAATACAGTTTTCTGCCTGAGATTGTACAAAACCATATTCTTTTAGAAAATTTGTAAATTTTCTATTCCAACATCTAGAGGCTTGTTTCAAACCGTATAAGGCTTTATTTAATTTTAAGATATAATCTTTACTCACGGACACACCCTCGGGTACCTCCAGATGTATGTCTTCATCAAGATCACCATTGAGAAAAGCTGTTTTTACATCAAATTGTTGGATTTCATAATTGTATTTAGCTGCAAGAGAAAGAATGATTCTTATGGAATCATATCGTATAGTTGGAGAAAATATTTCTTCATAATCAACGCCTTTTAGTTGCTTGAATCCACGTGCACATAAGCGAGCTTTGTATCTTGTGACCTTTCCATTCTCATCTCTCTTTATTGCAAAAACCCATTTTGTTGATATAGTTCTTTGGTCAGTTCTTTTTACTGGTGTCCAGGTCTTATTTTCTTCATGTGCTTCAAGTTCTTCACTCACAGCTTTGGCCCACTGATCCCTTTTAGGATCCTTCATCGCTTCTTCATACGTAGATGGTATCATGAATTCCACAAAATTTGCTTCATAATTTCTATTATGTCGGGGTCTTAAATTAATATGTCTTACTTCTGGTTCTTCTATCTCCTGAGATAGTTTGAAGGTGGAATCATCGTCATCCTGACAACTGTGCAGACTTTCAGCGGAATCTTCCATTGATATAGCATCACTGTGATTTCTTTCACTTTCTTGTCTATTTTCCTTAGTATCATTGTCTTCAGTGCTTGTGCTTTCTTCGTCTATGAAGATTTTTGAAATATTTTTCTTCATTTCTGGGGCTTTATCCTCATCAAAAATCACATTTCTTGATATTTTTATTTGTTTATTTTTGGTATTGTACATTCTATAATTGTTGTTATCATATCCCACCAATATCATCATTTCACTTTTTTTATCTAATTTCTTTCTTAACTGATCAGGAATATGTACATATCCTACACTACCAAACACCCGCACATGACTTAACTGCGGCTTCACACCGGTCCATAATTCTAAAGGTGTTTTATCGGAAGGTTGACTTGACGATGTCCTGTTGAGTAAATACACTGCTGTATTAATAGCTTCCGCCCACAAGTATAATGGCACATCTCTAGCATATAGCATCGAACGCGCACTCTCAACTATGGTTCGCAAATCCCTCTCTGCACGACCATTTTGTTCTGGAGTGTAGGGTGCTGTGCACTCATGCATTATGCCTTCCTTTTTTATATACTCTTCAAATGCAGTATTTATATATTCTCGCCCATTATCAGTGTGTAAAATCTTCACACTGTGCATGTATTTGTTCTTAATCATAGCATTATAGATTTTAAAATATTCTAATACATCACTCTTATTCCTCATAAAATACACATGCCTGTAACTTGTCTTAGCATCTTTGAATAATAGAAAATATCGCATACCTCGCACTGATGTGTGACTCATCGGGCCGCATACATCACTGTACACCAGATCACCTGGCTGTATTTCGCTTCTTGAAGATTTCTGAAATGGTAGACGATGCTGCTTACCATAAGCGCATGCTTCACAGGTGTATTTTTCTTCAGTGTTACCTTTAATCTTTAAACCTTCAACCACATTGTTCATGCTCATGTTTTTAATTTCTTTCAAATTTATATGCCCTAGTCTTTCATGCCATTTCTTGATATCGATACTATCATGCACTAGGTTACATTTCGCAGGAACTACAGTTTCAATATTCAATTCATATAAATTATTTGTCTTGATTTGTGCACTCATTACCACTTCTTTGTTCAAGTAAATTAATGCAGTATTACCTTTCTTGACAAGTGAGTAACCTTTACGCATTATAACACCCTCAGAAAATAAATTTCTTCGTAAAGTTGGAACGTATAGTACATCACTCAATATACTGGAATGCCGTTGTCCATTGACATACCTTTCTATCATTATTTTACCAATTCCACATACTTCAACCAATTGATCATTACCCAGGGTCAACGACTTCTGATTGCATTCTTCTAGTTCCATGAATATGTCTTTTCTATAGGTTATATGCGCTGAGGCACCACTATCCAAAATCCAAATGTTGTCATCGGTATACACTCGTGTATCCTTTTCTTCAATATTGAATGCAAGCATATTATTATTATTATTAGGCTTTCTTGCATTTTTCTTTGGAGCACGACATTCGTTTGCGAAATGTCCTCTTTTCCCACAATTGTAGCATTCGAAGCGATGTTTAGTACTTATGTTTTGTTTCGGGCCATCACCACTGCGCTCATTTTGTTTAGGTTGCCTTTTGCTTTTGGAATTACTCACTAACAAGGCTGTTTCTTGCTCTTCTTCACAAGTTAAGCTTGCTTCTTCATCTAGTAAACGAGCAGTCAAATTAATAATAGTTTGCCTTGACGGATCTAACGACAACCATGCTTGACGAAGTGTCCTATACTTGGGAGGGAGAGTACCAAGTATTTTTGTCATGATGGCTGTATCACTTACAATTTCGCCACTTTCATACAATTGCTTGGCTAAATTTTCAACTTTTGAAATATGTTGAGCGATTGTGTCACTGGGTGACATTTTGTATTGATAAAACCTCTCTTGTATTATCATTTTGTTCAATTCACTTTTTTGTTCGTAAACTGATTCTAGTTTCAACATTATTTCATTTGCCGTTTCACAATTTTCTATTAGGGTTATTTGCTTCAAATCCATGTTGGATGTAATGATGAACATTGCCATTCCATCATTTTTTAACCACGTAGAATTGTCTACTTCTGGCTTCGGCATACTGATATCAATGCCTTTGGCTTTTAGAGCACATTTAATTTGGAATTTCCACTGCCGGAAATTACTTCCATCGAATTTTTCTACACTCATTGATCGCGTGTCCATTTTTTTTGAATGTTATAACTTTTGACCAATATTCAGGACAAAGTATTTCAACGAAATATTTTTGTTTTCTACTTTGATCTTCAATTTCAAGAGATTTCCTGGGCCCATAACCTATTAAGGTTTGGGATTCTATTATTAAATTGAGATTTTCTTCTTATGCACAAAAATATAACTTTATTCAAGATGTTGAACACAGACAACATAGATACAGAGTGACCATAGACTATACATAAAGATAGAACTAATATAGACTATATATAGAATAGACAAAATAAAATTATATATTCAATATCCCCAACCCGAATATCACTCGCTGCAGGACAGTAACATAATTAATAAAATGTTGTTTACAGGTTCATTTTTGAAAAATAATTGGTCAATAAAATATATTTGTCAAATTTTCATTCTCAATTTTTTTTGAGGTTGTGACGTTTTCTAAAAAAACTTGGAAACCTGGGTTTTAATTCTAAAAATGGTGACTGTAAATGATATTTGACTATTTTGTTTACCTTCTGAAACATTTTGAAGTTGATGCCTTATCGTACAGCAATTCATACAACCATGATCATTGTCCTATCTGTACCTACAGAAGAGTCTTGTTAAAACAAAAAGAAGTAAATAGTATATGAGTATAAAAAAATTGAGCCCGTGTCTCAGATATTTCAAGGTTTAGTCTAGTTTCGCAATGATACTAAACGATATCTTCCAACGAGGCAATCGGAAAAATAAATTACTTCATATCGGGAAAACGATCATTTGCTTCCGACAGTTTGGATCCGAGTCGATCTGTCTTCTGAAATACGCCAGGTTTCTATAAAAAATATTGTCACAAGAGGAATTATAGTATCATAAGTAGGAGGTAGGACATGACGGTTACTCCCGTTCTAATTGAGCAGTTCGACTGGGGAAGTAACTTTGCTCTACAGAATACCGCGGCATTAAATAACCTTGTGTTGTATTTCCGGCGGAGAGTAGGGTAGCCAGAGCTCACTGGATAGGTTTTGTGTTGTTAATGGGAAGACTAAGAAAGCCTTATTTGACCACAGAGAGGCAGAGCCTCAATTTTTTTTCTTTCTACTGATTATGGTTTAAACATAACATAACATAAACTCACGCCACGGTTGGCAGAGGTGCTAGCACCTACATTCGCCTAATAGGGGACGAGCCTATTGCCATTAACCGGACACTTATAAACCTGCGATAAATACACACATAACTTCGAAAAGCATCGAAAAGTCATTGGTGTGTGCCTTGGTAAAACCTGGGATCGAACACGAGACCTCGTTCCAGCAGTCCATTACACATACCACTAGGCTACCGTGACTTGCAGTATGGTTTAAAATATTCGTAAAGTCTAGATTACATTTTTTATCTTGCATGACAGAGTCGGCACTAAATCAAAATTGAATTTTGATGAGTCCACGCTAATAATGTTGACTTGAATATAATTTTACGAGCGAGCGCAGGCGCGGGTACTAGACCCATATTTTACAGTTTTCCTAAGCTCTATTTTACTGCAAGTTTACTGTTTGATCTCTATCTTTTTTATACACAGTCTGTTACAGCTGCTGTAAAATTACCGGAAATTTTATAGACAAGTAAAATATAAAAATAACCATATTGAGTTATCGTGATAGCAAAAATAATACAGGCAAATTGTCGCTTAAGAATATTTTGTTCTTGGTGAACGAAGCCGCGGTAGCCTAGTGGTATGGGTAATGAACTGCTGAAACGATGTCTCGGGTTCGATCCCCGGTCACCATGGCCACACCAATGACTTTTCGATGCTTTTCAAAGTTATGTGTGTATTTATCGCAGGCTTACAAGGGCCCGGTTAATGGCAATAGGCTCGCCACCTATTACAATTGGGACCTAAACATAAACTGGCGAAATTTAGGTGCTAGCACCTCTGCTTATCACTTCGGGGATAAAGGCATGAGTTTATGTTATGTTATGTTGAATGATTATGTGGGGAGTTTCAGTACCCCATGGATACTCCCCCAGCTCCCCCGCCAGAGCCGGTTGGGGAGGTAATGTAGGACTCGAACACACTAAAACGCACGCCATCTCTGGGTCCTTAGTTGCCGGAGGTGAGATAGTAGCCAACATATCCCTCGCACCCCAACAGACCACGGTATCTTAGTGCAGCCCTCAGGGTATGGGGAGGCGCACACTGCGTCACCGCCGCGGCATGCTTCTGCTAGAGTATTATCTTTGGCCTGGGTATTTCCGTGCCTTAGAGATCACGTTAAGCTGTCGGTCCCAGTTGCCATAATAAATCTATCACAGTCGTTAAGGGTAGTCGGAGCCCCAAAAAGTATGACTAGTCTAACTACAGAACTTCGGTTTCGTCAATTGGCTGTTTCACGGAAAATATCGTTCTACCGCATCATATTTGAACCCGAAAGCCGACTCTAATTCGTGTTCACTTGAGTTGTTTTAACAACTTCCTATTACCCATTACTCAATAAAAAGTGTGATCTTTAACGTTAACACTCGTAACTTTTAAATGGAACAAACTTATCAAAGATGGCGTCTTCCAAACCATACTCTTCTAATGGATAAAACAGACCCGACTTTAAACTTCTACGATAACATAAATTGTTAACTGCCCCACGCTGACAGAAACAATGTGCTGTACCCTCACCGGCATTGTTCCTTGTCAAACCTCTGTTGAAAACTAATAAGGAACTACTCTATACTGTAATTGTTAGAGATTTGTTTTTGAAATTACAGTTTCGGAACTACGGGTAATGTTTGTATGTGAATCTTTAAGTAAAATATCTAGTAATAGAAAAATGTATTGATGTTAGACGCATCAATATGACTCCGCCACGTCTGTCGGGAAAGGTTTTTTTATACCACTTAGGTGGCAGACAAGCACACGGCCCACCTGATGGGAAGCGGGCACCGTGACTTATGGACGTTTGCAACACCAGGGGCGTCACACACGTGCTGCCTACCCTGTAGAAATGCCTTTTTTTGAAGAACCCCATATTGTAGTATTTAAAGATAAAGCAGAGTATATGCCTTTTTTCCGTGCGCGTTTGTTTTAGTTGACGGAGGTGAGATAGTAGCGAATTATATCTCTCGTACCTCTTGCGAGATGACCCATTTTGGGTGTAGGGAACGCAGTGTCTTCGTCTAGCCCCCGGGAGCAGAGAATATGCCAGATTGTTTGTCTAAGATGTTAGGTAAGTAATGAACAAAAAACAATTGTGGCACTGTCTCAGTGCTAATCAAAGTCAAAGCAGTCTATAGGAATAAATAAATAGTATTTTGAGCAGTCCGACTTTGGTAAGACCGAAGGCTTACATTGACACTGCTATGTAATAGTACGAAAACCCTGCTTTGTCTTTTACATTGACAGTACAGAAATTCTCTTAAGCATCACCTCCCCTCCTCCCTATAGTGTTGGTGCGAGAGTGACACCTCGTACGTAACCACTTTCCATCAGGTAGGCCGTGAGCTTAGGTGGCAACCTAAGTCCTCAAAAAAATCTATGTATAGCAGTTTTTTGTAAAAACTGCACAACACACCTAAAGAGTTTCTCACTTCAAAAATACACGAAAAACAGTATGAACTCTCCGGGACAGCCGTTAGAAGTGAAACCTTGAACCTGAACCAAGTGTGGTGTCAATACGTGGGACTATTATTTATTTTGTGCTTAAATTTGAATTTGACTTCACCCCGCCTAATGTTAAGCTCAAGCAAACAGGAAAGAGGATCACCATTACAAACACGTAAAGTGTTACAATGATGGCACTCAGCTTGACGGCCTCATCACATGCTTTTTAACGCCCTGCATAAAGGACTAGGAAGTAGGTAACACGTGAGCTGATAAGGGATTCCAAGACATAATGGTACGGCAGAGGAAAGACACACCGAACCGCTTGGTTTTTAGATGGAATTTTCTGCACCGTGTGTGGGTGAAATCTAAGCACGGCCATGTTGTCCTGTGTAGGAAAGGAGAGGGTTTAATATTATTATGTATATGTACAGGTAACGGTAACAATGTCACAAGTTAACAGGTATTTTCCCTATCTCAAAATGAAAATGTCATGTCAATATCAAAATGCCCAACGCAGTAACACACCAATTATAACGATGACAGGGTTATACCTCAAACTTATATTTAATCCTGTGGCAACACTGTTTTCGGGTATCACGGGCGTACTTTACCAAACCGCAAATGTGCAGTTAGGGTAAGTATTTTAATCCTGTTAAAAATTAGTTTTGTTAAAATGGCCTACACAAAGTTTCATTGAGTACGAATACATACATACAGTCACCTGCCAATAATTATGTATACGTTTTAGAACTTTTTCACATTAAACTTGTCGAATTTTAACGTTTCATGTCATAATGTTGACTTGTCATTTATTATTGTGACGAGGTTCCAAAGTGTATACATATTATTGCAGGTGACCGTACATACATGTTGAAAATGCGATATCTCACATTATTAACTTTGGTGCAGTTCTAAATACCATACATACTAGCAGTGAATTCTTAATGAAAATATCGGCTTCATCTGTTAATGATGCAAAAACTGTTACAGCAATATTTCATCCAATACCTACCACCGTATTAGTAACGAAATAATGGAATTTGTGTATTAACCGAACCTGTGAAATGTTAAAAAATAAAACTATTTTTTAATTAATAATTAATCATATTCTGGACTGGAAATTTTTTAGCCTACCCATTTGCAATATATTTACTAATATGAAATACTTTACATCCATTAATCAGCCCGGTGAAGGTAATTTTAAGGTGGTATCATATACGGAAGTTATTCATTATAACTATTCAACGCGCCTAAGGAATTTGTCACTCCAAAAATGCACGAGAAATAGTAGGCAATGTGTACTAGGTGAACCATTTACTGGTACCACGTACATACATACATACATACATAAAATCCCGTGTTTCCCGTAGAGGTAGGTAGAGATCACGGATCTCCATTTGCTACTATCCCGACATACTACTTTCGCTATTCGCTCATTCACTCTCATTACCTTTTTCATGCATGCGCGTTTTAGGGTACTCCTGACCTGCCCCTTTTCTAACATTTCCCCGATTTGGTCCAGGTATGTGCGCCTAGGTCTTCCCCTTCCATCCACACTAGCCTCATACACCTGTTTCGTTAGTCTTCTTTCATCCATTCTCTCAACATGACCGAACCATCATAACATATCTTTCTTAATTTTCATCACTACATCTTCTATCACTCCAGACTTTATAAAAATATGTGTGACTTAACGGAAAAGCTGTGACGTCAAGATGACATAAATTGACAAAGGTATGTTCCGATGGTTTTGACACGTACCTATTACACATCGATGAGAGGATGTCAACTAGGAGGATTCCTTGAGTACATCATGCAAAAATAAAAATGGGCTCTCAGTCCACACATACACTCCTAATGTATGGGACACGACGTTAAAGGTACCGTACCTTATAAAAACGTACTCACGAAAGGTTCGATACGTCGTTCTCAAAACCGATAATTTGAATATATTTTTGACATACAAACATAAACTAGTAGGGTAGGCAGAGATGCTAGCATCCACATTTCACCAGTTTATGTTTCGGTCCCAATGTGGCGAGCCTATTGCCATTAAACGGGCACTTATAAACCTGCGATAAATACACACATACTCGTAACTTAGAAAAGCATCGAAAAGTCATGGTACACATGGTAAAACCTGGGATCGAACCCGAAACCTCGTCTCAGTAGTCCATTACCCATACCATTAGGGTACCGGGGTAATATATTTTTGACTATAAAGAAAAAAGAATGCACAAAAAGTTCGTTGTTATTTTTATCTTTTTACCAAAACACCAGCGCCATATCTCTGACGGTATCCTGAAGCCTTTACCCAACTTTGTTGAGGTCAGTCTTCTAGTCTTAGATGATGGTTGAACTTCGGTATTTTCGCACCCAGTCCGTTCCAGTCAACTTTTACAGGCGGTCAAGTAGCCAATTTTGTTAATCTGGTCAATAGCAGGTAGCCCCTGATTTCGTTTTGTGACATCTTGTTACGGCATGCAAGGAACATAAATTCTTCCTAACATTTAATTCGAAATATTTGCTTCCAAGTATAAACTTCTTTTTTACTGCTAAAGGTACTTTGTTTTTATTTTTTTGAGCCCAAAATTCCCACAGATACACTGCCAGGGGTATTGAGACCTCATTTACCGTTGTTTTATAGGTTAACGATTTTTTTAAAGAAATGTCAATTCTGTATTTACTTTTCTTCAATTGATGCTGATTGTGTTCAACGTTTTACGATAAGCAAGATGGTTACTTTTAACGCGCGATATTTTTAATATCTCTGGAACAAAAAAAGTAAATCGTGTGTCTTGTCTTGACAAAGAAATGTGTATCGTCACCCGGTCTAAAATAAAAATTAGTTCGTTTCTAAGTTTCCCAGTACCATTTTAACACACTTAAGACCTTGCCTTAATCTGATCTCCAGTAGTTACTGAGAACAGAATTATGCCAGCAAGTTATAAAAATTTTAGGGTGGTCTTATTAGAAGGAATAATTTTATGAAGGGGCATTCATTTTGATCTCAAAATCTAATAATAAGATTTTATTATTGTTTTATTTTTATTGCGCCTCATATCGTAACAGCAAAAACGTGTAAAAATGTAAATGAAATTACATACATTTCGTAACTGGTCCCGATGCTACTTTCATTCTGAGTTATTTTGTACCACATTATTTTATTCATACTGTGCCGAAAAAGGCACGGTTGATTGCTCATAACGTTGCATTACAGCACGATGGCATTGTTAATGAATGTGTAGCATGGCAAAAGCAGTATAGTTAATTATGTAGAGATGGGTTTCCTAATAGTTTTAGATTGGAGTAGCCCGAGAGGAAAGGACATGGGTCAGAACGTACCCAGTTTGTAGCAAGTTGAAATTGGTACCATTCGAAAGGTCTTTGAAAACGTAGATATTTTTTGTATTGGAGCAACTTTGTAACTTATGTAGGAAAAAAGATATTTGATGTTGAAAATACCGAAAATCCTTAGTAAAATCGACCCACGCACGTTCAATTTTTTTTTGATTTTATCGATTAGGTGGGTAGTTCGAACTATTTTGTGCTAGCGTCGGTGTGTCGTCAGTAGTTAGTACCTGTTAGGAACTGATTTTGAGCGCTCGCGCATATCTTAGTTTATTTTATTCTTACTTTTATTTACAACCTCGGCTTTCACAACGGACTTCAGTGTATTACTGTACGATTGGATTATTATTATTACTCATCTGCTTCAAAAAAATGGAAGGTGAACGCGGTATATAATATTGATGGAGATTTGATTGATTTGATTTGATTTGCCGAGCATTTGCGAGGTGGAGATGGTATATATAATATTGAGGTATCTTCGAGCCGTAGCCCTAGAATGTCGCAGCATGGGCTAGTAACCGAAAACTGCTCACTATTTTTTTTTTTTTTTATAATATCACGCCTATATCCCCGAAGGAGTAGGCAGAGGTGCTAGCACCCACATTTCGCCAGTTTATGTTTAGGTCCCAATGTAATAGGTGGCGAGCCTATTGCCATAAACCGGGCACTTATAAACCTGCGATAAATACACACATAACTTCAGCATTGAGTCATTGGTGTGTGCCATGGTAAAACCTGGGATCGAACCCGAGACCTCGTCTCAGCAGTCCATTACCCATACCACTAGGCTACCGCGGTTTTTAATTAGTTATTAGAGCTCATTAATTAGAGGCCGCATATTATCGAGGCACGTGTCAAATAAAATATATTACACATATATTTTAATCAAGGTTAATGTCCAGGGCAGAGAAGCCATCGAAGCGTATTATTACTCCTGCATGACGGGTATGAGAACTCTAGGTGCTTGCGCCCATACTATTAGCATAATATGGTACTTAGGTGTTGGCAGGCACCTAGATAACTTCGTAGGTCCGGCAAGTGCCTGGGATGATATAATCATTGAAAGTAACAATACAATTTAATAAAACTGTGCTATTTAAGATTGATAGTTCTTATTTAATATTTTTTCTGTACCAAAAACCAACGATAGGAAGCTATATCGCTCTCTTAAGACAGAAAAAATTACTGGTTACCTATTTATTTAGTCCAAAAAGCAGAAAAAGTGCGATTATTGGCAATTGAAAATGTTACAAAGAAGTTATCATAACTTCGGTCTTTCATTCATTCATTCATTCGTTCACTTATTTTCGAGTTACTCAATTAGGCCTCTTCTAAATTACACCTAGTCTAAAATGCTACAAAGTGGGTACGGGTTCCATACAAAATTACCCATTGTTCGCCTCATCACATCATTACGCCAGGTGAGGGTGAATTACCTTGGTCGGACCCCACTCAAATTGGTCCTCTATTGTATCTATGTTTCCCTCTTTGTCTCTATCGTCAGCGTACATAATTGTGTCTCTGTTTCAACATGGTAACTGATTTTACTTTTGCCCGTATCTATGTCAGTGCCACTTTAGATTTCATAGCCGATTTTTGCCAAAATTGACACACGTGTTCTTTGATTTAAAACACAACTTTTATCGACGTTGAAAGAGGGGAAAAGGGGATGAAAAGGGGAAAATCACCTTATTTATGAACGCATCTGGATAATTTTTGGCCTACATATTTAGTAAAAAAATCGGTTAATAAATACGACCTCTGTACATCGTACATACTCAAAGATCAAAGTAATCCATCCTTGCGTGGTTTACTGTTCACAGAATTGTCAATAAAATTAAGTCATAGCTGTGTGTGAGATTAAAATTTTTCACTTAAGAATCAAATCATTTATTGGAAATAGACGCTCTCAAAACAGTTACTCAGTAAATCAGTCCCAAAACGGCAAGAGGGATGAATGGGGCCGTAATTAAATTTTAAACAGTACAAACGTTACTCTCTCAAAATTAAACAGATTTCATCCCATTGTTGAGGCTGTAGGACGGCCGGCTTATTGCTACCCTCGAAGGGCTCTAGTGTGAATTATTATCATTTGTTTCTTGCGTTCGTTTATACGTTCGTTAGCTTTTAAATTGAATAAGAGTGATATAGAAAGATTTATTGATAAATCGTGTTAATCTGGTTTGGGAAAATATAAGGCACAGTGTAATCTCAGATTAAGCTTGTCCTTATTAATCAAACTTTTAAGACCGCGACGCGTTCCTGAAATTTCTTTTTCTCTTATTTACTTTATCCGTAAGCACGTATTCTAAGTATTATTATTTCTTCTTATTTCATGTTTTTAGCCGGTGACAAATGGGCAATCTCATAGAAAATTTTATTTTTAATTAAAATTTTAGTGCTGGCAAGTGGCAAGTCAAGTAAATTCTGAGGGATTATATTAAATATTTTTATTTGTTAGCCACCAAACGAATTACCAACTACAAGAAGCCCGAGCTTTGGCCCTTTTTTGCATTCCACTTAGGTGGCAGACAAGCACACGGCCCACCTGTTGGAAGCGGCCACAGTGGCCTATGGACGTTTGCAACACCAGAGGCGTCACACACGTGCTGCCTACCCACTGCAATTTACTGACGTATCCTATATATTAAGGACAAAACTATGAGTATTTTCATTGGTTTTATATCATCTGCTAATTTTGTAGGAATTTACAGGCGTGAAGATATATTTGTATTATTAAGTCTAACACGTTTCCGCCCTAGTTCTGTGGTTTTCGTATAAATGAGTTATTAACATCACAAGTGTCACAGCCACAGTCTAAATGAACTGACAGCTTACATCGTTGATTAATATATTCGTCTAAGCAGTACAGTTGGCAACAAAACGCATTTCGTAAATTAAAATAAACGTCGAAAATGAGATGATTATTTCTTAGTTTACTATAGATTAATTGATAAAACGTGAAACGGGTGATGGAAAAAGAGCACTGAGGTCATTGATTTTTTGTATAAAACCCTACACAGTTTCGAACAAAAATAGCGTTCGAATCTGTCCGCAATCACATATTAGTAGTTATAGTTATGTTATAAACATATTTTTTTTACAAATTCTACCTTAGGACAGTTTTGACACCCTGACTGTGCCCATCTTGGGGTTTTTTGTATATCAATGACTGAGATAAATGACTCGATATTTGCTCACATGTTAGAAGTATGAATGAAAAACAAAATATGTGATTATTATAAGTTAGCGCTTATGTTGCTAACTGTACAATAACCTTATTGAACGATTAATTATTACATTCCCCATGTAACATACATTTGTACATTATATTCAAATATTATGACATGTTTGTGAAGCACTTTCTGTTTATTAGTGTACGGTGAAATCGTTTTTGATGATATTTTACCACATTCGTGCTTCACATTTGTTGGAAAACGACATTTAGGCATGAATTATACAAAAAAAGACTAAGGCATAATTAAATTAAAATCCGCACTCGTTAAACTTATTTTTTTACTAGCCTATGGCCGCGGCTCCGTCCGCGCGGCTGTCGGTTATCGCGACCTAAGCGCCATCTGTCCAATTGAAAGTCTATATTACTAATCATAACTCTGGTTCCACTTAACCGATTGCAAGCAAACAAGTTAAGTAAGACGGTTTTAAAAAAATATTAGCAGCCATAATTATTAATATTCCCTCTCCACTCTAGCCAACCTCAATAGTTTGTGTTAGAAGTAGTATAATGGCCAGGATTTGTATTCGGAACTCGATTGTAAAACTGACTACTTAGCTACTAAGCTGTCGTCTTGCCGTCGTACCAATACTCATAAACCGATAATTATAATTATTGGGACGGGCTGCACATTCATTAGGAGTATGGAGTACGTTTCTTGTAGTAAACTTTGGCAGCTGTTATTGTTGTAGCTAAAATTTACTCAAAAGCCTACGTAGCTTCCTTAGTGACTTACTCAATTTCTCGACAACACAGAAAGATAAATGGTGAAACACTGCTCGAGTCCTAAATACCCATCTCACCGTTAACTGATACATTAAGATGAAGAACACATGAGCCTGCTTCGTTACACAACAGGTAATGAATTTATTCTCCAATTAAATCAAAAGGAAGATATAACGCGCTGAGTTTTTTGCCGGAGTCTTCTCAGGCCGGGGCCGTGTTTCGAACTGGTGGTTCATTTGCATTAAATATTGTTTGTAAGTTCGGTTAAGTGGTCTATACGGAATAAATGATTTTTGAATTTCGAATTTTAATGGTATCTCTCGTCCGAATAGAGCAGTGCGACTGGGGAAGTACCTCCATCCTGCAGAACACCACGGCTAATAATCTTGTGATTTGTTTCCGGTGGTGAGTAGGCCAGAGCTGACTAGAAAGCCTTGTACTATCACTCTTCTTCTGAGCTGGAGACACAAAAGCTCTCTTAACTTTCACCTCCTCCTACCACCACCACCTCTTCAAGAAGAGTATAAGAAGCTTTCTATAGGGTTGGCAGTATGAGTGCGACGCCCTTGCGTTGCTAACGTCCATAGGTCACGGTAATCACATTCCATCGAGTGGACCGTGAGCTTCTCTACCACCGACGTGGTTAAAAAATGTGTTACCATCCAATATACTATTCTATACAATTTATTTATTGCGATATCTGCGATATTTGCCCTTCTAAAGTTTATCTAAATATCACACAGTGAAATAAAATTCAATTTTTACATATTCTTTTCCGATTTCGTATTAATTACTTTCTTTTCTAACTTCACAGTAATTCCATTAGTTTAATATAATGTGGAGCTTAATGGCAAGATGAAAAACTGAATGTGAGTTCTGATTTTCGCAGACATTTCATATAAATAAATCATAAGCTTACACATCCCACATCATCTTGTAGGTGGAGAAATGCTACGTTATCACGTTCACACAAAAGATTCGAGCCTCCCCTAATACTGTATACGATTTACAAATATTGTTCTCGTCTTCAATAAATCTTTATATAAAGCTTATACCTGCCTCATATTTTACGCTTATAAAGTATACATAGTCTGTTTATCTTTGAAAAACCTAATTTATTCAACACAATTTTCTACTAAAACAATACAATATGGACTTATTCTCTGAATCACAGATGACAAACAACTTCAAGGCGTAGAGTCTCGTTTACACTTAGGCTACAATCTCACTGAAGTGGTTAAAATCGTTAAATTGTTACAACATCTAACCTTTGCCCTTGCCAAGACGTAAACTATCTGAAGCGTCTGTCGCGAACAAGGACTGCAAGATTAACATTCAACGTTGGATTTAGATAGTAAATAATAAAATTGTAGTAAGGGCAGCATTGTTTTGAGTTTATTTAGGCCACGATAAATTTACAGACATCTCAATATTTTAACGCTGGAGATAGTAGAATATTGTGGACAGGTACTCATTTTGTAACAACTTTGACACAATATTCTGATAAATAAATGTATTTATATATCTAATCTATCATATATTGGAATAGTATTCTATTTTACAGAAATCTTACACTGGAGTTAGCAGAGATTACAGCTACTCTACTTCTGTCCAGATGCAATATTTTTAAATAACTTGAAACAGGAATCAATAGTTTCTGAGGTACAAGAACTGATCGATGAAAATTATTCGCCAGTATAAGGTACATTGTTGATATTTTATTGAATAGTCATCTATCGTCTTTCGAAAGCAGAAATTCGTAAAAGGTTATCCAGTTCTGTTAGTTTTCCAAGCACTAAATTATGCAAGGTTTTATTAAGTCATAATTTCACCTGACACCGAGCTAGTGAATTGTTATCTTCATTGTCATATTTTTCATATCTGTTACGTATTCTATGATACGTTTTGAGGAAGACAATGCATCACAGCGGTATGACATTAAGTTATGAATTATTACTGTTCGTACATTTGTCACGGAGCTGTACATCGGTGAATATAATGACGGGCACTGACATAATCCCATCTCTAGTCGATATTCGGGAGGCGCTTTTGAAAATATACTTTTTACACATGAAGAAACGACTTTTTTCATAGTGTTAGCTTGTCAGACCTCACGCATTGTATAGAGGGGGGTCTGAGAAGTGAGTTGTGTTGGAGTCGCAGACTGCGACCATGTTCCGAACCAGAGGGATCGTTTGCAAAACTAAATATATTTTTAATATACGTTTTGTTAGTTGCATTTTAATAGTCTATATTGAATAAATATTTTTGACTTGACCACTTCTAAAAATTGACTTGTCCATTTTCATAACCAGCTATGAAATTGAACATGGATTTTTTTGTTACTTCATAACTTACGCAACGTACCTGTTATTTTGTTTAAGGAAATTACAAACTGAAATTTCTAGGAGAAGAGATCAACAAGAAACTCAGGTAGATAAATCGTTATCCTTTATTTTCTTTTTAATATATACCTAGTTTTGTTGGCCAGAATATTTGATTTTCCAGTATTCATGTAACGTTTACACTATAAAAACACACAAGATTTAACTCGTAATTTTCCCCTTTGATACAGGACACGCGTTGGAACGTAAAACAAAAAGGCGTAAAAGTGGTTAAGTGTATAATGGTACAGTTAGAATTTCGTTTTGAAAGAAGGGTTTCATACAAGAACATGAGGCCGGGCTACGTGTGAATACATAGTAAGGGTTTGTTTGGGTTTTGTATTGAGGTACTGGAAATGTGGTTTTATGTAGAGGGTAGAGTGATAGTTTAAAAAAAGTTACAGTTAAAGAAATTTTCTCTGAAAAACTTCCACTAATAAATAATAATAAATAACATAACATTATAAATAGGAAAGATTTGTTTCTTTGTATTTAATAAACTCTGAAACTAATAAACTGATTTTAATAATTCCTTTAAATAGCTTTGGAATTTTATTACTAACATCTAGGTTATCTGTGTGCGTGAGTGACTGCGTGCGTGCGTACGTGCGTGCGTGCGTGTGTGAGTGTGGTTGACTGTTTTGCCTCAAGGTATTTTGTAGTACAGTACCACAACATAAATTTCATTATTCACTGCAATAAACATTAGCAAACCACACTCGCACACCCACAAACAGTAATATACAAATAGTAATCTTTCTAGAGCTAGTCGTATACAGAGACAACTGTCAGCAACTGTGAAACTCAATAAATTTTCACCAATTTGGTCGTGACGGATCACGTAGTAGATTACATAACCGTTAAGCGAAGTTTAGTTGCAGTTTGGCACTCCAATGGGGGGGGGGGGGTGCGGCGTGACGCGGGACGTGGTGTACAAAGAGAAAGCGAGCAAGAACTGTTACCAATACACACAACAAAATACCAAACTATTTTGATACATTCATATACTCACGCCCGTAATCCCGGAAGAGGTAGGCAGAGGTGTATTAAACATTTCGCGAACAATGATTTTTAGTCCCACGTAATAAGGAGCGAGCCTATTGCCGGCAATCGGGGACTTTGTAAAGAAATGCGTATGCCGAAAGTAAATTCCTAACCGTTTGCCCCGATGCCTTGCTATGCGGTGTAAGCCGCTAGGAAATTGATAACTTAAATCTTAATTAAATAACTTATATAAAAGTAAAAACATTTACTTAACAAAAAAGTACATGCCAAGATAGAGTATAAAACCAACTTTAGAAGTAGGAGCCGGAAGAAATCAAGTTCTTTAATGACTAGATTTAATTAAGATCTTTTTCTTCATTTGGAAAGTAATGAAGGACAAGTGAAATGAAAAGAATACTAAACTAATTTGAATCATTCAATTACTGCACAAAGTTCAAAACATTCTAGGATATTGTTTTGCACAATTCATCTAACCTACTAAATGCACCTCATCTATTTTCAAATAAAATATGTTGAGTCGTTACAACAAAAGTCGATACATCACGGGCCAGGCGAGGCGAAATTACTTTCGATACATAATACTACTCAATTCCCTCAGTTGTAATGAAACTTGCGATTTGTAGTCCTCATAAACAAAATCCCCCTTTATTGGGGAATATTGCTACGATTTCGTTGGATGTTCCCCTTTGCAAATCCCCGTATTCTCACACATAGTCTAAGTGAATTATTTATCTTGTAGAAAATATTGGATGGTAGAATATTGCCTGGACTAAGATGATGTAGAATTATTTTGTTGAATACTGCAGTGTTATGTAATTATTAAATATTTATAAAAAAACATTTATTATTTAAGCAGCGCAGGAGATGCGGGTTTTATACTCGTTTAATCGACTACAAGGATTATCACAAGGATGATGATGACAAATGATTTTCACCAATTCTGAAGGAAATTGGAGGAAACTCTACATAGGGATAGTAATTTACGTCTTGGATTTCCATTTATGTGTGTAATTCACTTAAGTTCGAACGAGGAAAATATAAAACAACGCATTTGTTTACATCTTTTTACTTTTATTGTATTCGGTTGTCTTTATTTCCAAAACAAAGTAGTTAAATTACTTGACAAATAATATTATCATATAAAACTGTTGTATAAAATATTTCAGTACCATGAATGACCGCTACTGATGCAGCAGAACCAATAAAATCATTTTATACCCCTGCTTTACTCACCTCGTTAAAATCTTGACAGATAAAGTAATAAACTTAAGTTATAGAAAACTATATACTGTTACATAATTGTTAACTAGTTGTGTTTATACAGTGTCCTCCAAAAGTGCCTGGCCAATTTGAAACTAAAATTGCATGAAGTGATGCCACTACACAACTACCAGACTTAGATGCTAAGGGTCTATTTGTTAGCGTAATTAGGCTGCTACTTGCATGAATATACTTATTTTCTTATAAAGAAACAATACATTGATCTAGTTTATTTTATTAACGCTATGTTACTTTTAGTCAAATTAGACTTAGGCTGGCAAAGGATTTTGCATATGAACGTATCCAGAAACTCATGTAGTTTTTTTGTTAAAGAAGTCTTGGCCAGATTTATAATCTATAAAATAAGGTTTCATCGTAATCGGTTGAGTAGATCCGGACATATGATCAAAACTCGCGATTATCGACATCCAAGCGGGCAAAACTATGAATTCATTTGATAGTATATAAATAAACTCATAGTTTTACTTCAGTTCCGCAAAATGTAGAAAAGTTAAATATAAGCCGAGTCCATGGCCCAATAAAATTCTGTATCATAAATATTAAATTAACCACTGTAGCTCTCGGAAAATGAAAGAGGATAAAGTATTCGGTCATTAAAATTATGATTGCGATTTAAGAAAAACATTCCCTTGTTTCGGTTTTGTAATATAACAGAGTGGAATTATACGTCCAGCAATTTTTCTTACATTTCTGAACTGTCAATCTCTTTGTGGTAAGAGGTAAGGACGAGATTTTATATTAACTTAGAACTTGTTTGTATGAATCTTTGCTAATTGTCTATCTTAATGAGTGATCATAATTTATCATCATCTGAATATTTTTTTCGTTAGTCACTACTTACTACACTCATTGGATGAGGTGACTCTGCTGAATACCATCTCGAGGCACTGGATACGAGGCTCAGGAGAAGTTCCAAGAGGCTCATAAATGACCATGCGCTTGTCGAAAAAGGCGTCAAAACCTTGATCATGGGTGCAATGTTGCATGCCTTTCGGTATTTTATCTACTGTCTTTGGAGAGTTTGCACTGGTATTGGGCATATTGATACTTCCTAGTCCATTCTACCAATGAAAAACCATACACACAGTGCCACACCTCCGCTATATGGTAGATTTTCCATCTCTATGCACGAGTAGATTTGCCAACTTATTTATTATGCATACAGACAGGAATTGGAACTCTCTGCTTGAATCATGTGTTCGGAAAACTAAGTATCTATTCATCTATAAGTTTTCGAGGCCAACGTGCTTCATCTTAGACCATCAGTAACCATCACGTGAGATTGCTGTCAAACGTTTGCTTATAAGATGTAAAAAAGTTAGTTAAACATTATTCAAGGAAGAAATCTTCCAACACCATAATTTGTAAGTCACTCAATTTTCACAATTTGTTTGATAAAACACTCCCGATTGGAGAAAATCCCAATGTAATCTATGTAAGCAAAGTGATGGCCTTGTTTCAGCCTCCGGTACGAACATTCAGTCAAAAGGATTTAAGTATATATTGACTTTGGGCAAACTTGGTGAAACAACAAATGAATCATCGTAAAGATTCCGGCTTTTCGCTTCGTAAAGGAAACATCTTAAGGAATATTTTGTATTTTATTGCATTCGAGTGTGGGGTCCTAAAGTTAAATAGGACTTGCTGATTTTCCTTGAATTTTTAATATATTACTGGTGAGTTGCTGGCATTTATATGGGCTTTCGTTAATATCTAAAATATTCGTACGTATGTAAGTATATGACGTATGCATATAAATATCTTTTCTGTAGGCAGGGACCGCGATTCTAGGAAAACCAAAACTATTTTTGGACTACACTTCGACATAACATCCATCATCTATTAAATAGATGAAATAAAATAAAAACGCAAAATTTTCGAAAGGTTTACTTTACGTTCCTTTTGTAAAAATTTGGTACGAGTACATTATCCACTATCCAGCTTTGACAATAAAGATCTTGTATATTAAAGTAATAGTTTTACAATTACCAAAAAAACGTTCTGTAAAACAGTGCAATATAAGAATTCACATCTATGAATCTACATCAGTAATATCGTGATACTTTTCTATACCGAGTAAATTATTCACAATACCTTCGATATTGCTACTACACACAGATGGACCCACAATCGAAAAAATATGTCTTCCAGGATTTTATTACTTTTGCGGGTTATTATGAAACACCCGGTTTGAACGAAATATAAACGTAACATGTAGGATTTAACCAAGTGGACCCTCGGATCCGAGGTCAAAACCTCGATGCGTCCAGGACTAACGGAAGGATGACGATTTATTTATTTATTTATTTATTTATTAAGCAGTATAAACTTACAGTATTCACCAAAACGCTTATATGCTATGCTATGAGTACTTTATAATTATAGAAACTTATTATCCTCCGTGGCGTAGCGGTAGTGAACGCGACTGCTACGCAGGAGGCGCGGGTTCGATTCCCACTCAGTGCAAATATTTGTGTGCTTGAATATGAATATCTGCATTGGTCTGGGTGTTTCTATGTATAATATGTATGTATTTACAAAAAAAAAAAGTATCTATGTATGTTTATCCGCATTCTAGAACCCGTAACACAAGCTAGTTAAACTATGCTTACCATGGGTCTAGGTGACGTTGTGTAGATTGTCCTAAAATATTTATTTATTTATTTATTTATTTATTTATTTATTTATTTATTTATTATTAATATTTATATACATTAAATTGTCAACAGATACATTCGATTTATAAAGTCAAATTAATAGGTACATTTTCGGTACGTCAAATAAAATTCACGTAAATTATATTCAGTTAAATTATGTCAACAAATTAATTTAGTGTAGGTACATTTTCGGTTCGTCAAATTAAATTCAAGTAAATTATATTCAATTAAATCATGTCATCAAATTAACTAAGAGTAAGTACATTTTCGGTTCGTCAAATTAAATTTACGCAAATTATATTAAATTAAATTAGGTATGTCAATATTAATTATATCAATGACATAGATGCCTTCTTACACTTGCACTAATGGCACTCGGCTTATCATAGAATATATCTGCATCTGGATTCGTTTCCAAGAATTTATTTACGATGGTACCATTTTACCATTTAGATACTATGAAGTTCGATTTTCTTATAGTTGGACTATCACGAGCCTTTTCGCATCCCATTTGGGGATAAATGCAAATGCGTTCCATGGAACCAATGGCTCGATACTTCAATCCGCAACTGCTACTGATCCCTTCAAATGAAAATCTGACAATATGGCACTACTCCATAACCGCCTGTATAATATTACGATTACCAAAAAATTCAATAAAGTTCTGTAAGGTATCATAGAAAGGTTGAGATATAAGACCCGAAAGTACTTTATTTTTATGCAGTAGTTTTTGATGAAGCTTTCGATATACTCTCTATTCACTGGAATATCCGAAGGTATTTGCGTTTCATCAGGAATATTGGTTATTTAATACTTTTGTCATGAGTTTGTTTCTTATAGTATTTTGATGGCAGGCAAACACCGATTTCCGGCCACCTTGATGGGAAGTGGTTACCGCGTGGAAATGGATGAATGGAATGGATATGAAGGATATCCAAATCAAGTCATGTCTGTAACATATCTACTTTATTTGAATTGTTACAGACATGTACTTGTACTTGAATAGGTACATCTATATCTATACTAATATTATAAAGAGGAAAGATTTGTACCTATTTTTGTATGTTTGTATGTTTGTAATGAATAGGCTCAAAAAGTGCTGGGCCGATTTAAACAATTCTTTCACCTCTAAAAGGCTACAATATCTAGGAGTAACATAGGCTGTATATCATCACGCTACCATACAAGGGAGCGGAGTAATAATCATAAATCTAAATTGATCCGGTAAATTTCTATACATTGGCGCTAATATCGCTAACAATTTCCGTTGTCATGACAGCAAGGAAAAGTAGTATAGAGAGGCAAGTAGTGAATCGAGTAGAGTCGTACAACGCGATAATCGACATCCACGCGGGCGGAGCCGCGGGCAACAGCTAGTGTGATATAAGGTATTAGTAGGCGTTACATGGCAGTAAGCCATTACAAGAAAATATATTGAGCAAAGAAGGGGAACCAAGCACTCACCCACGGCTTAACAATCCAAACGATAGTAATGGTAATTTAATATCACTAATTGTGATAGGAAGCAATGGTAAACCGCACCCCTCAAAGGAGCAAAAAGGACTTCTGACCCGATGAAAAATGATTTCGTATGTGCAATATTCCGCAAGTGCAAAAAACAAACTACCATACTTGTTTCGCCTCTACTCGAGGCATCTTTAGGACCGTTACAGAGTGACTACAGAGAGACAGTCGATTGTCTATCCAAATTGTATCAAAAACCTTAACAAATAATTATATTATAGGTATCTAATCTACATTGATTCTGAAAATAAAAAGATAATTGTATAATGAATGTAATGTTAATACTGTCTAGAAGTCTGGTGTTTACTCAAGCTCATCATATTGCTGTTATCATAGCTGTTAGCTATTGTAGTTCAACTAGTTAAAATATGTAATTGGACGAAACATTTTTCTTTTATCTTGTGAAATGTTATATCGAAATAATTTATAAAATGTTCAAAATGAAGGATTCTATTTCATGCTGACTTAAATTAATATCATACATACATACATACTAAATATGCTCACGCCCGTAATCCCCGAGGGGGTAAGCAGAGGTGTATTAAGCACCCACATTTCGATAACTATGATTGTTGACCCGAAACTGTCACTTCGGAGTTCAGGGTCCGCTTTTGCCAGTCTAACTGTATTGTGGATGAACTTCAATATTATCCATGACGTGACTGCCATTTTAGGTAGGGATTTACAGGAGTGAATATAATATGCATGTATGCAAACTCATTGCAAGAAAGCTGTACAAATAATTGCGTGCAGTTTGAATGTGGACCCTATAAAAGATTGGTTTCCATCCGGTGGAAACTCATATTTTATGCATACGTGCTCGCTCGCGTACCAGTTACAACTTTCATTTTGCTTGCAGCATTTGATCCTTTCTTGATACTACTGTTTACGCTATAGCGTCTAGGAAAAAAGGAAAATTGAATAGGTACATGTGATTTAAAGTGTTGAGTAAATTGTATTTTATCGTCAGATAATATTTATCAAATAGGTACTTCATTAGATACGAAGAAAGTTTTTATACAGATCACTGTTTATTAAATAACGTATTATTTTAGTAAACAGTACAATATTGATTAACCTATTTTTTTCATTGTTCCAGAGAGTATCGATAAATCCGGTGAAGATCCTGTGATAGCAGCATTAAAACCTTATGCAGTGCCAGACGATGACGATGGTTCAAAAGACCTATATAGTTTTCAAAAGTTCTTTGGTAATACATCTGTTACGCAAAAAAATGACGTCACAACAGATGACGTATCGTTAGTCGATCACTTCATAAATGTAGAACATAGTTATGATAGCAATGATACCAAAATAAATTTAGATGATAATGCTGAACTGAAGGATTTCAATGTTACAGCAGAAAATATAACAATATCAAGACCTGTTCATGAAGATGTAGTAACTAAGTTCCTAAGGTTGATAGAAACTCAACATTTGCTCGGAGAAAACTGTACTGCCGGTACGCATTTGAATTTAGGAGTAGGAGTTGTAGATAGATACGCACAAGAAAGATTTAGGATAGAAGCTGACGTGGCGGTCAACCGAGCGAACATGCTCACAAGATTGTGGAAGTATGCTGGCCCAGCTGTCATGCACAATGAATATTTGTTACATGCTGGAGTTTTTTCAATGGTTGAATTTGATGACGATATTTTCGCAGCTGGGAATTGCTACGACCAACTTCAATATAAAGATTATCAATTATTTTGTCCATTTGCGTACCGATTGCCTGAAGGTCCAATACTGGCAAAAGATCTGGCTGTAGAATACAAATATTTAAGCAATACATCGGAATGGTTCTACATTGCACGGAAAAATGCGGAACGAGTGATCAAGAACCACAGTCAATTTAGAAGAGGTAAGTAATAAACCATATTTAAAACCTTGGATGGAAGTAGGACATGACGGTCTCTCCGCTCTTATTTGAGCAGTGTGACTGGGGAAGTACCTCCGCACTAGATCTTACCGCTACATAATAATAACCTTAGGTTGTGTTTTTGGTGGCAAGTAGGATAGCCAGAACTCTCTGGAGAGGTTCTGTATAGTCAGTTGAAAACCCGAGAAACTTTCCTTTGTCCTTTGCACTGGTAGCACAGAAACTCTTTTAACTTTCACCCCTCCCCCTCTCCTTTTTCTCTGCATGGTCGGCAGCACGAGTATGACGCCTCTGGTATTACAAAACCATAGGACGCAGTACTGTAGCTACTTTCAATCAGGAGGACCGTGCGCTTGTCTGCCACGTAAGTGGTGTAAAAAAACCAGGTTACTCAATAATTCGAGCAATGAAGTTGCGAGGTTTGCGTATTAAGTTATTGAAATGATCTTAATATCGTTTGCATGTTTAACTGGTATGTGTTTAAAAGAAGATAGAGTAGTTGAAAGCAATAAAACTGCATTGCTTCATCTTAAACCATTTCTGTGTGTTAAATTTTCCAATTTTGGTTTTCTCTGGATGTCTTCTTCAGTATATACAGTTCTAATTTACAAAACATTCGCAGAACATTAAATTTTCAGTTCAAAATGCGCTATAAAAGTCTCAACTCTTCTCGTTTCCAAATTATTCAAAGACATTCATGAAACGAGTATCCAATTTGTTTTTGTTTACGTAACATCCCGAATCCCCGGGTAATACTGCAGATGAACAATTTAATATTGCTTAAGACTGTGCTGCATCTATTTTGAAAATAAATTCTGGATTAAGTATTTTTATTTTTTCAACTTCAATTTTACAAACAGGTCACAATATAATGTAAAATAACCCACAAGGTTATGCCAGCATAATAATAAAATATAAAGTATATGATATAGCAGATGAACAATTTACTTTTGTTTAGTACAGTGTTGCATCTGCTTTGAAAATTAATTTATGATTTGGTATTTATAAGAATTTAGCATATAGAAATAACTTACAATATTTTAACAAGAGAACACAATAAGCGCAAACAATGCAGCAGAAGTTTTATTGTTGAAAACCAATCTTGCTTCGATAAATCCTTCTGTTAGAATCTCACAATACGTCTCAATATCTATTAACAAACTTATTTTGCCTTTGTAAGTTTCTATTAAATTAGGTTGAGCGCTTTGTTTTTCTGATCAAAGAACAAAAGTCAAAATATCCTGGTTATAATCTGTTTGTTCCTTTGGAAAGTTTCTCATTCGAGGAATCTTACGTCTTCTTCAACGACGTTTTTCCTCGTAATAGCTCTTTGAAAGATACTATAGTTCTACTACATGAAATGTAATGTAAGGTAAATGATGCTGGTACGGACGGTGCTGACGGTGGACGGTAAATGTAAATGATGAATGAATGCAGCGTGGCGGGGAACGTAGTAAAGAAAGAGAGAAAAAGATAATAAATTGAGAGCGAGGGAGATGGGTCGCTACCCCCCTCTCATGACTTCTTCTTAAGATGACTTCTGCAGAAGAATCGCTGCAATTTCACCAATGTCCAGCACTCGTAAATGTAACACAAAATTATTAATGGCGAGATGCCAATGTCAAGTTTTTAAGAAAAATTGGAAGCAAAAACTCGCACATTATGAGAGTGATACAGCGAACACAGTCAAACTATAACACGACATAAATAAATCCTCTAAGAATGTCACAGCATAAGGCATTTGTGACGTGTCGACATTTCAATTTCAAATAATTTACTCAATTTGTTTAACTCCATGCAACTTATCTGAGGCAAACGTATTTGTATTGTTTTATGGTATTGTACCGCGGCAGCCTAGTGGTATGGGTAATCTACTGCTGAGACGAGGTTTCGGGTTCGATCCCTGGTTTTACCATGGTACACACCAATGACGTTTCGATGATTTTCGAAGTTATGTGTGTATTTATCGCAGGTTTATAAGTGTCCGGTTAATGGCAATAAGCTCGCCACCTATTATCATTGGGACCTAAACATAAACTGTCAAAATGTGGGTGCTAGCACCTCTGCCTACCCCTTCGGGGTTATATGCATGAGTTTATGTTATGTTATGTTATGATATTGACTTTCAATAATGTTGAGTCAAAAGTTTTCGGTTTAAAATTGTAGCTCATGCCAATATTACGTCTAGAAATATAATCTTCTAAGTACCAAACCACTAGGACTTAAATTTGAGTCCTAATCTTTATCCTTGTTATCATAATATCCTAGTCTATATTATATAGAATCCTCACAAGTCGAGTAGTAATCTCATAACCCACAGACGATATCCATTCACTTGTCACTAGACAGCAAGGGCCAACCCTTCTTAATTCCTTGATCAGCATAATTTTTAAAAGTGGTGTTACTTTGCTTACCCAGCCGCTTTAAGTGGGGTTGGCCTTGAAGGCTAAGAGCCGACACTTTGATTTATGCTGAGCAAAGTTCTCATGTTAGTTAGTTTTATACATCTTTCATGATTTTAGTTAACAACTTTTTATCATGATCTATTTACGGATGCATTACTTGTTTCATATCAATGCTTTTTTCAATATTTTGTTGTACTTGCGACTTTATCGGCGTGGACTTAGAGTTTTATAAATAACATGGAACCTTATTCTTTTTCCTAAAATAAAATTGAAGTTAAATCTTATAATATCAGCTATCTGCATGTAAAATTTATTAAAATCGGCATTGCCATTTTGGAGATTAGTTGAAATAAATTCATTTAAATTTTAGTCATTTGTGTAGATATTCAGTTGGGCAGATCATAAGCTTATATCGGTCTCAAATGCAATCAGGATAATGCGACTCCACGATAATCATACGTCAAACGAAAATGGAGATAATTACATTATTACGTAAATACAACTCGTAAAATCAACAATAACATCACAAAACCCTCCATTTTAAGAGTCACAATAGGAACTGATATTTAACGCTTAAATCAGTTTTAAATAGCCGAGACATCTTCCAAAAAATCTTGGTATCTTTACTCCATAAATAAAAGCCTGTCTTACGGCACTTTGCCTCCAATTATCTAAAACCGCTTCCGTCTATTTTTTTGTCTTTTTCTTTTATTTCTTTGATTTGCTTTTATTTTCTAAGCGTTTACGACTTAAACCGACAAGTGGACGCTATATTGAATATAATAAATAAGCTTTGTGGTAATAAATAAGCATATTTATTACTACAAAGAGCTTTATAAACAAAAAACTTATAATACTCCTAGCAAATAATATTATAAGTTTCTGCTGAGTACCCAGCCTAAATTGTAGACGTAGAGTAGAGTAGGAACATAATGCATTTTCGTTTCATTTAGCTTTACTGATACGATGGACAGTTAATAATGCAAAAAAACAAAATAAAAATGCCTTGCCGTAATTTTTTTGTGCCAATATGTTGTGTACCAGGAGTACTACCAGGGGCCTTCGGATTCGGGAGTATTTCCCTTACACCTTGTATACATAGACGTCCTTGATTTTTAACCAGGTGTATTGAATTAAAGTATCCGAATTCCCACCAAGCCTTTCTGGTTTTTTTTCACTACATTACTGACGTAAACCTACTTGGAAGTGAAGTGTTTTATAGTAATTATGGGTACGTCATCTGCCGTTCCGTCTTAATTACCTAAACTTTCAACGATGACCATTATTTCCCCTTGAAAGTTTAGATTTTTTTATTTAGTTGGTTCATAAAGCACTTATAGTATTTTGGTCTGGATTTTGCGAGGTAGATGGTAGTATTTCCTTGATTGGGCAAGAAGGACAGACAGGGTTGGCAGTACGAGTGTGATGGTTGCGCACTACCTCAGGTCACGGTAACACTTTCCGTCAGGTAGACCGTGTGCTTGTCTACTACCTAAGTGTTCCTCAGAATATTCCCCGAGAAAGTGACTGGTGTCAAATTCAAGTTCTAGGATGTTAACTTTTCCCGATAGTCTTCAAATTATATTAATCTCATCATCATCATCATCAGCCCGTGGCAGTCCACTACTGGACATAGGACTCTCCTATGAATCCCGACTTAATCCGGTCTTCGGCTGTTCTCCTACACTCCCCACCAGCTATTCTGCGTATTTCGTCGAACCATCTAGTCGCAAGGCGGGCTAAAATAAGATAAGTTTGCCGGTTCACGGTCTTCACTCAAAGTATCATCTACCCCAATGGCTTTCGGTCCAGCCCATTGCTACTTTAGCTTGCTAATTCGTTGATCTATGTCGATATCTTTAATTCTCTGTCGAATTACTTCGTTCCGGATTCGATCCCTTAAAGATATACCAAGCATCTTATCTCATAGGCTAATACTATTTATATAGTTTGTAACACAACTCTTTTCTTACAGGATTCAATACCTACACCTACAACGATACCGCCCATACAGATAGAGAACCCGACGAGATCCTCTCCGTGACGTACGAAGACGGCAAGTGGTCCAAACCGTACTATGATTGCGGAGGTGGCAATATTTGGATGCTCACGTACACGGTGCCGTTCTTCGGGTACAACAATGGAACTTATTTCTTCAAGTGAGTCCAGTTTTATGCTATTCAAAATTCCTTTTACACAAATGGATAGACACATATCCTCTCTCACCCAATCACTCTCTCACATTGCAAACCAGACATCAAGACACCTAAGGCACGGCATTCGGCATTTTTAGTAACACACGTGTTTCTGCCAACTTAGAATCCCTGATGCTATGAATCATCATCATGGACGTTCATTACCATCCTCCTCCATCCTTCTTCGAATAGGGTGTGGAATAGCAAAAATAGAGATACAGAATCTGAGGATTATCATTTTGTCATTGAACTTTGCTGGAATTTATAATGATGACCGTCATAATTTAGCTTCACTTACAGCTTTTCACCATCTAAAATTTAACTGAATGATATTGTGTGGAGAGCTATATAAAAAAATAAATACCCATAAAAACGTAAATAAAAAATTTCCTCTGAGAAAATTGTAACTATGACATAAAATGTTTATTTTCACAACAGGCCGACTATAAATCAGAAATGTAGTAACCAAGATTTCAGTGATAAATAGTACAAAAATTCTCACAAAACATTGAACATGAAAGTAGAAGTTATCAGTTCCATTTGAAGTCGTTTGAGCAATAACACAGATCGGGTCAGTGATACTCGGCGACCGCCCGTTTGTCCCGGAAAATGGATTATGCATGGATACCGTGGTATCTGGACGATCTTCTGCTTAACCGTATGTAAGGTTTCTTTGAAAATTCCAACTTATAAATATTTAAGAAGAGGGTTTTAGAGGTTTAGGAATAGGGGACTAAAGACAATTTGATACGCAACCTGAAGCTTTCAATTCAATTTAACCTTCCAGAAGTTCGAACTTGTATTTGTAATTTGTACAAATAAAATATATTAAAGGATGGCTATTCCACAATTCGTAAAATTTCCCCATCTCTTCCTAAGGAATTCAAATTCATTTCATCTAAAAATTTTCGGTCCCATGAAACTTTTCAAGGGTTATGCGTTCACTGTTAGATCGGGAATAATTACTATACCTCAGTTGCTTTGGGACTTGGCTCACTTTCCTCCGAAAAGATGACTCACTGTGTCACTCAATGGTCACTAGCAATGGTGGGCAAGGTAAGCTGGGAGTTACTTCACGAATACACTGCTTCTTCTGGTAATAACCGACAACAAACACAGTTTGATTTCAGTTGGTTCGGCTCTGACATTAACCACTCCTTTGGGCCACAGCGAGTGGGCACCCAAAGCTATACATATGTAAAAGAGGGGTAATAATAGCGGGGTATTCGTTGGGATGGAACGCGACAATAACCTAGAAACATAGCTCGAATCTATCTAAAACTCAAACTATCAATCAACAATACTATTTCTTTAAATAAAAGAATATACCATTTATTCTGAATAACTGCAGCAGACAACCAAATAACAATATTGTTCACTAGCTATTGCACGCTGCTGCGCCCGCGTGGATGTCTATTATTGCGTTGTAGACTCTACTTAATTCTCTACTTGGCTCTCTTTACTACTTCTCTTTGCTGTCATGAAATAGTTAGCGATATTAGGGCTAATGTATAGAAATCTATCGAATTTTTTGATTATTGATTAGCTCCTTTGAATGGTAACAAGATGATATTGTAACGGGAAGCGGGTTTCGGGATTGGAAGTAAACTAACTCGAGCGATTTAACACTTTATTCAAATCACCAACAGTCTTAAGCGTACACACAGTCTATTGTCCGAGGCACTCGTACGCACTTAGAGGACTGTACTGCACTGCACTGTCTTTATACACAGTCTCTAGAACGGCTACGTTCACTGAGCGTGTATGGTTCACAACACATGCAGTTATTGCACATGCACCACTAGCACTTTCACTGACACTTTTTATTAGCACTATTACTTGCACTTTTCACTTAACTTCTTCTTCTTCTTCTTCTTGTTTCCACTTCAACCACTGAGACTTAACTGCCCTTTTGGCGCTCCCGGTGCTGTTTATATACCATGAAGAATCTTCTGGAAATCCTAATTTCGCTAGTCTTTTCGATCGTCATTACGATCGTAATTTCGATTCTCTTTATTTACAATTATTCTAGTTCATTCCATTTGAGGAGTTCAATTTCAGAACTTGGGCTCATCTTCGAGAATATTCTATCACTTGCTAGAACTTTATAAATTTTAGGATTTAAATCAAGAATTCTCCACCTTACTTACCAAATAAATTTCTAGAAATATTAAAAATCACAAAAACCCATTTATGTACATGCGAGGTTCGAACCGTCAACATCTTGCACAGCAGACCATCGCTAAACGCATCGGGCCAGCGCGGCTGTTAAGCTTCTAGTCGAAATTATCAAATGCTTCAATCATTGACGGCTTACGTCATGAGTGGTGACATTCGTAACACTGCCCCCTCCTAAGACATGCTCGTCCCGAGCATCGTTAGAACCGTAGTAACGAGCCAGTCTGTCGACGTGAACCACTTTAGCGGAGCTTCTTGGCGTCTTTTGAATTCTATATGTGACATCATTAATTCTTGTTATCACTTTGTAAGGTCCTTCCCAACTCGGCTGAAGTTTCGGTGATAATCCTTGCTTCCGTACCGGGTTATGAAGCCATACTGACGACCCTTCCTCAAAACACCTTAAATTGGCACTTCTGTCATATCGTGTTTTCATTCGTTCACTGGCTTGTAAATTTGCTTCTCTCATACATTTGTGAACTTCATCCATTCTTCTCCTCAACTCATCAGCGTAATCTGTTATTGAGTTAGGTGAATCAGGAGGGCACCCCGTGAGGAGTTCTGCCGGTAGCCGAAGTTCTCTACCAAAATTTGCATGAGCTGGAGTTATACAAGTGCTTTCGTGAACCGCTGTACGATACGATAACAGAAATAGTGGAAGATACTCGTCCCAATTCCTCTGATGTGAATCGACTATCTTCGCTAAATGCTGCTCCAAAGTTCTATTAACCCTTAATTTACCCGTTAGGTCCATTGGACTCCGCACAAAGCTTCAATCAAGCTTAAAAACTTAATTACCGCGAATTATACTTCGTGCTCCCGTGTACCTTCAATCGGAAGCGCACCGGTTAAGGAGTGAGAAGGAAGTCCTCCTGCGCAGCGTGTAGGGGTAAGTAGCCACTTGTCAGGAGTCCATTGGACTCAATCAGGGTATTTGTGTAACAAAATTAGTAAAGTCATTGTATTGTTATTTGTCGCGTTTTTATGTAATTAATTTTATTTTAGGTCAACAATATGGTGTCAAATAGGAGATCAGTTAATATAATGCAACAGGGCGGTGAATCGATAATAAACAACTGGCTCCAGGAAGATAATGAGGATTCCGATGATGAATTACAACAATTTAGTCGACAATCCGAAACTGCACGACATCAAATATTGTCAGATAAAGAAGAAGACGAGCGCATTCCATCTGAACATGGCTCGGAGTCGGAGTGGTCTTTTACAAGTGGTCTGATACAAGTAACGAGGAGGCACAGGAGTCAGATCTGAGGCCAGTATGTTTAGGTTGCACTAAAAAGCTTTGCGTGCGATGTATAAATAAAGCCAAAGATTAGGCGTTGCAGGATTTTCATTTTATTATGAACATGAACCATTTTTATTTTTGTTAACGATTGTTTAAGATATTATTGTGTTAATTTAGTAGAAATAAAACTATTCTTTGTTTGGATTTTGTTTTAGTTCGAAGTTAGAAGTTGGCATTTACTGTTTTATAGATATTTTCTAGTGATTAAGTATATACAAGAAAAAATATAAGATAGATACATTACTGATTAAAATGTGATACGTAAAATAATAAGAAATATGTTTTTAAACACATTAAATTACTTTGTTATACAAATTTATCTTTTATTTTGAGTAAAATCGATGATTTGTGTAGAGGAGTCCAATGGACTCAATGAGGTTAATTGAGGTATATAATTTCACCGGGTAAACTGAGGGTTAAAGCGTTCCACCATACCATCTGACTGCGGCCGATAAGGTGTCGTTCGCGTCTTATGAATTTTCAACATTTTGCAAACCTCTTGAAATACTTGCGATTCAAAGTTCCGTCCTTGATCACTGTGAATTTCTAGGGGTAATCCGAATCGACAGAAGACCTCGTTCACCAATATAGTTGCGACCGTAAGAGCTTCTTGATTCGGTATTGCGAACACCTCCGGCCACTTAGTGAAGTAATCCATCACTACCAATATGTAACGATTGCCATTCATTGATATAGGAAAAGGTCCGGCAATGTCTAAAGCTATCCTTTCCCAGGGAGCTCCGACATTATACAATTGCATCCTGGCTCGACTTCGTGTTTGTGGACCTTTAACAGATGAACATGGTACACATTTTCTACACCAATCTTGAACGTCTTCCTTACAGTGTAACCAATAAAAATGCTCTCGTATTTTTAATAAGGTTTTTCTAACTCCAAGATGTCCACCTGAAACTCCATCATGGAAAGCTCTAAGTATTTCTGTCACTTTTGCTTTTGGTACAATAATTTGTATATGTGTACCATTTCCAGACGCGCTCTCCCATTTTCGGCATAGTAAGCCATCACGAAGTATCAAACTATTCCATAAAGCCCAATAACTTTTAGTTGCAGAGCTCAAACCAGCAACTTCATTCCAAGCTGGACGTGGAGAGGAACTCGTTAACCATACCAGAATCGGCTTTAAGTCGTTATCTTCTGCTTGTGAATTTCGCATGGCGTCATTATCCCAGCTTTCATTAAGAGAATCTGTTCTTATGACTCGTATAATTGTGTCTTCTTTTCCCTCTTGTCTTTCACAATGTTTGCAGTCATCGGCACAAGGTCGGCGAGACAAAGCATCAGCATTTTTATGTGAGCCACCACTTCGATGTTCTATTTCAAAGTCGAACTCTTGTAATTGCTCGATCCACCGTGTGACTTGTCCTTCTGGATTTTTGAACTGTAGAAGCCATCTCAACGCCAAATGGTCCGTCCTAATAAGAAATTTGCGTCCTAGTAGGTATTTCTTGAAATGTTGTAACGTTTTTACTACGGCCAGAAGCTCCCTCCGCGTTACACAATAGTTTCGTTCAGGTTTTGATAGTGTTTTACTGAAGTAAGCTATAACAACCTCTTGATTTTCCTTCCTTTGTGACAGTGTTCCACCGATGCCTAGGTTACTGGCGTCCGTATCTACAACAAACTCGTTTCTTCCGTCAGGATAACCCAATATAGGTGCTTCACAAAGGCGTTCCTTAAGTTTTTCAAAAGCTTTCTCACATTCTTGATCCCAAACGAAAATTCGCTTCTCTTCTGTTAGTCTGTGTAGTGGCTTCGCGATATCGGAAAAGTTCTTCACAAAACGACGATAATAAGAGCAGAGCCCCATAAAGGCTCGCACCTGTGTTTTGTCCTTCGGCGCCGGCCACTCTTTTACGGCAGAGACTTTGGCGGGGTCTGTTTCTACTCCATTTTCAGAGATGACGTGTCACAAATAATTGACTTGTCTCTTGAAAAAGCTGCATTTCTTTAAATTCAATTTTAAGCCTGCTCCCTTAATTTTGCTTAGCACGCTTTCCAACTTCTTAAGATGATCAACGAAATCTCGCCCCACTATGATAACATCATCAAGATATACCAGACACGCTTCTCCTATTAATCCCGCAAGAACTCGCTCCATCAACCTTTCGAAGGTCGCAGGTGCGTTGCACAAACCAAAGGCCATAACCTTGAACTGCCAGAGTCCTTTCCCAGTAGAGAATGCAGTCTTCTCTTTATCCTTGGAATCCATTTCCACCTGCCAGTATCCACTTTTCAGGTCCAATGTAGAAAACCATTTCATTCCACTCAGGGTGTCTAGCGTGTCGTCTATTCTTGGTAACGGATAACAGTCCTTCTTCGTAATATCATTCAGTCGGCGATAATCGATGCAAAACCTGGTTGTACCGTCCTTTTTCTTAACTAAGACAACTGGAGAACACCAAGGGCTAGAAGAAGGTTCTATTACTCCATTTTCTTCCATTTCTTTTATCAGACCTTGAACTTCTTCTTCTTTGGCGAATGGTATTCGTCGAGGGCGTTGGCGGATTGGTTGTGCATCTCCAGTATTTATTTGGTGTTTTACTAACCCAGTCTTTCCGATGTCTTTGTCGCTCTCAGAGAAAATGTCACTGAAATGTCTCAACAAATTCTTTGCCTTGACTAACTGTATAGCACTCATATCTTCCTTACAGTCGACAAAGATTTTACCGAGATCTATTTTTCCTTCAGAGACCTTCGTCTTCTCTTGGCAACTTCTTAACCACTCTATTTCTTCACCTACTCCAATAAGTGTACCTCTTTTTAAGATCTGCATATCACTGCTCAAATTAAGCACTGGTACCAACATGTTCTTAGACATCCCGACTACCGTTCTAGCTGGTATCCATGAGTTATCTCCTTCTATCTTTTCAATAACTAAACAACGTCGGCTACTTTTTCGTGGATCTTTTTTTATTGTAACTGGTACAAGTGTCTGAGTTCTTGGTGACAGTTCGGTATCTCGAAGGCAGTAGATTTTACCTCCAGCACCTCCCTTCATAGGCACCTCTGTTGTTCCACATTTAATGACTCCGTTTACGATATCAATTTTGCACTGATGATTTTTCATAAAGTCCAAACCGATTATGCAGTCATCTACTATATCAGCTACTACAACTTCTTGCCAAAAGAGTTTATCGCCCATCTTAATTGCCACTACCCGTTCTCCTTTAACAGGTATACGTTGTCCGGTGGCTGTAGTTAAATGTATAGTTTCTGTCTGGTTCTTTATCTTTCCACAGTCCTTCAAAATTCGTAACCCAACTACCGTACGCGATGCTCCAGTATCCAAAGTTAATTGACATGCAATTCCGTTTATTCTTCCACTGACAGTTAGACTATTTCCATCCGTGCTTTGATAAATCTTGACTTTTGGGGCTTCACGACTACCGGCCAACGTCCACCCCTTAAACTTGGCCGGAATTAGTTTTCCGCCGTCTCCGACGCTTGTATTCCTGCGTCGGTCCTCAACGTCGTACGGTTCGGGCAAGCATTCCTGAGATGACCTCTTTCCCCACATTGATAACAGCGGGGAGCGAAGTTCCTCCGTCCATTTTCTTGCTCGGATGTCACTACTCTTCGCAGGCGTCCACTCCCATTTTCACCACGGACGGCTTCTACTTCAAGTGCGTGTGCCACAGCTTCTTTGACTTCTGGATGATGGGCCAAACGTACTGCGGCTCTTACTTCTTTATCACGTATTCCATCGACGAAGGTTTGTAGCAGCATCCTCTCAATGAACGTCGCAGGAGAGGACTGATATGCCTTCCTCACAAGCTTCTCTACTTCTAAAGCCCATTGTTGCAATGTCTCTGTAGGCTTTTGTACCCTGTCCCGAAGCTGTGCTCGGAATACATGTTCTAGATGTGCATCGCCGTACCTTGACTCTAAGGCGTCAAGGAGCTCTTGATAAGAAGCCTCAGTCTCTATGGCCTCTAACACCGTTGCTGCTTGGTCTCTCAGGGCTAAGGTGAGTCCAGTTCTCGCTTGTTCTTCACTCCAGCCGTTTAGCTGTACTACAGCTTGAAACTGTCGCTTATATGCATTCCAGGACGATATTCCGTCGTATGGAGGCACCTTGAAGCTTCCTCCTGAAGAGACTACGGCAACCGGCGCTGTTGTACCTGAAGCCTTGATTTTTCGTAGATCGCCCTCAACTGTTGAGATGCGCGCTTGATGGTCCGCCAGCATGTTTTCATGACTTTCTACCGTTTTCTGCACCTCCTCTACTTTCTTAATGGTCTCCGTGACTACTGAGAGTACTCGGTCTCCCATCGCTTGTAGTTGCTCCTCCTGGCGGCGCGCTTGCTCCTCCTGCATAGCGCGCAGTTGCTCCTCCTGGCGGCGCGCTTGCTCCTCCTGGCGGAGTGCTTGCTCTTCCTGGCGGCGCGCTTGCTCCTCCTGGCGGAGTGCTTGCTCCTCCTGCATGGCGCGCAGTTGCTCTTCCTGGCGGCGCGCTTGCTCCTCCTGCATGGCGCGCAGTTGCTCCTCTTGGCGGCGCGCTTGCTCCTGGTGCATAGCGCGAAGTTGCTCCTCCTGGCGGCGTGCTTGCTCCTCCTGGAGGCGCGTTTGCTCCTCCTGGCGGCGCGTTTGCTCCTCCTGGCGGCGCGTTTGCTCCTCCTGGCGGCGTGCTTGTTCCTCCTGAATATCGCGAAGTTGCTCCTCCTGGCGGCGCGCTTGCTCCTCCTGGCGGCGCGCTTGCTCCTCCTGGCGGCGCGCTTGCTCCTCCTGCATTGCGCGCAGTTGTTGGAAGAGTGCGCTTATATCCATCGGCGAAGGTGCACTTAGAGGTTCCTGAGTAGCTGAACCATGTGCGGGGACAGCAGAGGGTCCTTCGCCAGCAACACGCCGATCACTAGGGCCTTCGACATGTGAGACCGCTGGGTCGGGTTCACCTTGTTCCCGTCCCGTAGTTCTGGACCGTGTGTTGGGTCGCTCTGGATGTTCTCTTGGCGTGAACGGCATCGTTGCTTCCAATCCCACTTCTGACACCAATGTAACGGGAAGCGGGTTTCGGGATTGGAAGTAAACTAACTCGAGCGATTTAACACTTTATTCAAATCACCAACAGTCTTAAGCGTACACACAGTCTATTGTCCGAGGCACTCGTACGCACTTAGAGGACTGTACTGCACTGCACTGTCTTTATACACAGTCTCTAGAACGGCTACGTTCACTGAGCGTGTATGGTTCACAACAAATGCAGTTATTGCACATGCACCACTAGCACTTTCACTGACACTTTTTATTAGCACTATTACTTGCACTTTTCACTTAACTTCTTCTTCTTCTTCTTCTTGTTTCCACTTCAACCACTGAGACTTAACTGCCCTTTTGGCGCTCCCGGTGCTGTTTATATACCATGAAGAATCTTCTGGAAATCCTAATTTCGCTAGTCTTTTCGATCGTCATTACGATCGTAATTTCGATTCTCTTTATTTACAATTATTCTAGTTCATTCCATTTGAGGAGTTCAATTTCAGAACTTGGGCTCATCTTCGAGAATATTCTATCACTTGCTAGAACTTTATAAATTTTAGGATTTAAATCAAGAATTCTCCACCTTACTTACCAAATAAATTTCTAGAAATATTAAAAATCACAAAAACCCATTTATGTACATGCGAGGTTCGAACCGTCAACATCTTGCACAGCAGACCATCGCTAAACGCATCGGGCCAGCGCGGCTGTTAAGCTTCTAGTCGAAATTATCAAATGCTTCAATCATTGACGGCTTACGTCATGAGTGGTGACATTCGTAACAATATATAGCCTATGTTACTCCTAGATATTGTAGCTTTTTATAGGTGAAAGAATTATCGAAATCGGTCCAGTAGTTTAAGAGCTTATTCGTTACAAATAAACAAACAAAAACTAATCCTTCCTCTTTATAATATTAGTGTAGATTATACAACAATTTGCATAAATACAAATTCTATAGGTATGGCAACACTGTCCAACAGTTTTTATTAATCTGTGAATTTTTCTTCATATTTTTAATATAAAACTCTACGAAAACTTTTAATATCATTAGGACAATAAATACGTATATTATATTTAAAACCACCAAGTAAGGTGTGCCAATAGAAACCGAATAATCTAGAATCCATTAAGATTTTCCGGACATCGTAGGTTGGTCGGTCCGGTGGGCCCTTGTGGGTTTCCCCTGACGGCCTAACCTTGCGACAGTCGGACCCTTTTACCATTTCTGACACTACACACATACAAACTATTTCAATTAGCATTTATTTCAATAAGATAGGATTTTCAAAGGACTGTTAGAATTCATTTCAACTAACGTATCGAAACAATAATGTTAACCCCTCATTTTCACCAAAGTTTAAAACATGTATTTGATAAGTTGTAATATGTCACAAACATCAATGTGAATGCAAATTATTTTAAACTTGTTTACAACTTGTTTGAGGCAGTCTCAATACATGTATAAAACAAATAATTGTGTTCTAACAGGCTTTTACAAATTTTTGACAAATCTTCAACCAGTTTTGTGTCAAACGTGTTTACAACGGGAATCATCGCGATCACGGTTCAGGTACTTAGGTATATACATATCAATAATGCGCCTGACGTATCCTTTTTCATAGAGTCCTGAGTCGTTTAAGCGGGGTCTGAAAAAGCATCTGATGAGGCCGTCAAGCTGAGCGCCACCATTGTAACACTGTACGTGTTTGTAATGGTGACCTTCTTTCTTGAGACTTTACCTACGGCTTATCATCAGGCGAGGTAAAGTCAAACTGAAGTGCCCTAGAAAAAAAATCGTTTAAAATATAATTAATTATAACTGCTCAAATCACAGCAGAGATTTTCAGACAACGGATGATATCTCTACCCTGCCTCATCCGAAGGATGGTAAGTTGTAAAATACGGTATCACTGCGAGAGAAGGCAAACTCGAAATAAATTTCTGTACCAACCGGCCTGCCCAGCAAGGGAACAGTAGGTTAAAAAGCCTCCCAACATTGAGAAAGGCTTGTGTCCAGTAGATTACGATGGGCTAATTGTATAAAATCTGTAAGGAAATGGTAATCTTTTAAAAGACTCTACTTACAATATTTTAAAGTAATTTATATGCGTTGATGTTAATGACTTTTTGGTGTAAAAATAATAAATCGTGTAATCTAATTATCGCGTTCTAAATGAATGGTTTCATCGCAACTACAGCGAATTGCCACAACGATTGTAGTAAATCTTTACAAAAATATTGCCTCGCACAAAAGAAAGTTGTCGGAAAATTCGTTAATTCAATAGTGAATGAAATATTGTGTTTCATTTTGTAAACATTTAAATCAACGCAAACAAAGCGTGGTGATTAAAACACTTCAGCCACGCGGTGCGAACCAACCCATTTAAACAGGGGCAATTCATACCGCGGTCCGAACCGCGGTGCTGTATGAAACGACCTACGAACATAATTAAAAGTACATCTCGAGAAGTAAGTAATAGTAATAGACTGAAGGTAAGGGACTGCGAAAAAAAAAATGAAATTGGTCGAGCCAATCTCGAGTTTTGCGCTTAACAACATTAATTTTCGACATACATTCATTGAATATGAGTTGCATGTGTGTGTTATCTGACCCCCAAAAACTGACCGACGACTTAACGTGGACAAGACCAATGCAAATAGACATATTCATGCATCGTAGCAGTCAAAGTATGTTTATCTACGAGTATCATTTCTGATATATCTTGCTTCATTAAATACTACTAACACACTTTTCCTAACAAGAAAACTTCTTAGAAGGTAAATAAAGTACTACTTGTTAACACCTATGAATTCATTATCACAAATAAACCAAATACGCAGAAACTTTATGTATTTATTCACTATTAAACTCGACGAGATATTTACCATGTTTGTTGGTTTTATGGAGTAACTGATATTACGACGCTGTCGCAAGCGCCATGGTCACGGTGTACTGACGACTGCGAAGTTGGTCCTCATTATGGCTAACCATATCGGTCTAGACTCTTTCTTTTCCCTTTTTTTTTCTTGTAATTATGCATAGGGTCACCATTACAAATACGTACATTATTACAATGGTGGCGCTCAGCTTGACGGCCTCATCAGATGCTTCTTCACGCCCCGCTTAAAAGACCCGGGACTGTAGGAAGAAGGAAACACGTGAGCTGCCAAGGAATTCCAAGACTTATTGGTGCGGCAGAGGAAAAACTCACCGAACCGCTTGGTGGTTTCCACAGTAAATAAAGTTCTTTTTACCCATCCCTTTAAACGTACAAGCAACTGCAGATCTATATAGAGTAAATGGTTTTCCGATGAATTTCCTTCTTACTTACATCCGGGTACAGTGAATAGTTCATGCCTGACGAAACACCATGTAATCATTATCAATTCGGATCCAAAACTGTTACTACATCGTAGTTTACGCGTCATTAAGCACAGCGGGGAAATGACTTTAAATATGCTTTTTTTTATATTACGTAGGTGGCAGACAAGCACACGGCCCACCTGATGGAAAGCGGCCACCGTGGCCTATGAACGTGTGCAACACTAAGGGTGTCACACACGCGCTGCCCACCCTGAAGGGAAAGGGGGAGAGCTGGGAAGGGGTGGGGAGGCTAGGAAGGGGAGGGGAAGGAGGGGTACATTGAGCTCTGGCTACCCTACTTACCGGCGGGAACACAACACGATGGTTATTATGACCGCGGTCTTCTGTAGGGCGGAGGTACTTCCCCAGTTGGACAGCTCATTTCGGACGGGAGATACCGTCGTGTCCTACCTCCGTGGAACCGAAGTACATTAATTTACGTAAAAATGGTGACCATATTATTATATTCGTCAAGAAAATACATTTTCCAGTTTATGCTGTTACTGAGTAATTCACACTACAGCTGAACTCGAATAGCGCTACTTCTGAACTGAAAATAGAACCAAACAACAACAGTCGGACACCCCCGAGCAGTTTATTTACATAAATTACAGTTAAATTGTCCGTTCAATTACACCAACATACAACTTTATGGATGACTCACACTAGACCGTGCTGGGCCCGAACCGAGCGTCGCCTTGTCCACTAACTGTGTTCATACATACCTACGTATATACATATTAATCGCACCTTTATCCTAGGGCGGTTAGGGTAACACCCACATTTCACCAATCACATATTCCCACTTAATATTACAGTTTATTCCCGTATTTTCCGGCGTCTGGCTGAACTGTGTATAAACAGTCATAACAGCCTTCGTGGCGTGACGGTAGTGCACGTGAATGTTACGCACGGGGCGCGGGTTCGATCCCCGCTCAGTGCAAAAAGTTGTATGCATGAATATGACTGTTTGCATGGTCTGGTCGTGCCTCGGAGAGCACGTTAAGCCGTCGGTCCCGGTTGCCATACAAACATCTGTGGCTGTCGTTACGGGTAGTTGGAGCCCTCAAAACTCAAATTACTCTAATTTGGAACTCGCCATTGATCATTGGACCATTGGTGAAGTTCAGTCGCATCACAGTTAAAAGTCACAGTGGAAAATCAACCCCAACTGAGTTGGGAAAAGGTTCAGAGAATGATGACGTTAAACCGTCTTAATTATTTTTTCACATATATTTTGTATTTACTCACGCTATACCGAGCAAGTACTTAGTCTAACGATTAGACTCTAACCCAAGGCGTAGGGAAACAACTGAGGAACGGTTGACGCTCGACTCGGTCCCGACACGCTGTAGCGTGAGTCGTCCTTTATACCCATTTCAATTTTCGTACTCGTTAAACAAAGGAGAATATTATGTAATTGCCGTAAAATATTTGAACGGACTGATTGAAAGGTTCCGTTTTGTATTCAGCCATCAGTCCTAGTTGAGCGAACATGTTTATTATTAATTTGGTATTGTTTTTACGCAACTGCGCAAGCGAGAGTAATGTTTTTTGCGCCTATGAATGTATGTACATAATTATATATGTTGGGTATGTGTGTGTGTGTGTGTGTGTGTGTGTGTGTGTGTGTGTGTGTGTGTGTGTGTGTGTGTGTGTGTGTGTGTGTGTGTGTGTGTGTGTGTGTGTGTGTGTGTGTTATGCATGCATGTATGTATAGTTTTTCCTGAAGCGTCGGTAGGTTTGTGAAGAAGGAGTCAGACTTACTGTTCTCCCAACAGTAAGTCACAGGTCACAGGTTCGATTACTGGCCATTACATATGTATGTATGTTCCAACTTCTACACAAGCAATGTAAAGATTTTCGCTCCAAAAACCCATGATATATATTTGTATGTAGGCATTTACAGATCGTCTTCAAATATTCATTTATTTACGATACTCTTTGAATATGACCGGCTCGATGGACCAATAAATGATATATTTGTGTAATTACCTACTATGATATTATTTGTCCGATAACTGTGGTAAAATTAAAGCAATCTAAACGAACCCTTACATATTAATTGCTTGGGGGTATTAAAGTAATTTGTAATGGACATGCAATATAGTTGTATTTTCGGAAATGTTCCACTAAATTCGTTGCGGGTATATTTACAGAGAGACTCAATAAAGGACGCAATTAATTTAAAATTTAGAGGCAATTGGTGGAACGATTTTAAGTTTTGAAGTCCATTTCGGGATGGGAGAAAGTTAATGGCTAATTAGAGAAATAGTTAAAGTTTTTTATTGTTAATTCGGAGATAGGCTGCCGCCCGCTAGGTGCCTTGCTACTACTGAACTTACTACTGAAATATTGTCCAATGTTGACATTGCCCATAGTTTGTTTTTTTTTTATAATATCACGCCTATATCCCCGAAGGGGTAGGCAGAGGTACTAGCACACACATTTCGCCAGTTTATGTTTAGGTCCCAATGTAATAGGTGGCGAGCCTATTGCCATTGAGCGGGCACTTATAAACCTGCGATAAATACACACATAACTTCGAAAAGCATCGAGTCATTAGTGTGTGCCATGGTAAAACCTGGGATCGAACCCGAGACCTCGTCTCAGCAGTCCATTACCCATACCACTAGGCTACCGCGGTATTTTACCATAGTTTGTAGATACTATTTTTATAAAAAATATAAAAAATGGAGATCGTGGCTGTCTGTAGAAGGTTATTTATTTATAATGATAATATACATATAAAATAATGTAAAAAAGTGGACTTAATGCTATAGGCGTTTTATACTCAATTGAGATTTGTGAAGGTAGGTGCTCGAAGCCTAGTGGTGAGAGTTTGATCTATTACGGTATAAACACACAGGCTAATACGGGAGCGATGCGAAGCACTTTACAGTCAATTCAAGTTCTCATCATTTCACGAAAGAGGCAGGTAGGTGTAATAATATTAGCGCAAATATGTCAAAACTCACAAACGAGGAGCGCAATTGCCAAAATTATGTCGACAGCTAGATCTACTGTTACACAATTTAGAGCGACACTCATAAAACCTCCCTCCGTAATTGGGAGAACGCAAAAATTGGTGCTCAAACCGCTCTTATCTCATTAATTCGCGTTTCTACAAAAACATTGTTATTCACAAGTTGCCTGCTTTCATTGTACATATACTTTATTCAATCATTTACTTCGTAATGATGATCATGATCAATCTCAATCTCGATCAATCACGATCAATGATCATAATAAGAGATGTAAGGACACCATATTTTAGACCTCGTTCTCATTTATCTCACAGATCTTTTTACTTTCTGTAAATAAGGCGGTATAATAAGGGATGAATGGGGATATGTCAATATCACTTCACTATCACTACATAGTATAAAATAAAGTCGCGTTCTCTGTCCCTATTTTTCTTGTCCCTTTGTATGCTTAAATCTTCAAAACTATGCAACGGATTTTGATTCGGTTTGTTTTAATAGATAAAATGGTTAAAGAGGAAGGTTTATATGTATAAATAACATCATGCTACAACAAACAGGTGCGGAGCAGGAATGAAAAATGTTGCAAAAACGGGGTGACGCAGACGAAGTTGCGCGGGTCAGCTAGTGTAAATATAATTTCAAAATTGATATTATTTTCAGAGATATTTTCTAATGGGGATAGACACTAGCCGTGACTAGAGAGTTGGCTTATTTTTTGCGCAGAAGACCGGCATTGCCATTCAATATGGTAATATCGCCAGTGTTCTGGCCACCTTTCCAGTTGATGTCAATGGGGAGGAATTCTTTGACACCTGAATCGCAGGTTTCTTTATTTCATATTTAGACAACATAATCATAAATTATAATAGTGTAAGTATTATATATAAGCGTATCTATTTACTATATTTGATGTATATGCAATCTACACCACAGAATCACACTACCGATTGTTCTGTACTTTCCTGTCCATCCTAAGGTTGCCTGGAAGAGATCGTCTTTAGCGATAAGGCCGCCCATTGTACATACAACTTTGTGATTATTACTGTACTACTAACATTGTTCTAAGGTGTACAATAAAGAATTATCTATCTATCTATATATCTTTAAACTAAATTTCAGATAAAGCTACTGGTTATAAATACATGTGCAGTGGGTTCCAAAAAGTCCTGGACACTTTAAGATCTATTCTTTGCCAGTCTAAGTCTAATTTAATCAAAATTAACATTGAAAGCATTAATAAAATTAACTAGATCGATGTCTTTATAAATAAAGGTTAAACACGTGCAATTAGTAGCCAAAACTTAATTACACCAATAACTTCTAGCACAGTTGCTTCTAAGACTAGTACTTGTATAGCGGCAACACTTTATATAACTTTTGGAGCCCACTGTACATAAATATCAGGTTTTTCCACGCATTTTCCAATAAATTCCTCTGAAAGTAAAATTAGGTGTTAAAAGTTGGGCAGTTCATCACTTTTTAAAGAAGAGGTATTCATATTCATAATGGGATGTCGTGTGTTTATTAATGTATAATGGTTCTCCCGACAGGGGGCACTGTAATCAGATAAATTTTGCACTTAGGAAAAGTATTATTAAATTTCACTTCTAGGTTATTTATGGTTTCAGTACGAAGTCGCAATACTATCTAATAATATAATTAATAGTATATGCGTCTGATACTCTCCAAGACGGTTATTGGTATCGCTTGTTCGGCTAAGCATGTAATTAATTTCCTTGCGATTTACACCGCATAGCAAGGAATCGAATCAATTTTTTTTTCCAAATTTATTTAGTTGCTACATTTTCGGTTAGGTATTTATTTTAGGCTTACCCATTTTGTTACAAAGTGCCCGATTGGTGGCTATAGGCTCGCCCGCTATTACGTGGGACCGAAAACAATAGTTGGCGAAAAGTGTTTTTATGTGATTATGGCCGTGAGCATATTATGTATGTATGTATTATTTATATTCCTTTTATCACGTCAGAAATTTTTGTATTCCTAAAATTATATTTCGATGTATTGTTCTAGGGGGACTAGTGGCATTGATATCGATCTCCGGAGAGTGGACATCGACCAGTGTCCTCTGCAGACAGGTTCCACGCAGCTCAACATCTTCGCTGGTACTGACAAATGCAAAAAGACGACCACAGAGGTAAGTTTATAGATATGATGATGATATCATTAAAAAGTTGCCATGAAGAACAAGTTTTCTGTAATAGCAATGAAAGCATAGTCCAACTCACGAAAGAACTTCTGTGGTAAAATTCGAAACTAAAAATGACATTTCTGCCATATTTTGGCCATTTGTGATTGTTTGTTCAGAGAGTTGTAAGCACATTTTTTGTGTTATACTAGTGGGAACTAAGAACCATATTCTCGGTATATAACTAGACTCAAAAACGTCACAACACGTACTCTGTATGTACAATACGCGATTTTTTGGGTATCTTTTGCAAACAGACCTAAAACTGAATACTTTTAGTTAGGCTTAGCATATGAGACATTCAATACTAAGAGTGGGTTGGTCCATTTCATTTTATATACAAATAAGAACAATAGTTTGTTGTCACAATAATTTAGTCAAACAAGCGTCTCTAAAAGGCTTAAAAGCTACCAAGAAACATAACACACACACTATGTTGTCATTAATTAAACAAAGCATACAAGACGTGGCTTATCCCTTTGTCGATAGCGCTTTCATGAAATTCCAACGGGAAGCTACCAGATAATGGATCTCATATTCTTGATGTAATGGCTTGTGTATGACTTGCGATCCCGCGGGAAGCGAACAATCAGCTTTAGAATGTAGCCGGATCTGAGGGGAAAGCACTTTGCAACTACAAATAAGATCATAAGTGAAATTTTACAAAACCGGTAGTGGAGTAACAGTTTTCTGTATTATCTACATATTTTACAGTGTTTTAAGCAATATGTTTATATTTGTTGTGTGCATGTTAGGGTTGAGTATGTCTCCCGCAACGGTTAGGGAGCTTATGTCGGACTCGAACCGAGTAAAACGCACACCAAATGGGTCTTTAGTTGCCAGAGGTGAGATAGTAGACAACATAATCTTTCGAAATGACCCCCTTAGGGTGTACGGACCACGGTGTCCCCAGACCTCGGGAAGGCGCATTTTGCACCGCCGCACAGTGGCAGATTGGACCCGATCATGCTTCCCAAAAAGGGTTATCGAATTTCTTCCATTGCACTAGCAATAATGATAGCCAACACCATAGCTAGTCATGACCAGGTAAAATTTTTATTCAAGTACCCTCACATTTTTCAACATATTTGTTTGAAAGTCAGAAAGTGGGTGGAAATCGCAATAAATTGTGGATTTCGTTTTGCGTGTTCATCAAAATCTCGGAGTTTCGTTTATAAAAAAATTGAAAATATCTGACATGAATCGTGAAGTGATTGGTAAGTAGTATTTTATTTATAAATTACAAGTGTTATAACATGTTCTGTTATTGAGATATGTACAGTGGAACTCGTGAGATACTCAAATTTTTCTACATCTTCTATGTTTCTTAGTCCGAAACTTACATGTACCCTCTTGTACCCGGGCTGTATTTTTTATATATTATAGCCACATTCGTGGTATTTATAAAAATAATAATTACAAACAGCACACTGGTGTACATCATACTTTTTTAATGTTTTTTTCAGAACACATTATTTACCTACCGAAAAAAGAATTTTTTGATTAATGGATGAAACACCCTTAAAAATGACAAGAATTCACAGTTATTTGAATATATGATAAGAAAATTTGATTTAAAAGATGCTACTGAGGAGTCGATCAGGCATTTAAAGATGGTGATAGCACGAAATTCCACCAAGTTAAATGAAAAATGGTTGCAAAGTGGAAAGTGTTACGAACGTTTTTTGACTTCCGTAGGTATTGACTGGTTGAACAGTGAAGCCATGGAGCTGTGCTTAAGAAAAGAAAGTCTTCTTCATCGTCTCTTTGCTGTAAACAACCTGCACTCGTACTTGAGTCAAATTCCTCTGATAAGGCAACGCAGGTAACCGAGCAAGACATTTTAGATTCCACGATCTTCAAAAGAAATCGGTGGGACCTAACTGATGTGCGCGCAAATACAAATGTTGACTTTGGTGCTGTTGCTCCTCGGGACCCAAGAATCCAGGAATATGCAAAACTCATTGCATTGGAGATGGATTTAGTACCAGAACAATTACGTACGGTAACTTGTTCTAAAGTGTTGGATTTTCTTAGGAAAGTTCGTGGTGCAGAGTCTTTGGCAAATGTCAGTTTACCTAGTTTCGAAGAATCTGATTAAGTAACCGGTATCGGTTATTTTATCGGCTTGTGTAAATTACCTCAGCCATGCACATAATTAAAAAGAATGTGAAAATAACCATTCTACTGTTATTAAAATCAATAAAATGAATTATGTATCCTACCAGTCTAAGCTGACCCCAATGGTCATAGTAAATCTACCTACAGAGAGTTCAAGTTACATTGGTTGTTTTTTTATACAAGGGTTAACTATTTGTTTTAGTTTTTTTCACTAATTATGATAAAACATAAGTCAAGGCATCGTTTACACATAATCCCAAGTCCTAAATAATTTTGTCCACCATGCTTCTATGGTAATCTGCCACTGTGCGCGCCGTCGCGGCCTGCTTCTGTTAGGCGGCTCCACCCGTTACCCCCAGGCCCGCGCTCATTGAGGTCGATGGTCATTCTGCGACCAGGGATGAGTATGTCTGGGTGAAGTTATTTCACTTCTGTTTTACAAAGAGCCATACAAAATTCAATCAGTACTCACTTTTAAATTTTCGCGTTGCATGTTTTATGGTTAGCGAAACCAGGGTATTAACGAGATCATAGGGTAAATAATACAATAATTTAGCTTTCGATTTGCTTGGCATTTCGACCATGTCGCACTAGCCGTTGTCACAAGCTGACTGGAATATGAAGTTTCTTGTTCAACTACCCCCACATTACACTTGTTACGACACACTATCTACTACTGCACTAACCTTGTTTGCCACCATTATGGACCGCGAAACAATACTAGGTATTTTTTTGATTCACCGGATTCCATGACGCAGTATTATTGTAATTACCATATGATCGCATTAATACCCGGGTTTCGCTAACCATAAAATTTAATCAAACCCATCAATCAGTCCAGCGCAGTCCACTAATGGACATAGGTCTCTTTTAATGCTGGTTGGCTTGGTCCTACCGTTTTCACGCTATCGGTTGGTACAGGGTTTTACTTCGGATTTCTCTTCTCGCTGTGATATTGTCTGCGTATTTTTCCGCTTGTCGCCTCTTACGACATGTCGCCCTTCGGATGAGATATGGAGTGGTAATATTCTTTCTATCACAACACAGCATAAAATATTATGTCTTTGTTTATCATTCTGGTAATCTACAGTACAGATTGTTTATAAAAGGTTTCCAGCAGGCCTAACACGGGCGCGGGACAAATATCTCTCTCCACCGCTTATGTCAAATTGACGGGGACAAACGCGTTTGTCCCTAATTGCTAGCATGGCGTCGAAGGAGATAACTTATGTCCCTCGCTGTGACGTAGACAAGGGACTTTTTCTCCACTTGCTTAGCACGGCGGCCATAAAGTGGACAAGATATGTCTCTTTTTGACAGATTATAGAGAGATATTAGTCTCCGAACTATTGAGGTGGGGACAAAAATCGTAACCGAAAAATAAATACATTGAATTTGATTAATTAATTAATGAATTAAAATTTTAATATATATATAACATATCTATATATATATATATATATATATATATATATATATATATATATATATATACTGACGGACTCATAAACTGCATCAAAGTTCAGGTTTACTCTAAAAGGATTTTTTATAATAAGTATGCAAACTTTTTAGATTAAATTATATAAATATGGAAACACTGGCTCTTGATCTTAAAAAAAAATAAAATTTAAAAATAGAACTGCAGTAAAACAAATGAATATAGCCGGGAAAAGAAAATTTACTTGTAGTATCAGATTTGCGTGTTATTTATAGCAAAGTTTTAAATTGATTCTCATTGATTTTTGTTGTTTTGTCAATTGAATTATTGTTACCAGCATAATTGTTGGGTTAGTTTTTTAACACATCGAGAGTTTTTGAACCATAATATGGATACTTCGTCCGAACAAGCGGCACAAATTGTAGCATTGGTGCGGAAGGGCTTGGATCAACGAACGATTGGTAGAAATTTAAATTTAAACCAGTCTACGGTTTCTAGAATATACAGAAGGTTTGTAGAGACAGGTTCTTACAGGAGGAGACGTGGTACAGGCAGAACTCGAGCAACCACAGGTCGTGATGACCGATTTATTGTTATAACTTCCCTGCGAAATCGTTCCCTCACGTCAGTTAACATCAAAACCGAGCTTAATGAAGTGCGTGGAGTAAACGTGTGTGCACGAACAATAAGAAGAAGGTTAAAGGAAGCGGATATCACCCCTTTTAGACCAGCAAATGGTCCAAAGTTGTCTACAGCTCACAGACAAGCTCGCTTAAGATTTGCGCGTCATCACCTGAATTGGACAGAAGAGCAGTGGGCCTCTGTATTGTTCACGGACGAGTGTAGGACATGTTTATATGGTGCAGATGGTCGCAGAAGAGTCTATCGTCGACGTGGGGAGCGATATGCTCAAAGTTGCATTGAGGAGCGTGTTCCTTTTGGAGGCGGTTCATGTATGGTCTGGGGTGGCATATCGATGAACCGGCGAACAGAACTTGTGTTCATAGACATGGTCCGTCAAAACGGTAATAGAGGGGGTTTGACAGCACATCGCTACATAACAGAGATATTAGAAGATCACGTGGTGCCTTACATGGGATTCATAGGCCAAAATTTTACTTTAATGCAGGATAATGCCCGGCCGCATGCAGCTGCACAAGTTTAACATTATTGCGAAGAGGTTGGGATACGTACAATGAATTGGCCAGCACGCAGCCCGGATCTTAATCCCATCGAGCATGTTTGGGACAATTTAAAAAGAGCTGTATATGCGAGAAACCCTTCGCCCACGACAGTGGCAGCACTAAGAACAGCACTTTCAGAAGAATGGGACAATATTCCGCAAGATCTTTTAAAAACCCTTATAAAATCTATGCGGAACCGATTAGAATCCGTAATAAGGGCACGTGGGGGTAATACACCTTATTAAAACACAAATAAACCCTTGCATAAAGTTTGTGTCTATTGTTAAAACCAATTTTTTAATTAAACCAATTTTTCTTAAATTTCTGTTTTTTCTTCAAAAAAAGTCTTAAGGTCCTTTCCAGTACATAAACTTAAACTTAAAGATATGACCCTACGCTGTTTTAAAGTTCACGAACCAATCTAGAGGTTTCAATTTAAATCTGTATAGAAAGTATGCATACTTGGTTAAAATATTTATTTCAAAGTCGTCTATTACTTTGATGCAGTTTATGAGTCCGTCAGTGTATATATTATATATATATATATATATATATGGGGAAGGGGGGACTAAAATTTTTTTCTCAAATAATTTTGACCTTCAATATTTAAAATCCAGTAATAAAGTATTAATATTTGTATGTATGTATATGTATGTAGGTATATATATATATATATATATATATATGTGGTACCTACTATATATATATATATATATATATATATATATATGTATATATATACAACCTACAACCGGTCATAGTGGGACCCCACCCCTACAGCGGTCAGCAGTACGAGTGTGACACCCTAGGCATTACAAACATCGATAGGCCATAGTAACCATTTTCCAACAGGTGGGCCGTGTGCTCGTCTGCCACCTAACTTGTATAGAAAATCCAAACATATAATCCTATATTATTACGACACATTACGTAACACAATACATCCCATTACAAGGTAATAATACCTACTTACTAACTTAGCTATATCTACATTATATGAAATTAAAATAACACCGACAATTTAAAAAGTCAATGTTGCACTTATAAAATATGCACGTTGCTAGGTTTTATCAATTTGGTCGAATAATACTTTTTCGTATATTGGTAGCATTGAGTGGACAAACGTTCTCCCCGTTGACAAACTAGTCTCTCCTCGACGCCATGCTAGCTAAAGGGAGAGAGAAGGAGGGAAAGACAAATTTTTCTCCACTTCCCGGGGACTTTTGTCTTCGCGCCATGCTAGCCCTACAGAGGTGCTATTTTAGAATCATTGTTTCAAAAAGTTTCGGTCGCGTAACAGTTTTGGAGTGTACAATCACCTGTTTTGACCTTAAGGCTATAGAGAGGCTAACATTTTTTTACTATAGAGGTTTCAATACTGGCTGCAGTATGCATTTTTTATTTTCGATAGCAATAGTAAAATATTTTTAATTGTAATAGAAAGTAATGCCCACCACAGGCAGCCTCAAAGCAAGTGAAAGATATCGTACCAGAGAAGATGTGATTCCATATGTACAGAATGATTGGTGAGATTAATTGGTGTAATATTTTGGAATTGGAATGTTCATTCTAGTCAATATAAACATTTGAGAGTGCCGCAAGGCGAAACCGGCTAAGTATAATAATAAATATCGTGGAGAAGTACAATTGTGTTAATGTATACTTTGTTGGTATAAATTTTAAAACATATAGCTGGGGAACCATATCAACAAGCATAGGTTTCACCTGTGTTGTTTTTTGTGTCATTCAGGTGGCAAACAAATACATGGCATCATATTCATGCCGCATGATTCGTTTAAAGCGGTATCTGTTGGCGACTCCCTGAATCAGATACCTGTACCTACAAAGATAATTGGTTTTATCCTGTCCTATTATTTCGAGATTACTTTCTATTTTGATGTAAATATATCTATAATATTGTTTAAATTTTATCATAACGTAATATACTTAGATCATACAAAAATACAATACTTGATATAAATAACATCGTCTGACCAGAAGCTTTCTAATTATAGACTCTTTCATAAAATTGTTTAGGATATTATGACTTTGTTTGGGTAAAGCGATGAAATCTTTAGGTTCTTAGAATCCATTATAGGACCCTTTGATAGCTTTCTTCAAAGGCTAAGAAACGGTATAACAAGGGTATAACAAAACCAATAATTCATGTAGTAAGTATTATGTTACTAATTCGGGACGTCGAAATCTCCGACAGACTGGTCACTTCAATACAGAAGAATATAATAATTAAATTGTTCTATAATATTAGAAAAGTCCCGGGGTATTTCTTACCGGAGTTTTCTCAGGCTGGGGACACGTTTCGAATCGGTGGTGGACCATTTGGTCACTAACTTACCTATAATATGTTATTGACATTGAAGTTTTGTAAGTGCTGTTTAGTGGTCTATATAGAACAAATAATTATAAGAACAATTTTCTGCAATCAATATTCAACCAATTATGTGCTCATCAATCCTGATCCAACTGATAATTCAAGTTATTTAAGGCATAACTACATAGTATAAAATAAAGTCACGTTCTCTGTCCCTATGTCCCTTTGTATGCTTAAATCTTTAAAACTACACAACGGATTTTGATGCGGTTTGTTGTTTGTTAATAGATAGAATGGTTAAAGAGGAAGGTTTATATGTATATAACATCATGCTACGACCAACAGGTACGAAGCAGCAATGAAAAATGTTGCAAAAACGGGGTGACGCAGACAAAGTTGCGCGGGTCAGCTAGTTTAATAATAAAAACGCATACCTACAGAGAGAATGTTTTCACTTGGGAATAGTAACAATATTTTCATTTATTAGTTCTGCCGTTCAACTTTTTACTAACATTTGCCTCGAAGTTGAAACTGCACTCATTTTACACTAGCAGGCAACAAATAAACTAAAAGGGTACAAAAACTAAACTGTTGAAACTTCTGATGAGTCAGGAAACTCGTAACGAATTCCAAAATATTATATACTCAAATTGGTAAATATAGACAATCACAATTCCACTAGTATTGTTTGTTGATCTCATATCATGAGAGCGTATATATTTCTTCTTACCGGGCACTTTTTTCATAATACTTTAACTGCCTGTAATTGTAATCAAATAAAATATTATTAAAATTCGTTTAGTTAGAATAAGTGATCAAACTGTGGCAATATCGGCATCCTCACATTAATACGAGTGTTACAAAAGTTTGAATATAATATTTATTAATTCTAATAATTATTATCATAAGCCCAATTTAGCACATGTTAAAAATTTACGAGTGTGTTTATGTGTGAGTGTTTATGTATATACCTCCACTCTACAGAATACCACGGCTAATAATAACCTTGTGTTGTTTCCGGCGGTGCGTAGGGTAGCCAGAGCTCACTGAAGAGATTTTGAGTTATCAGTGGGAAGACCTAGAAACTCTTCTGTCTTCTGCATTGACAGCCCAGATATTCTCTTAGCTTACTCCTCTTCCTTCTCTATTTGATCATGAATGTGACGCCCCTGGTGTTGCAAATGTCCATAGGCCACGGTAACCACCTTTCATCGATTGGGCCGCGTGCTTGTCGGCCACCTAAGTGGTATAAAAGTGTGTATATTTCGCCTTCATTTACCACTAGCTGTTGCAAACGGGTTGATACAGGGTTTAATTTCAAGTTTTTCTTCTCTCGCAGTGATATCGTCTGCGTATTTTTCCGTTTGTCGCCTCTTACGCCACATTTCTGATAAGATTGGGTGGACGGAAATGATATTCTTTCACCGTCACTACACCAATTTATTGTAATATAGCTATATAGTTGTCTCTTTCCAGTCGTAGTTACTTTGATTACATACAAAATAACCTCATTAAGTCAGTAGCAGAGGTGGATGTACAGCCCACACGTAGGTCGAATATTGTCTTAACAATCTCCTTTATATTAGACTAAATAATTTCGCATAGAGTTACGTCTAAATAATTATAAACTATTGATGTGGAAGTTCAGATCAACCGGGCAAAGTTCGAGTAGTTGTGAAACTTATTACTTAACCAGATACGTCCACTGCTCGAATGAAGTCTTGTCGATCAGTACTTCAAAAGTTTTTAATGAATTTCTGCATCAAGAAACAATTACGAAATGAATTTGAACCCCACGGCTTCACAATCAATTAACGCTGTTATGCATAACACGCTATCCGATTCCTTTGAGCTTGTAGAAGCATTAATACATTAGTTTTTTTTTTAAACGTAAAGGTTTCAGTTTCTTAAAATAATGTCATGATTTTATCATATCATATTGTGGATAAACACACGGGCCACCTGATGGAAAGTGGTCACCGTGGCATATGGACGTTTGCACCACCAGAGGCTGTCGTTCATGTAGTGTGTAGTTGCTTGGAAAAAAAAATCGAAATTCTAGCCTACCTACTACTATACCTAGGAGAATTTCGAATGATTCAGACGAGGCTTCGTGGCTTAGTGGCCAGGGCGTTCCCCCTGTGAGAAGATCGCGGTATCGAATTCTGTCTAAGCATTCACTTTTCATATCTAAATTTGATTTGAACAGTCCGCATACTCAAAATCTTCATTACATATTTTAACTCTTTAACTATGAGTAGCATTACTCATTCTGCAACGTGTTAGTAAAGATGAATGAAACAATAATTTCATAAAAACATCAACTCGTATTATATTGTTTTTTAACTATTTGTAGTAATATTTTTTAGCAAACCATCGTTTCATTTAGCTTTACTGATACGATGGATAGTGAATAATGCTAATTAAACGGTATAAAAAATGAACCATAAAAAAAAGCCAAATCGTAATTTTTTTGCCAAAAAACCCGGAGTACTACCAGGTCCCTTGCTTCGACTTCGTGAGCGTTTCCCTTTTACTTTATATATTTAAATATTATTTTTAATTATTTGATTTGTATAACATTTCATTTAAAACTTATTTTATTATTTAAGATATAGATATAAATTAACAATTGTAAACACTTAATATTTCACCACAATGTAAACGTTATTATGAAACAAATAAATTTAAATTGAAATTAATTGAAAGATATGACGATAAATAGACCAGTATTATGCTTGCCAGTCTGATATTTTGTAGTTTATTGTTGGTAGTATAGTGTTCCGTTGTATTGTGTGGACACTATTGGCAATGTCCACACAATACAACGGAACACTGAAGCTAACATTTGAACAAAGCAATGGCAATCTTCGGGCTTTCTGCGGAATATTGGTGCACAAACTGATTTCATTGTATTTAGTTAGATACGTTTGGATATTAGGTATTTCTGCTTGTCGTAGTAAGCCTTCCCGAAGAGCGAAACCTATGCTCGGGCCCACTCCGTGAGTAGCGGCGCTGCCTGCCGTGAAACAAATTACTACACCACGATATGGCAACTCAAATATGCCTTCGATTCGACAGAAGAAGAAGTTAATTTAGAGTTGCGAAGGTAGTTCAAATCAAATTTAGATCGGTCTTTAGATGATTTGAACAGTTAGCATACTAAATGGTTTGACATACTAAGAGAAGAGACATGGTTAGATTTTGCTTGAATCTTGATATCTCCTGTAGACACTTTTAAGTTAGTAACCAACGCCTTATTTTAATCCGCGTGGGTGTAAATCCGTTGGAGGTCTTTTTTGCCCTTGCATTAAGGACTCATACTGGCTATCATAAGGTATCCGCCCTTATAATCCGATGCGCTCGAGTAATTTCAAAAATCCCTACCAAGACTCATCACTACTTATGATTGCAGGTATGGAAAAAAAGTGAAGATAAGTAATAACTTAGAATAGATGACCATTATTAACAAAGTGAGATGTCACTGTGCACCGGAGAGCACGTTAAGCCACAGAACCGGTTACTAATACTACAGCTATTTAGATTTACCAGGTCGCAGGTTAGGTTCGCTTGGGCCCCCAAAGTTCCCCTAAATTTTAATGTCTCACACGTTTCTGTACAATAATAACATATAAATAACCTCCAGGGTTTAATATAGATTTTTATGGCGACCGCATGCTGCAATAGGATCTATTACGAGTCGAGTAACACGGCACATTAAATTTTATCTCTTCGGGGCTGTTACCTATTCAGGTTATGGGCACTGGCAGGCACATCTGAAATGCAGCAGTCAATCGACGTGAATTGAATTGTATGGAGCACCGGATTACAATTTTTGAGCCGACACAGGTTTCGAACAAAGATCACTTTATTATACTTATTAATAAACACTTGTACTTCTCCACGACATTTATTATTGAATCTCGCTAAGCAAAACCGGTCAGGTACAATATAAATATCGTGAAAAACTACCTACAAGACTGTTTTCAATAAGTTCCACCAATTATTAATCTTCACTTTTTTAGTATATTTAGAAATTGCACCTCACCTGATGGTAATTAGGAGTGCAGTCAAAAGACATTACAGGTGCTGTCCCTGAAACGTCAGCTTCAATAGTTGGCTTTTCATGCCCCACTAAAAAGACTGTATAAAGAAGAAAAACTTGTGCTGCACGTCGGTAAGTAAAGCCAAGAAATCGAACCCGGGACTCATCGTACGGCCGAGTCCTTAACAACTGAGCTAGCTAGCTGCCTCTGTCTAGTAGTGGCAGGTAACAGAGTACAAATTTTATTCTGAATAGCTGCTTCAGCACATTTATAATTCTATGGAAATAACCTGTGGGAATACCCTCATGCCGTATTTTCACAAAAGACTTGATCCTTACACATGTATCTATTGTATAAGAAATATTCCGTATCGCCTTTTCTTCCTTTCATAGCGCATCTCAGCTTTTCTGAGCACATGGCACGTTTGATCTTTAGACTTTCTTGTAGAGCGCTTAGTTGGCACAAATCTTTCTATGTTAACAACATAAATATCTGTGGTTAATTTTATCTTATTGAGGAGTTTTTTGATATAACGATGATTTTAGCATACAATTTTAGAGATAGTTGAGATATTATTTATTGAAATTAACCAAAATGAACAATGGAAATTAACTGTATAATCGATAATTAAATTAAATTTGGAAGTATTTAGTCGCTAGCTTTGACTATAAATTTGAATTTGGTAAAATTATCAAAGAGAACGGGCCCTCAAAACATAGAGCTGGAAAAGTTGATCAAAGTATTCCACTTAGAAAGGGTTCAGTAAGGTTTGCGATTCAAATTAATTTTAATTAAAGTTGCATATTAAAATGTATTGGAGAGTTTTTGTGCTGACAGTGGGAAGACCAATTTGTCTCGTCGCTGATGGGCGTCACACAAGCTATCTTAACCTTCTCCTCTCCCGATCCCACTAAGAAGAAGGGCGTCAGAAGATTTTCATAGGGTCGTCAGCACAAAATCCAGTTACTCATACAATAGTTACCACTTTTCAACAGGTAGGCCGGATCCTGGCAGACTAGTGCAGCTAGTACCTAAGTGATAAAAAACTATATGGCAGTAGTACTTATTGACAATAATTTGTGCGATTTCTTTTGCAAAATTGTGTTATGATTTTACATCAATTCTATTTCAGATTGGATGTGAATTAACTGGATGTGAATAAATATTTGCATGGTTTAAAGTACCACCCTTTGAATCATCATTGTCATGTAAAACCATCATCATTGTCATGTAGAAACCTTTTCCTAACACTCTGTATAGTACACTGGCCAAGGATACAATACAGAATACAAGCCCAGTGTACAGAGTGTGACGAAAAGGTTTTCCTAACAGTAATAATGGTAGTACTACAATTGGTTAATTTTTAATTGTTTTTTCTTGTTTCATTTAATTAGCATTAATCAATCTCCATATCATAAAAACATTACAAAAAAAAACTAATAGAGCCAAAAGACATCTACTTCCATAGATGTTTTTTTTATGAAACTATTGTTTCATTTAGCTTTACTAATACGATGGAGAGTGAATGCTAGTTAAACGGTATAGTATTTTTACATGCCAACTACATAGCTGACCCGCGCAACTTCGTCTGCGTCACCTCGTTTTTGCAATATTTTTCACTTCTGCTCCGCACAAGTTGGTTCTAGCATGATCTTATATACATATAAACCTTCCTCTTCAATCACTCTATCTATTAAAAAAAACTACATATAAATCCGTTGCGTAGATTTAAAGATTTAAGCATACAAAGGGACATAAGGACATAGGGGTAGAGTGACAGAGAACGCGACTTTGTTTTATACTATGTAGTGATATGTAGTATACCCAGAGCACTACAAGGTGCCTTCGGCTTCGGGAGCTTTTCCCAAACCGTATGTATTTTCACATTTTTTTCTTACATAACAAGAAATAAGTATTCGTCTAATTTGCCATCCAATTTTTGTTTGATTACCTAATCAGCATACAGAGTGTTCAACCATTCTATATTTACCGACCGGCTTCTCTGCAACCCGTCAGAATATCGCCACTAAAACTTGACCATCATAAAATCTCCTTACACTCTTACATTATGTATACACATGCTTCGACTTATGTCTTATGGGTGGGTGCCAAAACATATCGACAGCGCAGTAAAAGGGGAAATATTAATCGGAATAAATTCGTATTTTAGCCGTTTATTTACATGAATAATGCCTGTTGTAAATGTGTTGGTATGAGTGATTGGATCAATAGATTTTAGTTTTTAAAAGTGAGTTATCCTGCCATGAACTGGAGTCCTACCACACTCTTGCAAAAAGTAGTATTATTTCAATCTTAAATTACTTTCTTAGTGAGATTCGGTCTGTCGGCGTCCGTCAGGATATACAGAATACTAGTATTATTTGGTTAAAATGGATCAAGCTTGTCATACAAGATACAGTACATAAATATCGATGGACGATAACGGCTTTTATCCGATACACACTATAAGACGGCAACCGCCCGAGTCCGAATCACACTATGAAAGTAAACTAAAATGGAAATAATGTTGCTTTTAAGAGGTAGTAGTAGGCCCCCTGAGCGTATAATATAGAAATAAGAAGAAAGAAAGAAAACTCATTTATTAGGAATCAGCGCAAAATGGCACACAAAATACACAAATAAAACTATTTTCGACAAAGAAAAAAAACGACTAAAAAGACTAAGTGAGTCAATATTAAAGTCCTCTCTCTCTCTTCTTTTCTTCTTTATTATTCTCGTTTTCTGTTCTATACTCCTTTAAGTAGAGAGACTGTTATTTACGTGGTAATTCAAAAAAAACGTACTCATCTATTACAACTACAAAAATTTTGTTTGCAATGGTGACCCTCTTTCATGGGACTTTGCCTTCAGCTTAACATCAGGCGAGGTGAAGTCAAATTGACGTGCCATAGATAAAAAAAAAAAAAAAATTCAAAAGTAATGATGTTTTTTTCCGTGCGCAAATTCCCCACGAATATCACGGACCGCCTCCACCAAAGTAGATAGAGGTAATTATGTCGGAGTTGAACCGATTAAAACGCACGCCGTCTAAGGGTCTTTCATTGCCGGAGGTGAAATTATACAAGACATATCTCTCGCACCCCGACATACAGACCCGGGAATATCTTTTTGAGATAACCTCCTTCCCTTAATGTGGGAACCATGGCGTCCCGAACTTCTCGATTGTTCGGCCAGTTCTTTAACACGTTACTGCTTCTATAATGAGTATTAAATATACTGGTCTACTTATTCCTAGCCTTAAGTCTATGTCTCGTCAGAGGAAACTTATTTTCAAGGTCGTTTAGCTAAGAAACCGCCTTAAGTACCCTATGTATCAGATTTGTTTGTTTCCGGATAACATTGATTCATAGTGCGAACAAACAACCACTATCAGTTATTAAAGAAGACATGACATAACACACACACATCACACACACGCACACACACACACACGCATAATAAAACTGTTACTTCATAAACACGTAGTAGCTTTTTCTAGATACGCGGTAAGCGACTGTACATGTTTTTTCATCCAGAAAAAAAGGTAATGGTTTGTTTGTTCAAGAGTACTTCACAAGATTTCACAAAGACATGTTATTTACCAATAGTACGAGAGCCCACGACCAAAATTTTTGTCTCATAGCAATACGGCCAAAACCGCATCAAATCGATAGATACGATTATTCTGAACTCGAAAATACCAATATCAGACATTTTCCGCGTAGCGTTTGATCTGACCGAATTTTCAAAATTGTCAAAGAATTTTACCGAACTGTATCATAGCAATATGTCTGATTTGCAGACTGTAGTTGAATAATAGTTCTGAGATACCGGAAAAATATTTTTCAGACGTTAGTGGTGTAGCGCAAACCCGTAAAATCACTTAAAAAAATAAAAAATGAGACAAAAAAAATGTCTCATAGCAATACGTCTGAAAATCTTTTTTATTAGTAAATTTGGGTTATTTGATGCGAACAAAACAATTTTCAGACGGAAATGTGAACGCATTAAACTTTGAGACCGTTTTGAAAATGTTAACAAATTTTACCGATCGGTATCATAGCAATATGTCTAAAAATTGTTGGACATGATAAAATAAGTTGTCCACATGTGCAAAAAATTTATATCAGACAAATTAAGTGTAGCACCTTCTCTATCAGACAACTTTTCGATACTCAGATATCATTTAAAAATCGTATTGAGGCATCTTGAATTTTCTGTTACAAACCAATGAATACGTTGCGACCCTGAATTTATTAGATGATGTGGGACGGGGTCACTTTCGTCGAATGAAAAAACTCAACTGATTGTACTCGGAGACTTGTTTATTGTACCACAACGCAGATATGTTTTGTTTACAATATACGGTAACGTGGACTTTCGACACCGCTCAAGTACCAGCAGGCGTTTCGAACGAGACACCGTACAGACACTAGAGTGATGATTCCTAATTTCAAGAATTGCAATGGAAGGTGTTCAATAACTTGAAGGCAGCCCACCAAGTACAATACTTGCTCCTAACAAATTCTCACTGAAGTAAAATTGCACGTTATACTTATAGGATTCTACGATCAACAACGATAGCGCGATCTAATTCGATCTCAACGCCATCTATGTACAACTTTGGTACTAAATTTCTACATGGCTACATGTTAGTTGTTTCGGGTACTACACTCCCCCCCTTTTGTTCCCGAGGTGTCCCACCGAGGTAAGTTTTAATGCTTCTTTGGTCTCCCGCGACCGCGAGCAGGTCGATCCTGATGGACTAGAACAGGTCCTTTGCGGGGTCTGCCTCGCTTCCTTAGTGGCTGAACAGGTGCTGGAAGTTCTTCACGTACACCAGTGTAGGGAGTTAACGCCGACGCATGGTATATTCCAAGACACACGTCTGGATTTGAGGGATCTGCCACTGCATATGAAGATGGTCCATGCTGTTTTGTGATTATGTAAGGACCATCGCGTCGGGGCGCAAACTTGGCACTAATGCCTTTGCTGGCATAGCTCAGTGGATGTAGTGACACCATAACCATATCAGTCTCATTGTAATCAGGTCTAGCCCTACGATGTTGATCCACCAGTTCCTTTCTCTTTTCTTCTTCCATTTCGTGTACTTCTTTGGTTCGTTCCATTACAGTGGCTAACTGTAGTAATTTCGGGGTTATCTCTGGGATAAAGTTCTCTGAAAGTACTATTTGCCTGAAGTCGTTGAAATTGTCATCCAACGTTCTCAATTGTCGTCCGAAAGTAAGGAAAGCCGGAGTGTAAGACGTCGATTTGCAAACAGCAGTATTCATGGCAAACCGGATGCTGGGTAGATGTTCTGGCCATTCTCGGTGATTGTTCCCAACAATCATGGCTAACTGTACCTTCAAGTCACGGTTCTTCCGCTCCACCGGGTTGGCTTCGGGATGATATACCGGGGTATAGGCATGTTTGATCTTCAGACAGAATGATACTTGCTGCATGATAGAACTGACAAATTGAGGCCCATTGTCACTAATCATTCTCCGGGGAAACCCGTAACGAAGGAAGACTTCATTTATCAAAACGGTGGCACACCTTTCTGCCGTGGCATCTTCTAGAGCAAAGAATTCAACCCAACGCGAGTTGATGTCCTCTACGATGAAAATCCAGGTCTTACCATCGGACGAAGGCGGAAGCGGACCAAAGAGGTCAAATGAGATTACTTCGAATCGTTGACTCAACGCGTGGGTTTGTAAAAGTCCAGCAGGTTTCTGGTTGGAGGGTTTGTATCGTTGACACTTGATGCATCGTTTCACATAACTTTCGATGTACCTCCGCATACCAGTCCAGTAGTATCTACGTGATATGGCTTGATATGTCTTATCAGCGCCATAATGCCCTGCTTTAGGGTCATCGTGATATACTGCCAACACATTTGCCCATTCGTGCTCTGGTACCACTAACTGGGCTTCCTCCGAATCAGACTCCGACTTGTGACGATATAGAAGACCGTCGTTCGTTAAATAACCTTTTCCACTCCAATAGTGGGCATTCTCGTTGCCATGGCCATTTTCTAATGCTTGGATTATCTTTTTCAGCTTCACGTCTTTAAGTTGCTCCGATCTTATTTCGGCGGGGCTGCGAGGACGTGAATCTACAGCAACCGTACACACGCCGCATTCAATTTCACTCTCAGTGCCCGGTGGTCTTGATAGGGTGTCTGCTACAACATTCGTACGACCTGAAGTATATTTTACAGTGATGTCATGCGCCTGTAACTGTAGAGCCCACCTGGCGAGTCTGCCTGTCGGTGACTTTAACTTCATGAGCCACTGCAGAGCTTGATGATCAGTCACAACTGTGATAGGTGATCCTTCTACGTAGCCTGCGAACTTTTTGATAGCCCAAATCACAGCGAGAGCTTCTCTCTCAGTTGTAGAGTAATTACGTTCCGCCTGTGTTAGAAGCCGACTGGCGTACTCAATTGGGTGTTCCTCTTCACCTTCTCCTTGGACGAGTACTGCACCAAGGGCGTAATTACTCGCATCTGTTTTAATAATAAATTCCCTGGTATAGTCTGCTTGCTTGAGTATCGGAGTAGATGTTAGATGAGTTTTCAGATCTAGGTACGCCTTTTCTTGCTCGACACCCCAATACCACCCAGCCTTCTTTTTGGTGAGCCTAGTAAGGGGTTCAGCAATGTCCGAAAAGTTCTTTATAAACCGCCGGTACCACGAACAGGTCTGCAAGAACGACAGTAGCTGCTTTACATTGGATGGTGAAGGGCGATCTAACATTGCAGATACCTTCTCGGGATCAACTTTCAGGCCTTCGGGTGTAATCAAATGACCTAGGTATTTTATGCTGGTGCATCCAAAATGGCATTTGTCTTTATTGACCACGAAGTTGTATTCTCTCATCTTGATAAAAACATCTCGTAGGTCAGAGAGGTGTTGTTCAAATGTGTTGGAAAGCACTATTATGTCGTCCAGGTACGCTAACAGCTTAACATGGCTTAGGGTAACGCGAAATTTATCAATGATCCTTTGAAAAGTTGACGGTGCGTTGCGGAGCCCAAAAGGCATTCTCAGAAATTTATAGATCCCAAAAGGAGTTATAAAAGCCGTCTTTTCTTGGTCGCACTCCCGTACACGTATCTGCCAGTAACCAGCCTTTAAGTCCAAAGTCGACATGTATGGAGTCGACTTTGCTTCATGCAAGAGATCGTCAATACGAGGAATCGGGTACGTGTCGGGCTCTGTGATTGCGTTTAGCCTTCTATAGTCGACACATACTCTGACGGATCCATTTGGCTTAGGTACCATAACTACTGGCGCAGCCCAGGGAGAGGTGCATGGTGTAATTACTTCTTCCGCAATCATCCTTTGTATCTCCGTCTTCAGGATCTCCTTTTTCGGTTGTGTTAATCGGTAGGGGGGCACAGCTATGGGCAGGTGATCTTGTGTATTGATTATATGTTCCACCCCCTTTATTGGTTTACCGTTGGATTCAAAGACATCCCTAAACTCAGATAGTAAATTATTGAGTTCCATCGTTTCTACTGCGTTTAGAGATATATCCAATGCGTATATACCTATATCTCCAAAGAGGGTCTCGGCGTGTGGAGAAAAGGTGACCTCAGCTTCTTCAATGCTTTGTATGGCATCCCTCAGCATATATTCCTGTCTTGGCGAGTATCCGTCAAAGAGCAGTTTTTTTCCCGAACATCCTATCTTTGGAGGTAACTCAGCGGTTTCAAGCGGCTGTATTGTTTTGATACGGGTATCTTCCGTCCTTGTCGTCATCCTTTCCCTTTGGATATTTACCAGGGCAGCACCAAGTTTGGAAGCCGTAGATTCCGGTCTATCAAACATTATAAACCTCTCTTGGTATAATTCATACTCATGTTGGGGTTGTTGTATGTAACTAAAAGTGAATTGTGCAATGTTCAAAATGATACCAGCTCTTTGCAGAAAGTCAATTCCTAGCAACGTTCGGTTGTCTCTGGATTGCAATAAGACGATGAAAGGAGTTTTCAACCGTCGATTACAGAGGTTGATATCTGCCTCAAATGTCAGTACTTTCTGCGGTGTGGGGTATCCATCTGCCAATGTGACTGTGGCCATTTCTTCATAGAAAGTTTGTCCACGTGCCTTCAAGATTTCATATAATTCAATTGACGCGACGCTCACTTTGGCACACGTATCTATATACGCTCTGCCCTGTATGCCATTGACTTCAATAAACACCATAGGACGAGATCCCTTGTCTAGCTGTACATTCATCGCACAGAATCCCAAACTACCTCTGTTCTCGGGCACCTTCGTCTGTTTATCGTTGCATATTTTGCAGTTACTCCGATAAAGCCCTGGTGTGCCGCAACCGTAACACGAAAAGTTCACATCTTTGGGTTTAGATGGCACTGTATCTGTTTGCTCGTTACTAGCTTCCATCGTCTTCTTGCGTTTTCTACACTCGTCTAAGACATGACCTAATTTCTTGCAGAAATTACACCGGACCGCCTTTTTTGTGCGCGCTGGGGCCGTAGTCTCAGATTTTGAAGTCTCCAAAGTCTTCTCGCTGGTATTTGTTTTATTTGTTTTTCCTGCTTTTTCTTTTAGCAAAGCTTCTGTGCTGCGTGCTTGTCTAAGAAGGTCGTCAAAATCTTGAACTTTTTCTCTGGGGACCCGCTCCCTTATTTGTAAGTTAAGCAAGCCGTAAATGATGTTTAGCTGCTGTTTGGAGTTAAGCTGTTCGTCGCTGGGTAGCTCAGAGAATAGCATCCTCTTCCTTGTGACGAAATCATCCGTGGACACGTCTGGCGCTTGTTTGGTTCCACAGGCCTCTAGATAGATCTCGTACGCGGGTTTCTTTGGTGCGAAGGTGTTCCTTAAAGCCTTCTCGAAGTTTTCCCATGTAGTGATCGTGCTCTTAGTTCCTTGCCACCATACAGCTGCGTCTTCACGTAATATGAGAGGAAGTCCATCAAGTGCATCAGAATCACTTATGTTCTCTAGTTTTTTGAAAACTTGCACTGCAGTGAGGAATGCTTCCACCGTTTCCCTGTCTTTGTGACCGTTATACGATGCTTTGCACGTCGTCATGCTTCCTCGTCGGTTGCCCCCTATGCTTGCTAACAGCTGTTGGAATTGTTCCTGCGACAGGTTGACGCTCATCTTTGTTTTTGTTTTCACTGGAACAGTAGTTTTCCGTCCGGCGCGCGTGACCACGTACCTGGGTTCGTTCGAGCCCGAGTTGGACGCCACTGTGGGACGGGGTCACTTTCGTCGAATGAAAAAACTCAACTGATTGTACTCGGAGACTTGTTTATTGTACCACAACGCAGATATGTTTTGTTTACAATATACGGTAACGTGGACTTTCGACACCGCTCAAGTACCAGCAGGCGTTTCGAACGAGACACCGTACAGACACTAGAGTGATGATTCCTAATTTCAAGAATTGCAATGGAAGGTGTTCAATAACTTGAAGGCAGCCCACCAAGTACAATACTTGCTCCTAACAAATTCTCACTGAAGTAAAATTGCACGTTATACTTATAGGATTCTACGATCAACAACGATAGCGCGATCTAATTCGATCTCAACGCCATCTATGTACAACTTTGGTACTAAATTTCTACATGGCTACATGTTAGTTGTTTCGGGTACTACAATGATAATTAACAAAGAATTTACCCGAAACCGTAACATTGAAGTTGAAGGACTGAAATAAATCGCACAAAAGGAAACTGGGATGAAGTTGAAAAAAACCGGTTTATTCAAAGTTACAAAATATTCTCGTATTCAATCGCTGTCGGATTCGGAATCGTCGTCGAAACGTTAAACGTTATTTTCGTTTTTGGGAGTATATGCTACACTTAAAGTGTCTGAAAACAGGTTTTTGGTAATCATGGCAGCAATACGAAAAGTTGAAAAAAAATATTATCCGTATTGCTATGATACAGGTCGGCTAAATTTGTTGACATTTTCAAAAATGCGCTCAAGCTATGTGCTACGCGCAAAATGTCTGAAAACAAACTTTTTCGTAATACAATTATGAAATTTATGTACATTTTCACTATCAGACGTATTGCTATAATACCGACTGTCTTTTTTTTTGACACAGCAGAAATGGCCTCCCACGCAGTTGCTACACTTTCGACCGTTACTACACACCTAGTCGGGTTCAGAATCATACAATCTAACGATTTTATAGGGTTTTAGCCGTATTGCTATGAGACATGGTTTTGGTCGTGGGCTCTCGTACTACAAATGTCTGGTGAGAAGGATACAGTGACATTTCCACGTTCTTATCCTTCACCCTTTGACACTAATCCAATTATTTAAATTCACCCGAAGGGATTCCGCTATTTAGAGAGAGCGCTAAATATATTGTTGCCTCCAAGAAGCAAAAGGTTTTCCTACGAGTACTTGAAAGTTATTTATCAAGAGAGGAATGCTTTGACTGTTGAGTTGAAATAACGACTGGATCTGTCTCACAGATCGTAACTTCGAGGATATGCTCGGCTCGTACAAATGCAGTCTTATTTTTACTTGTTTATATAGTACTTTTCTAATGTACGCCTACACTAATATTATAAAGAGTAAAGATTAGTTTTTTGTTTTTCTTTTGTTTATTTGTTTGAAACTACTAGACTGATTTCAATAATTCTTTCACTTATAAAAAGCTACAGTATCTAGGTAGGCCACGTATCATCCTGCTGAGATTTAGTTTGTCTGCTATATGATGAAGGTAGTCCCTTCCCAAGCAATTTGACACACCGATAGATAGACTATCGACGTGTCAAATTATATCACGTTACCCCTAAAAAAAGACAAACTTTCATAGAAATTTTCATTCCCAATTTGAACCCTTTTAAACTCTTTATTTGTGATGAATAGTAACGTATGTCCATTCCCAAGCTTTGGCTCATTTCAGTACCAAAAAATCATCAGGATCGAGTACTTTCGCATTTATAATTTTTGTAGGACTATGGAATATGATATCAAGCTATGGATAAAGATTTGCATTTTAAGAAATCCTTTCAAATCAACATGTATATTTGCTATCGTAACGTTCGCACCAGCCACAAGGGTCTCAACCCCATACTTTAAATTCAGGATGGTCATGTGCGGTGCGGTTTATAATCCCTATCATAGATATTCCCTTGCTATGGCCTTCCCTTGAGATTTCAGCGTAAAGGGTTGAAAAGGGCATGAAAAGTTCAACTGTATTAATACCTCGCTATATGAAGCATGTTTGACATTCATGAGATAAATTTGGTTAGTCGATATCTAAAAGCTTGTTCGAATAAGGCGTTTTATGCATGAGTTTTAGGGCCATACCAAGACCTTCGAGTCCTAAGCTAATCTTACCTGAAAATAAAAAACGATGGAGTGACAAATTCATCATTCCCTGAACCTTTTTCCCAAATTAGTTGGGGGCAGCTTTCCAGTCTAACTGTGATGCGGCTGAACTTCGATATTTTCCGTGAAGCGACTGCCATCTGACCTCCACAACCAATGGTCTAATGACCAATGGCGATATCGAAGTTCCAAGTTAGGCTGGTTGGACTTTTGAGGGCTCCAACTACCCGTAACGACTGCCATAGATGTTTTGTATGGCAACCGGGACCGACGGCTTAACGTGCTCTCCGAGGCACTTATAAACCTGCGATAAATACACACATAACTTCGAAAAGCATCGAAAAGTCATTGGTGTGTGCCATGGTAAACCTGGGATCGAACTCGAGACCTCGTCTCAGCAGTCCATTACCCATACCACTAGGCTACCGCGGCTTCCGGCGGCGGAGTGACAAATTATCATACATAAATAGAAAGAAATTGTATCGTAGGGGACATTTCGATACGAAAGATCTGTGGCAAAATTTCTATTGCGTGTAGCATAGGTCTTCCGCCTTATACAACGTCACCCCACAGGAAGAGATGAGGTAACCCCCTGAATTCAACTTGAAATTGTTCCAGGAATAACGAATTCCGATAAAAAACATTAAATATCTACAACCTTGAAGGTTTCCCATAATAAAACCTTAAGTTTTACAGTAACATAACCAGAAATCGAATCACACAACGTGTATTTTACGAGCAAAAAGAATATTTTTCCTTTTACAATAAAAGGAAAAGTATACGAGTTACAAACTCTTTGCCGTATATTGAAAATAAACGTGTTTTTTTTTCGACTTTTATTATGTCTATTTTTACTCGCAACTTTTGGGTTTCTTTGTGTTTTTTTTTATAATTACATGTTTCTTTTTTACCAATGGTTTTTTGTCAGTGTTGGTGAAAAATCGACCTTAATCACCAGTAGTTATAACAAATCTACATAAGAATGGAAAGAGATCTGTGTATTGCAAAAAATTTTCATGAACTATGAACCTCGCGCTCAATATCAGGGCAGTTATAAAATACAGTTGTTGAAATAGTGCTGTATACTAGCAGTAGAAAGCAAATATGAACTACTAACCAAACAGCGCCATCATAGTAGATTTGAACCTAAATTTTTGATTTGAATTTTTCTGTAGGAAACTGATTGGAATTTGGTTTTATACAATTTCATTATGTTAAACCTTACTTTAATGTATTCCAGTATTTTATTTGTTCGAGTAGTGTAAATTAGATGGAATAGGCTTTAGGCATCACGGTCATAATTTATCTACAAATACCTATCTAGTAGAGATGAGACGTATTTACGTTACCAGGTTTTAATACCAGGGTTTCGCTTCAAAGTACGGCGCCCTGGTACGAACAAACAATACTTGCAAGTATGAAAGTATGTGCTATTAGTCGGATGCGCTAAGAACTGGAAACAGTACACATAAAAATACTTGCATAGGAAAACGATCTGTAAGTCAATGTGAATAAGAAACACAATCTAATTTGTAAATGAAAAATAGTTTTAACCTCAAAGTATTTTTTTATTTATACGATTTTGACATGATTTTTAATACGATGACCCTGGAATACGGTTAAAATTTCTATGCAAGTATTTTCAAATATTAACGCCGCCGGCGCCGCCGCCGCGGCTGAATACTTTCCTCACGTTCGCAAGCAGGATAGAATAGGAAGGAAAACGATCTCTACTCCAATGCGAATAAGAAACACAATCTAATTTTTTGAATGAAAAATACGTTGAACATCAAAAAGTATTTTTTTAGTTATACGATTATGACACAATTTTTATTACAACGACATGGAATAGGGCTCAAATTCCTATGCAAGTATTTTCAAATATGGACGGCCGCCACCCTCACGGCTGGACACTTGCTCGCGTTCGCCAACTTCGCCATAGTTTTGAATACTTTCAAGTATTTTAAAACCTGGTTTTCGACCCTGGTATTTTTATGTACTCGTACTTAGAAGCCCTGGTATGGGATTTTGCAAGTATATCACATCTCTACTATCTAGAATATGCCTAGTAAAACTATCTATTGAATAAAACAAAAGAATGTATTTTGCGTCACTTAAAATGTTCGTGCCACATCAAAATTATTTTTGTACTAGCTGCTAGGTATCTGTTGTTACCTCACAAAATATTTTCAGATCTTTCTTATATATTTTATACAGAATTAAATATTTGTATCTGTAAGTTTATCAAAGCTTAATTAACGAAACATTCGCATTTCACAACAAACCAATTGAATTTCTTCGAACTGGTTACATAGACTGCTGTCGCGGAAAATTTCCTCAATGACTACTCTCAAATTTTCTTTTCCGATTCTGAAATTGGTTTTCCTCGTCCTCAATGAACATGTGTGTATGTAATCGCTTTTTGTGAAGTCTTGTAGAACTTTTCATTCCTTATGGAATAATCTTGGTTTTTGCTGTTGTTTTTTTTTTGTTTTTGGTATAGGATATGTACTTTTGGACTATGAAATAAGTAATAAAGAATTAGTTTCGTTTATTCAGTTTAGGCGCATAAAGAGCACATATCAATGTCAAAATTTCACAATTTTATTTGTCAACAATACTAAAATAAATAAATAAATAATATGTAATAATGTCCATTGACATTACTGTGGATGTGATAAAAGAAGTCATGTGGATAATTAATTATAAATATTTTAGATTTAGATAGCGCCCTGTATAATATGAATTAAAGTTGACGGTTCGAGTAAACAACGAAAGATAAAAACTATTTTTGGAAGTTTTTAGAAAAATCACATAACATAAACTCAAGCCTTCATCCCCGAAGGGGTAGGTGGAGGTGCTAGCACCCACATTTCGCCAGTTTATGTTTAGGTCCCAATGTAATGGGTGGCGAGCCTATTGCCATTAACCGAGCATAAACCTGCGATAAATACACACATAACTTCGAAAAGCATCGTCGTCATTGGTGTGTGCCATGGTAAACCTACTGGGATCGAACCCGAGACCTCGTCTCAGCAATCCATTACCCATACCACTAGGCTACCGTGGCACTTTTCGGCAAGAAAAATGCATCTTTTTAAAAATATAATATTTTGAATTATTTTTGACATTCATGGTAATATTGTACATAGAATAGCATGATTGGTAACTGACGAGTTTAAACTGCCTTGTGATATACAAATATAAAACTTTCAATTATGCAATTATATAGTTATAAAATGGAAATGGAAGATTTTATGTTTGTCCATAACTCTGAAAGCTTCCATCGGTTTAGTAGAACTAGACGCTAATCTACCAGAATCGTGTCTACAGAATATAAAATTTTTATTTCAAAATGTAAAGTCATATTCAATTGATTTTAAGATAAAAATACCTACAATACTAAAACGTGTTTTCTTGAAAATAAAAGTTAATTTTCTATATTTGTTTGAGTCGTCAACAACAGTCTGTTTCAAGCTATGTCGCTTAAAAAGTGTGATTGCTATTCAGTGTAAATGTTTAACTGTCTAGTATGATACTCTACAAGACGTTAATTAGTAGTGCTTGTGCGGCTAAGCACGTAATTAACTTTACACTCCGTGGTGACAGTTTCCGTTGTGACCGGGATTAACGCAAGGATGGTGATGTAGAGATATAGTATAGTATAGTAGTACTTTGTATAAGAGACATTCTTTTACTTCACAAATACAGAAATAAATAGACTATTCTCAATATTTCCCCATTCACTATTCTCTAATCAGAATGGGGAAATATGGAGAATAGTCTTCACATATAACCATGCAGCAGGCGTGTGCACATCCTACCCAAATATGATAAATATAATATGTGTAATTTAATTTATTAAAGTATATAAATCATAATATGCACTTTAATTAATGGCCACCCAATTCCAGCTAAATTAAATTCCAACACCAGATAAATTTTAAGCTGCATACACACTGTGTAAAGTACATATAATTTCTGATTTAGGTAGGTTATGCAGTGTCTATTTGTCTCTCATGCGGAAACTACGGTACCTAACGAGCTTTGAGGGAAGACAACGATCCCTATATCACAGTTGGATCCTTGGTCACGTGTCAGCTTAAAGTTTGCGATACGACTCTGGGGAGAGAAAAAAATAGAGGAGATTTTTCGTTTTCGTACAATGACAAACCGAATAGTGCAAAGAAAGATGTTGATAATCACATTTTGGTTTCATTGATGTTAGTATTAGAGAATGGTAAAACAGTCTGTTACCTATACTTATATTATAACGCAGTTAGAACTCTGATTAAGAAAGAATAGACGTTAAAAAAAATCGCCTTAAAAAAAGAAAAATCTTAAGAAGTGTGAGTTTTTTTTATTTATGTATAGGTACTCAAGATATTTTTATTATGTAATGAAGTATTTAAGAAGCCTCTGTGGCGTGGCGGTAGTGAACGCGACTGCTAAGCAGGAAGCGCGAGCTGGATCACAGTTCATCGCAAATATTAGTATGACTATGGCTATTTGCACCGTCAGTCCTGGTTGTCATACAAATTTCTATGGCAGTCGTTACAAGGAGTTGGACCGCTAAAAAGTCCAACAAGCCTTATTACAGAACCTCGATGACGCCAGTTGATTGTGGAGATCAGTTAGCAGTCAGTGAAAATATTGAAGTGTATCTTAGTAGCTGACCCCAATCGAATTGGGAAAAAGGTTTATAGAATGATGATGAATGAAGTATGTAGGATAATTTGAGAAAAAGATTGCTCTATACGAAAACTGTGATAATACAAACAATTTCTGTATTTACCTGGCTGGCACGCTTGTTTTCTTTATTGAAAAAGTTCGCCCTACCATCAATTCTCAAAGAAAAATACAATAAAATAAGACCGTTTTTCTCAAGCCCTAGTTTTTCATCTACAAAGTGACGTACACGTAGTGTCCCATTCCTATCTGCTCTGTATGACGCCATGTCCGACTTTCACAAATTGCAGACCTTCGTCTAACATTTATTTTATATGAGAAACTTTTTGTAACATGGAAACAGATATTTAGCCAATCTCTCTCGATTCGTTTGGAAAATATCTGAGGAAAATTTGAAGAGGATACCTCTACACATTCACTGAGGGACGTGATTCGTGATGTCCCACTTTTATTAGGACTGTACGTGCATGAGAGGCGGTATTCCGAGTATTTGTGGAAGTGGGTCGGGAAAAAAAAGGCGCTTGGATTTGCAGAGGTGATTGTTTAATATATATTAGTGATTTTATACGGCAGACAAGTACATGGCACACATGATGGAAAGTGGGAACTGAGACAGAGATTCAATTCCCGCTCAGTATGCATAAAATTCCTTCTAACCCATCAACTAAGCTCGCGTTTCGAACCGGGTGGTCCATTTGCATTTGATAAAATATTGTTGATATTGACGCTCTGTAAGTTCCGTTTACTGGTCTATGCAGAATAAATGATTTTTGATTGATTGATTGCTTGATTGATTGATTGAGCTGACTGGAGTTTGCGCTGTCACGACTCAGAGAGCTCAAATTATAAAAAAATATTCAAATTCAAAAATCATTTATTCTGTATATACCTAGATCATTAAACAGAACTTACAAATCAATATAAAATAATAATAAAATATAAACAATATTTTCTAAATTAGTGAGCAAATGGACTTAACCCTCCCCTTCGAACCGGGGGTCGAAGGGGAGGGTTAAGTGAGGCACATGTGAGGAGTCATCTGGAGGGTAACTCTGTTATCTGGTCGCCACACGAGGACAAGTACAAGTTCATGCTTGAACGTATTCAGAACAAATTTTTAAGGTTTCTGTATTTTAAGACATACGGAATATACCCAGGATACCTACCCGTTATTGTATCCTACTTTGTTTGTACGGGGTATGGTGGGTTACAATAGTCTTGAGGTAAGACGTGAAGTGACTTTGGCCACATATGTGGTAAAAGTCATAAGAGGCTTTATACATGACCAGGCAGTCCTGCAGATGGCCTCTCTGTATGTCCCAGATGATTACATAGGGCGGCGGAGACGTCCGCCACTATTTTCAGTGCCGTGTGCTCGTACGCGTACTAAACTGTTAGAACTGGCGCCGCTGACTCGCTCGTTGCGTGTGCTCAACGAGTTATCGAATATAGTTGATATATTTTCGTGTTCGCGGAGTGAATTCACAGAGGCCATTTATAGTCACTTATGTAGATAATTCTACTCCCATTGCATTGAGTTTTATGCCTGTAATGATGGTTGTAGACGATTATTAAATAAATAAATAAATAAATAAATAAATAAATAAATAAATAAATAAATAAAAGTTTCTTGTTCAACTATCCCCACACTGTTACGACACAAAACACTGACCGTGTCCTTGTTTACCACCGTCTTTGTTTACTACTTTCAGGTAATTATGATTTATTCATATTTATTATGGTAGTAAAATGGAACTAAGTAAGTGATAATTTATTTTTAGAGGAAAAAGACTCCACGTATAGAAACCTTGTGGGCCCCTAAGTGTGCGATATTTTATCCATGTAATATGTAAGAAACCTCCTAAACTCACGGATATTTACCCTGGTTAATACGAACTCCATATATAGCACTCCAGGATTTATTTGCGTAGTAAGGGGAAGTATTAAATGATTTTATTTCCTTAGTCCTTGTAAGTACTGCGTCAATATTAAAAGATACAATTCATTTCCATTTGAACACGGCAGATATTTGTATTTTTTAACATCATTAAATATTTATATAATGTTTACTTGTATTTCAATCATGTGTGTTTTCTTTGTTTATTTAAAAGAAAACAACAAACCCATACTACTTATTAATATGTAGACAGTTCTATCAACAATTATCATTGTAATAGCGAATTTCCAGTGACGTTTTTTTCACGAGCCGTTATAAATAAATGAATACGTACAACGAACAACGTTACTCAGACCCATGGTAAATACCTTAACTAACTTGTGTTATGGGTTCTGGAATTGGGATAAATATATTTAGATACAATAGTTTTTGTAAATATATACATTATTATACATAGAAACACCCAGGGCAATGCAAATATTCATATTTATGCACACAAATATTTATACAGAGCGAGAATTGAACCCAATACTCCCACGTAGCAATCACATTCACTAACGCTACGCCACAGAGGATGAACACAATGACATACTAATTAAAATTAATGACCCCGGGTCTCAGGTATTATTTTTAATTGGTATGTCGACTTTTTCAAAGGATCAAAGTATCGTTTATTCATTTTAATCACATAAAGAGTCACGTGAACGTTTACAAAGTTTCGTTCGTCATGAATATTGAAATAAATTATATTAAAATGATTTTACTTTTTTATATATTTTTTATTTCTCCTCGCAAAAAAAAAACACACAATAGAGGTACAAGAAGCAAAAAGATACATGAAGAAGACAAAGGTTCTTTAGCTGGTTCGGTAAGTTGGATCACTGAGGCGAGACCAGCAACAAACTCATTGTCTGAGCCTATTCCCAACTCATTTGGGGTCGGCTTTCTAGTCTAACTAGGATGCGGCTGCACTTCGATATTTTCCGTGAAGTGACTGCCATCGGACCTCCATAGTCAAATTGGTGATTTCTGTAGTTAGGCTAGTTGGACTTTTGAGGGCTCCAACTACCCGTAATGACTGCCATGGATGTTCATATGGCAACCGGGACCGACGGCTTAACGCAACGACCAGACTAGTGCAAACTCAGCCATATTCATGCATACAAATATTTGCACTAAACGGTGATTAAACCCGCGCCGCCTGCGTAGTAGTGGCGTTCACTACCGATACCAGCAAGAAACTCAGATAGATTAACGTTATCCCTTCTTTTTTTTCTCGTTCAAGAGCAGCTACTGTGTTTCTTCGCCTAATCAGAGACATTTCTATTGTGCAGTAGGTGCGCTAACTTGTAGGTAAGTTTGACTTGGACCCCAAATAGTGATGACAGGATACGACCTCTTGGTGTGACGGTAGTGCACGCGACTGCTAACACAGGGTTCGATTTTCACTCAGTGCAAATATTTTTAGGTAGGTACATGGGTGTGAATGTTAGCATCTACCTATCTATCTATCTAGAACCTATAACACTAACTAGTTAAGGTATGCTTACTATAGAACTAGGTTGTATACATTGACATTGAATATTCATTTATTTTGTACTGCCCCTTGTACATTAGCGTCAAGACCGCCCATAGCACATTAGAACAACTGTAACTCTCGCTATTTGTTCCTGATGTTTTTTAGGGTAGAATAAAGAGTTATTTATCTATATATCTATCTATTTGTCTATCACCCTTACTTTTTATCAAAGAAAACCTTATGATTTTGACACAGCGTTTAGCTAAAATCACACATATGAACATTTCAATTCGTCTTTGTTGACCCTTGCCTATATCAGTCGCAGTCAACAAAGTATCGAGTCATGAGCAGCGGAACCCTTTTTCCTCTATTTACCTACAACATGACATAAACAGCTTCTTGGAAGGGTTGAAAAGTTTGTTGCAAACTCGTTCAAAATAATATTAAGTATCGAAAAGATGTATCAACTGAATGATAGTATGGATTTTATACATCACCATGACGATTCTTGTATTTTCCAAACTGGAGAATGAGTTGAATAAAAACTCTACATTGCTCATTGCAATCCTCTGAAGATGACAGGTGAAGGGTGGAGTCACCAGTCACCCTAGCAGAAGCAGGCCACAGGAGCGAAAAAAATGAAAAAAAAGGTGAATGTAATACGAGTGTTACAACATACCTTTTAATATTAAATTACGATTGTACGAGTGACGAAATACCTTAGTCATAGATATGGGGATGACGCTATTTTACGACTTACGGGATGGCGTCAAACTATTGTAAGTTCTATTGAGAATGTCATTACAATATGACCGACATATCAGAAAGGGACATAACACTCGCCAAACAGAACATTGCGAGTAGATACTGTATGTATGCAACAAAACTACCAAGCGGATGCCAGACCGCGTTCTTCTTCTTCTTCTTTTCATAAAATCTTCTGCAGCAGAATAGCCGCAATCGTGCCAGTCTTTAGTAAAATGTAAACGTCTTATAAAATTAATGGCGAGACACCAATATCAAGTTTCAAGTTTTAAAAAAATCTACCAGAGCCACGTTAGCCACGCCAGTAAATTTGTTTCCGTGTGTCCGCCCCCCACGCGATCTGGTAGCAGACCGCGTTCATTTTGTCCGATTGTCCGGATTTTCATGTCATATGTCATGCCAAATTTTGCCGGGTAATGCGTACTGTTACACTACGCGGTCGTGTTATATTACGCGTTATACATTAGGTACTCACAGTAATTGCACAAGCCTATACAGGCAAGCACCTACGTAGTTATCCTGTACACATCTTCTGTCGAGTCAACGGCAAACCGCAGTCTTGCTTAACACAGACAACATGTTTATTTTTGGTCGCAGTTACCTAATCCACTAGGATGGAGCCGCGGGCATCAGTTGTACTATAATGTACCTATTATCTATTCTAATATTACTCATCACTCTCATTCTCTGAACCTTTTCCCAACTCTGTTGGGGTCGGCTTTCTAATCTAACTGTGATGCGGCTGAACTTCGATATTTTCCGTGAAGCGACTGCCATCTGACCTCCACAACGAATGGTCCAATGACCAATGGCGATATCGAAGTCTAATATTACTAATATTATAAAAGCGAAAGTAACTCCGTCTGCTACGCTTTCACACCTACACCACTGAACCGATTTTGATGAAAGGGTAGATAAACCTTAGAAAAGGACATTGGTATGTTTGGTCACGATAACCGACATCCTCACGGGTGGAGCCGCGGGCATCAGCTAGTTTCCTATACAAACAGTACCAATACACTGTTTATAAAACCTAGCCATCTGTACAGAAGGTCACGCACGCGAGACTTTTCTTTGTAGAGCCTTTGGACAAATACTCAATAAATCTAGCTTAGCTGTGTTTCTCAAACTTTAAGAGGGGTCAATCATTTAACGCACAGAAAAAATATTAAATGATAAAGACGAAATAAAAAGGTTTTACGCTAGTGCTTGGTCTAAAAGATTTGATCAATAAAGACACACAAAAGTTCTAAAACCAAAAATATTTGGTCGTGGTTTAGTTCCATTTTATATCGCGCGGACATCACCTCAGATGGAGGGCTCGAACCTACTAATACAGCACACCGTGTTGGGTCATACTATATGACACTATAAGTATGTCATCGAATTTACGTAGGCAACCTAAATGAACAGAATGATGAGAGTTTGTCCTAAGTTTCGTTTCAAAGCAAATCTAACATAAATATTGTAATAAATACAAGTAATTAACAAAACCTTTTGGAGTGCTTATTTAGTCATGACATTTGTATAAACTTTCACTTAAGACCTTGTAATGTTTAAGAAATTCGCTGAAATATCTGTAAGTTAGTCTTTAGTGGTTAGCTTTGATATTATTTTATATCAAAGAATATTTCCCCACTAAGTTTCTGAAACTTCCAGTTCTATAAATTACAATACCTCAATGCTTTACCTTACCAAGAAAAAGTTATTAAAACTTCAGAAAACAATTTATCGAAAAAACTTAGGATACTTTTTTCTTGACTGTAATGTTGTACAGATGCATTTATATAGGTAGATTTCTGTGTTCTCCGCTATGAGGACAACGACTCAATGATAAAAATGATAGATTCCTTGTGGCGTAACCACTGTTAATAATAAATTATTAACAACACACGTATACTTCTCCACAATATATGTTATTGTACCTAACCGGTTTCACCTTGCGACATTCTCAAATGTATACACATTGACAGTCAAATAGAAAGTTGTTGCTGTTAACAGTCAAGTGTTTTATTAATTATTTATTATTTCCTACAATTGCCATCAATCAACAGTATAAATAGACATTATTAATAATATTTAAAGTTTAAGGTTTAATTTTACTAAGTTTGTATGGTGACTTTTGGTATATTGTAGTAGCATATGGACAACGCGAATAATTTCACATTAGTTGGTCAGGCGGCAGCAACCGCTGTTCCAGCACATGTTCATTCCTTAGTGCAAAGTGAAGCTAGTCGCTTCATCGCTACTAACAAGAATTTACGCTCCACTCATCGGATTATCTGATGTTTCTCGCGCCTTATTTTTATTTTTATATAATAGCGTGTGACATTACCAACGCCACATTACTCATTGCATGCAATCGGCATTGCGGGTTGCAAATTACACTAAAATCTTTGATTTATTTCAACTTTTCAGTAGTATTTGACGTAAAAGTAAAGTCAGCCTACAGCCTTGTTTGATAATTTATTTCCCATCAAAAATCCTCCAGTTCAATGTTGAGAAACAGTGTATCAATCCTTAGTTTACTTCGGATAGGTATCGTAAGTTAGGCTTTACCGAGGAGCCAGCGCGAGAGAAACGCAAAGTGAGTTTGCGAATTTCGATTCAAAAGAAAATGTGACGTGAATAAGATATTACTGTGTAACCAGTTAAGCTGTTTTTCTTTGTTTAATGACACACTGATGAAGTTTTAAAAATTCAACCGATTTTCCCGTCGAAGTAGATAATAAGTATTTTTTATCTCTTTCTGCCATTATCTTTGCGTTGTTTGTTTGTTTCCCGAGACTTTCACCATTCTAGTTACAAAGTTACTTATATTTTTCAAAATTTCGTCTAAATTTATCCAGCCGTTTCAACATAAAAGACAAGCGAATTTCTTTTACAATTTATATCCTTCCAACATTACTAGATATTAAATTAACAAACTCAAATTTTACCAGTTTCAGAATCCGATTACTTTGCCAACTTTTAAATCCATATAATCTCATTACCTGTATCGGAGGACTGAATTTTCTCGCTCATTTAAAATTAAAATTGGTCCACTGCTACGAGTACCTCTGTTACATGATCTACATAATCGAGAATCATGAGCACTTTACAGGCTTTGAGATATTGGATATGACAATTATTGGTGGTATAGTTTGCTCTTGTATCTCACACTTATATTAAGGTACTATTTGATAGCCGCGGCTTCACCCACGTGTGAATTTGATCCTTCTACTCTCAGATCTGAAATTTTGGTGTTTTAAAAGGGTGAATTTTTATAACTGTGCAATAAATAGATAAATTATATTATTCTACAAAACCATTCCTATATTAGATAAGTTTTAAACAGTTGAATATTGAAATCTGAAATTAATGTTCAACGTTATATTTCAACATATAGAAAGCTGACCTCAAAACATTTGCAAGCCCAAAATAAGTAACAAGCTGCATGCCTCGTTCAATTCCCAAAGGAGCTATGAATGCGAATATAACTGTATGACGGTTGCTTACGTCATAAAAAGGATCGGCTACTTTTGATATCAAGTCGATTGGAAACCTTCGAGAGGACACCCAAGAAATATTATTTCATTTCGCCACACAATCATGTCAGAATAACCTTTTTGCGGTTCAAAGATTAGAGCCTGATTTGTTTGACTTTTAAATTAGGTGTGTGATTTTAGAAAGCTATTGCTTGAGATTGGTGTTAGAAAATCATCATGAATTACCAAAATGGTGATCTCCAGAGAGCTAATCTAGTAAGATTACATAAGTAAAGTTTTTTTTCTTTTAATTCAATAATTAACAATAATAACGCTAGATTGCAATGGCTAGCCTTTGCACCAGGTACTATTCGGAGCGAGAGTCACCAGATTTTTCACTTAGTCGTCGACCTATGTCGGCCACCAGTTTCTTTGCTTCCATGCCCCAACTGCCCATGGTCTCGACTGCGAGGGTCACCATTGCAAATACGTACAGTGCTACAATGGTGACGCTCAGATTGCCGTCCTCATCTGATGCTTTTTCACGCCCCGTTTGAAGGCCCCGGGACTATAGGAAGAAAGAAACAAGTGCGTCGGTAAGCAATTCCGAGACTTAATGGTGCGGCAGAGGAAAGACCAGCCACGCAGCGACTTGATATTGATGTATTTGCAATTTTGCTACAGAAATTGGTACATATTTTTTTATAGTCGATAGGCTCGCTCCGTGGACTGTCAACATATAAGACTATTATGTTTTTTATCGTGCGCAAAATCTCCGCGGATACTACGTTCACCAAAGGCTGTGGAGGTGATTATGTAGGCCTCAAACCGAATAAAACGCACGCCGTATATTACCAGACGGTCTTTGATTACCAGAGGTGAGATAACGTAAGACATATTTCTCGCACCCCGGGGACATCTCTTAATCTCTTTGTGATGACCCCCATCCCCTAATGTGAGAACCATGGTGTCCTCGTCTAGTCTTCGTGTATGGGGAGGCCCAATTTGCTCCGCCGATCAGGGCTACTCCTGCTAGGGTAACAGGCAGCACCACTTGACACCCAGAAGCCCGCGCTCATGGAAGACGGATGTCATACTGCGACCAACTATTGTAAAACCATGTTTCTCGCAAATAAAGATTTCTTGTTCGCGAATAAAGAACATTTCCTTTCATTAAATCTGATTTTGTTACTTATATTCAAAAAAGTACACTCACATTACTATAGAAACTATGGGAAATAAAGGAGCTATAAAAATATCACAACTTTGCTAGCCTATCTTAGGTTAAAAACTGCATTTCACATGCCAAAGTGCTGCACTGAGTCTACATTTTCAGAAGACGTCTTCACTATGACGTCACGTCAAACCCCTGTAATAATTAGTGTTAATTGTTTCAGTGTGTTCCTGTGCCAGGACTGGGGTTCCGACGTGGCTCGTACCGGTGTGTCTGCAAGCGAGGGTTCTACTTTCCCAACACGACTGCTGACAATAGATATTATAATGGAAGCGATATTGAGGAGGAGTATGAGAAACATTTATTGGTATGTATAATTTTCCCTTCTGGTTCAAGGACCCAATTTAGTAACGCTTACTCTGAAAATTAACCTTACGCTGAACATTACCCTAGATCGTTATAAATCCAAAACAGCAAAAACATGATATATTTTCTCAAATTCAAAAACAGATAACAGTTCTTGCCAAACCAGTCACAAGTTCATTAATAAAACATTAAGTTAAACCGGAGTTTGGTGGTGAAGAAATTCATCGCTCTTCAGCACAGTTTGAGACAATTTGTGACCGGCAAAGTTTGTTTAAAGTTTAGTGGTCAGCGGGTATAATTAAAACTACGAGTAGTTTCTTACAATAGACTATCTTAAAATAATATTATCTTCAGAGAGGAATCACAATACATACTTGTTCATCTACTACCTTGAAGTTCTTGGAAGGTTATTCAACTTATTATATCAATGTTAGAATAATTCATACTAATATTAAACGCCAGTGGTGATAGGACATGCGATATAGGACTCGAGGATTCGATACGCGGATTGGATCCAGAAGGTCCAAGTGACGGCTATAGGTGTAGGAGTTTTCACGCCCACCTTCTCGCACATGACGATGGTATGATATTGGAGTGCTTGAGTGCCGATGCCTGCTTCTACGAGCAAGTAATGCTTGAGAAGGAGACTGTGGGCCGGGATCGGAGGAGACTATTGGGTATATCATCTACTATCTCACCTCCAGGCAACCAAAGACCGCGTTCGTTCACTTTCACCGGCTCCGGTGGGGATGGCTTCTGTAGGGTAAAAATCCCCCCACGACACACAAATATACTTTTGCGGTTAATCCACTGAAACTATCATTGCGTTTCAACTAAACTGTGGACTGGAAGTATTATTTACTTTTTAACCAACCTAAATGGAGCTTCCTGACGCATCGGCCTCGCTGTAAACGTGGACAAAACCAAGGTTATATTCAATGAGCATGTCACACCGAGACTGATTGCCGTCGAAGAGGCGACCTTCAAAGTTGTTCAACAATAAGAAATACCTTCAGGAAAGAACTAACCAGAAGGATCCAATTGGGCAGGGTAGCATTTGGCAATCTACTTCGGGTCATCTCCTCCCTCCTACTATTGTCTGAAAACAAAAGTCTTCGACCAGTCGATCCTGCCTGTTATGACCTATAGGTGGCAGGACAGACTGGATGCAGAAGGTGAAGGATTTGGAGCAGTTGCGCATAGTAGGGAAGGCTATGTCCAGCTGCGGCCTGCAATTGATTTGAACCAAACTGCAAAGTTCAATCCAGAAAAAATATCTGTTTGTACTTACATGTGTATATGTGAATGTCCTAAACTGTTGTTTATTATATCATTCTTTTGTTAATAGCTTCAACGAAGTCTCTACTCCCTTCCCGTTGCCTTCGAATGTCTTCCCTGTGCGGAGGGCTGCGAGGCTTGCATGGACGGATCTCCTTGCGTGGCAGCTTTGAACTGGGTAGTGAGGACGACCATCTTCGCGCTGGCTTGCCTAGTGATTTCATGTCTCCCGTTCATCGTGTATTTCACAATCAAATATGGCCATGTCAGGGTGAGATATTTTTGGCAAATTATGTTCATTTTAATTACATTTTTTACTTTTATAATTCCACCTTGTTCACCAGAATGATATCACCCAGTTCATGGTACAGGGTCACTATTTTATTAAAAACCGTATGTGATTTGATTTGTTTCTCATAGGCATCAGCCTCCGTGGCGTAGCGGTAGTGCATGTGACTGCTACGCAAGGGGCGCGGGTTTGATCCCCGTTCAATATGGCTGTTTGCACTGGTCTGATCGTGCCTCGGAAAGCACGTTAAGCCGTCGGTCCCGGTTGCCATACAAACATCTATGGCAGTCGTTACGGGTAGTTGGAGCCCTCAAAAGTCCAACCAGTCTAACTTGGTACTTCGATATCGCCATTGGTCATTGGATCACTTGGGTCAGATGGCAGTCGCTTCACGGAAAATATCTGAGTTCCGCCGCATTACAGTTAGACTGGCAAACCGACCCCAACTGAGTTGGGAAATGAGTCAGAGAATGATGATGAGGCTCAATTAAATAATAACATTATTCATTATATCAGTTGTTTAATATTGTCTAATTAAGGTCTTTTAGATCTTGTGGTTATTTCGGGTACGGATATAAAATTTATACAAGGTTGTTTAAAATATCAAACATCTGAGCTCTGACGACGACGGTTCTGCCATTTTCTACTGTGTTGCCTATACTAATTCTTAATAGTATTATAAATGTGGAAGTTTATGAAAATATTTGAATGTTTGTTATCTACTCAGTCATGTTAAAATATGTATATTATAGTATATACACGGTTATTTTATAGTGGTTTCGGAAAAAGAATATTTTGTTTCACACACAGTTTCGGTAGCAAAATCGACTGGAAGTTATAACTTTGAAAAAAAAAAATACTTTATGTATGGCAATAATGTGCAGGTGAACAGAAAAATGTATGGGACGTGTAAAAAAAAAATTTTTTTTTTCGCCAAATTAGGACTTCCATACGATTTTACTATCGAAATTGTGGCCAAAATCTTTTTTTCCAAACCACTATAAAATCAACCGGTATAATATAGTTTAAAATAAAACATGATAATCTATATAGAGTCCTGTGCGTTGCTATGGGGACGGAATCAGAAACTCAAAATTCGAAAATTATTTATTTTGTATAGACCACTAAACGGCACTTACAATACGTCAATATCAATAATATATTATAAGTTAATGGATCACCAGTTCGAAACGCGGCCTCCGCATTTTTTTTATGGTGCGAAAAATCCCCGCAGATACAGAACACCGCCAGAACCGGTTGGGGAGGCTATGTCGGACTCGAACCGACTAAAATGAACGCGGCCCCCGCCTGATAAGACTCCGGCAAGAAATGAACTCCTTGCCGTGATTTTCCCAAAGCGACTACAATATGGGGTTCTTCAAGAAGAATATTAGAAAGTTTCTACAGGGTAGGCAGCACGAGTGTTACACCCCTGGTGTTGCAAACTTCCAAATGCCACGCTGACCGCCTTCCATCAGGTGTGCCGTGTGCTTGTCTGCCATCTAAGTGGCATAAAAAAAGGCAAATCTATTATTTCATTACGTAGCTTGTTAAAAAAGCGTATACAATTACCCTCAATTCCTGGTAGGCATTGCTTTGAACTACAATTCATAGCGATATTATAAAATGTCACAGGAAAATTTTTCCTTTTTGTTGAAGTTTATATTCCAAGTTCCTTCATAATTCTCTTATTGGCCGACGGCCATCATTTCTTGTTAAAATTAATTAGACACGCTACATAACATTCATTCGTAATTGCAAAACTCACAAACACAATTATTTTCTTTCACGGAAGCAAAGACAAAAACTTCTAACTAATCTTCCATTTTCATCACTCTAATTACTTACATAACATGCTGTCTGAATCACGTCTAAGGAAAAAGTTATTATGATTTTGGCATTGACAGATGACTCAGACTTATGGCATGGCTCAATTGATTGATGGGAGCCAACTCACAGCGAATAGGATTTTATTTTGTTAGATGGGTCGATGGTTATCTGCCCAAACAAATATATAATCTAACTGATAAACTCATAGTAAGTATGAACTGTAAGTAAGACAAGTACATCCCCCTTTCTTTGCGTGCGCGCAATTCCCACGGATACTAACCCTACCGAACTCGGTGAGATAGGTTATGTCGGACTTGAACTGACTAAAACACACGCCGTCTTTCACGCACTTTGATTGCCGGAGGTAAGATTATACAAGACATATCGCACCTCGGCAGACGCGGGGCATCTCTTGGAGATGACTCCCTTCCCCCAATGTGGAAACCCTGGTGTTTCCATCTGGCTAGATCCCATCTGGCTCCTTGGATATGGGGAGGCGAACTGTGCGCCGCCGTCGAGTCCTGCTTCTGCTAGGGTGACAGGCGGCTACACCTGTCTCCCCCAACTCATGGAGGGCAAAGGTCATTTTGAGACCTCCGACGCTCGAGCCGCCTCCGCACGTCGCGGGCGAATATTGGATTTCAAAAAATCTGCTTGCAATCAGCACAACAGACTGATTGATACTTGGAATCTATAACTTTATATATGCTCTAAAGATAACCCGCTGTATAAAGAACTCTTCATCCTTTTAGCAACTTGCAGGTTGCGGTTCAATTTGCACTTTGTAACCCAAAGTACACGTGGATCCCTTCATCGATGTCTCGGTACCAACAGAACTGAACTATAACCTGCTTAAAAACCTTGGCTTGTCTTGCCCAGAACTTTTTCTGTCCTAGAGCGGGTATCTGATATCTGAAGCTGCAAGCAGGTTCATATCAGGTTTGACTAGTAGGGAGAAAAACACGAGTCCTGAAGGTGAGTGTTGCTGTACATCGGAAAGGACTCCATTAAAGCTACTCCCACGTCACATGTCTCCGTAGAAAGCTACGAATTTTATGTTTCTAGTTAGTGAAAGTTTATCAAATTGTCTCAAAATAGAGATTGCTGCCTTGTATGGCTCAAAAAAGTACCCACAGCAAATTCTACCCAAATACAATTGTATTAAAGGCACTCAGCAGCAACACGTAAACCAATCAAATTACTCGTAACTGTTCCTAATGTTCGTGCAGATCTACCCAATCAATATACGGAATTGAATCTTGTAGACTATCAAACTAATCAAAGTCCAATGTTCATTGGAATGAACTTATCAAAGTGATCTTCTAATTCATTTCTTATTCATGAGCTGATGTTTTCTTAGTATACTTTTAAGCCTCTCTGGGGAAATTTTGATAAAACACGGACTGCCCTGAGTTATTGTTTGGTTAGATCAAATATCTATATATAAGTAGTCATAACATTTATGATATTTATTGCTTCTACATTCATAGATAGCTTCGAAACAATTAAATGGTCAAAGCATCATAAAATTAAGGAAAGGTGTGAAAAAAGAATAGTTTATCTGATAAAGATATTTCTATCCGTGATCCCAGTAAACTGTATTAGTAGTGAATTCATATCATATTTTTTTCTTGAAGTACTATCCAAAAAGAAAGAAAAAAAACCATATATTAAGCACACGCACAGAACATGCTTGATAGATAAATTAAACTACGGTACTATGATTGAGAAACACTCGAATTCAATAAATAAACGATGCTACAAGGAATTTTTATATCATCAACTACATATACGAAATTCCTTCTACTTTTATGTTAAAACAACGTATCTGGACAAAAATTATGTAAGTACCAGTGCTACATTAAATTCATGTTTCCGAATAGTATTTCGCTGCGGTAGCAGTTTCGTCATGGAAATTCGTATGCAGATTCATTAGCTGAAAATGTTCTTCGCTGTACTGACCTTAAAATTCTTTGAGCTGCGGTTTTGTAGTATCATTTACATAATCTACTTTCGCATTTTTATACACATATCTAGGTACAGTAATAACCTTTTTTGTATGAACTACATATGCATGTTTATTGTACCTTTTTGATGTCTGAAAGTATGTATGATATTTAAATAATTTCCAAATTTCGTTCACGTAGAGAGAGTTCGTGCTTGGATGGGGAATGTTAAAAAATCTTGACTTATATAATATTAAATTAACGAACACGAAAATATTTGTTTGGAAATTTTGTCTGTTGTGTGTTTGTCTGTTTAACCGCAATGAACGCAATAAATACTGAATGAATCTTGATGCTATTTTCCTAATATTGTCGTACGTTCCTGCAGGTTGTCAGAGCAGCCAGCCCAGCTCTCCTCCGAGTCATAGTATTGGGAGCACTGCTCATCTACTGTACAACTCTCGTGATGTATGGCAGACCTACTGTGTTCACCTGTACGGCCAGGGTGTGGCTTCGAGAAGTTGGCTTTTGTCTAACATATGGAGCACTCATGTTAAAAACTTGGAGGTATGTTGATTTAAATCATCTAAGAGTACGTTCACGAACAATTCAAATATTTTGAGATCGCGATTCAAAAACTACTATGAATGTCCGAAACTTCGTGTCCCCACGAAACACGAACAAAGTATGTAATATTTAGGTGCATATAGTCACTTTGATTTTCTTTCGGTAGAGTTTAAGTTGAACTGAAGCGTCACGTACCGCCATAAGATTTAACTTCGGACAACATGTTCCACGGAAACCATGTCCCAAAACTTCAATCCGCAACTGCAGATGTATATAAGTATATATCTACAGGTTTCATGTAGTATTTTATTGAATGAAATGTAGGGAAACTGAATTAAAAATCAAAATCAAAATCAAAAATCATTTATTCTGCATAGACCAGTAAACGGCACTTACAAAACGTCAATATCAACAATATTTTATCAAATGCAAATGGACCACCGATTCGAAACGCGGTTCCGACCTGAGAAGACTCCGGCAAGAAACTCAGCGGGCTTTTCTTTTTTTTTTGGTCTATTTACAATAGTTTACTTAGTCTAGATACAAAATTTAGCTGAGTAGCAAGTTGAGTGAACAGCTCATTTCCAGGCTTGTTTATCATCCAAATAATCCTGGATTTTATATTAAGCTTTTTGACATAACTTTTTTTATACAAAATTTTTAAACTTATTGATGGGCAAATCCCTAATTTCATTAGGGAGCTTATTAAAAAAGCGATATGGTTATTTAATTAATAAATATTCAACATTTCATCATTCATTCCACATTCTTGTATTCATAATCCACTATATGTTATAGTTGGGTTTGTCACCTTTATACATACGACTATGGCGTACAGCGCTAATTGTGGGCAGGTATCACAAAAAATCACTGGACCGTTCGTAAACTCAGAATTAGGATCCTCCAAACGGGCCTTTAAGCCCATTCAGGGACCTCACAAGGCATACCAATGTAGAAATTTCAATTCCAAGTTCAAAATTCAATTCTGTTTTTCATCAGTGTAAGCGAGCGAAGTTATTAATTTGATTGGAATTGAAATCAGTTTGAGTTGAATTCTGAGAGCTTAGTTCAACATAAACGTATACATAATATATATGTAGTTTTTTTAAATATACAAGGGATTAAATACTGGTTGTGGTTTGTTATTGGTTTTAAATCTCTGTTGAAAATTGAATCCTCTTATGTAAACATTACTGTAATATCTGTGATGTTAATCTATAAATCTATTAGCCTATAATAGTCCACTGCTGGGCATAGACTTATCCCAATATGCACCATTGCTGATTTCTCAATTTTCTAATTCATTATACTAGAAACATGATGTAAAAGTGGTCGATTAAGAAAAATATATATTATATTCACGAAAATTCACAGAAATCTGGTTAGTCGTAAATGTTATATATCCGTAAGGTATACGAAATAGATACATTATATAACGAAGCTAATCGTGCAATATTAATTCGGCTCCCAACTCGGCGACATGGCTAATTCAGTTGCTTCGATTCTAAATGGAGATTTCATATATAAACATCGCCAAAAAAAATCTTTTTGTAAATCTTCAATCATGTTTTCATTTCAAATAGATAATTGGAACTGAACTTATAATTAGGCCCAAGTATTTCCAATTACAACGAAGAATTTTCTTTTTACAAGGTTACTGTCATCTATTGGCTAGATGTAGCCTCTCTAAATGAAGGTTTTCGAAGCCGTAAAACCATATATTTACAGTATTCCCTTTCTTTTGCTATTTTAAAAAGCGAAAAAAAGGAGAAGAGAAGATAAAATAAGAAAACGTTAACCCACTCAGAGACCGGGAAGCTACGCGGTGATAATATTCATTACTTAACAAAATAGGAAGGTAATTTTGTTAAAGAAAATGCTATTTAACTAATCAGTGAGCTCAATTAAAATGTTTTGAAATGAATATAATTAATTTAGATTTTTAGTCTATGTTTAATTACTTTAGCCGCTGACTGGTATATTCACGATACAGTCGAGTCGGCCGTAACGATACATTGTTTGCTTTGCTGGCGATAAATAGGCATATTTCTACAGCGTTAGAAACTCGTTCTCGCAGGCTCTCGTCCTCGTAGACACTCGGGCGCGTAGAGCTCATACACGTAGGCATGTAGGGGCGGGCGTAGGCGCTCGGTCTCGTAGGCACGTGGTATTGTAAGCATTTGGTCTTGTTGGCACTTGATCTCAAAAACACTCGGTCTCGTAGGCACTCAAGCTCAATGGCACTCAGTCTCGTAGACACTCGATCTCGTAGGCAATCAGTCTCGTAGACACTTGGTCTCGTAGCCTCTAGGTCTTGGAAGCTCTTAGCCTCATAGACTCTCAGTCTTGTATGCTCAGTGAGTTTTTCTGATTGTGAGTGAGACGCGTGATGCGCGTGATGCCTTCAAGGCTATATTCTTAATTGGGACATTAGCTGCATCAAATCGGTTAGACTCAGAGGTATAACACTGAAATCAGGTAATTCGACTCTGCATAACTAGGCGACAAGATCTCCCAACAGATAAGAATTGAAGAACTAAATTAATTGTTTGCAATTATCTGCAGAGAAGCTAGAGAGCACTTGTGTAGTCGTGTTGTTAACTTGGCACTTACTTATTTAGCCCTCTAATTGTGTAACAATACGTGCGTTTCATTATCTCAGTAATTTCTTTCATTATCTTAATATAGAATATATTTTATTGATGAACTCTTAACCACTGAATTATAGTTAACCTATCCCTATGAACATTTATAGGCATGAATATATCTATGTGTTATATTTTCTTAGTACTACTGTTTAACCATATACTATTTTCTCCAGGATATCAGTAATATTCCAAGTCCGCTCAGCCAAGGCGGTGAAAATATCGGACATGTACCTCCTACGGCGGATCGGTGTCATCGTTGGAGTAGCTTGCGTCCTGCTCGCCATTCGAACTCTGGTGGCGCCACCTGCCGTCATCGTGGGAAGAACAAAAGATGATCTGAAGGCGTATTTATGTAATACTGACTGGTGGGATCATTCTTTTACTACTTGTAAGTGTTTTGTGTTTTATTTCAAATAATTAAAATTAAACGATCTTATCTGGAACTTGGGGACAAGCCAATGTCATCTGCAAGATCTGCTGAATTACGGAAATACACTGGCGTAGGGTTTCCTTTCGGCATGGAAGGTTAAACGGCAGTTACTTCCATAAAAGTCACATAAACCTGGATAAGGTTGCCTGGAAAAGATCGCCGTTGGTGATAAGGCCGCCCATTGTACATGCTACTATTTATTTATGACCATTATTGTCTTAATGTGTACAACAAAGAGTTGTTAATCTATCTACAAGCCAAATCTAATGGACGGATATTTATTTCTTCCATATCACGAATATTTTGAATATGACCAAATGAATGTTAAACTTAAGTGATTGAATGAAAGATTCAATGAACAATAAAATTTAATGAGTGACTGGTACAAGCAAGTTAAACATCTAATTACCTAAAATCTCATATACTCGGATTTATTCTACTTACAATTAAATTTTTAGCTGTTCTATTGTTCGTTATTTTCCCAATTATCTCTACTTAGTAATTTAAAATTTCATGCTTCAGCTTACCCGACAGACTTTCATCATAAATGCTAATATTATTAAAATATGTAATCATAAATTATAAGCGAGGTTATTACAAAGGTCTTATCTTATCTTATGTTATTGGGGTGCGTGCTCTGGAGCTTTCGCGGACACTTCGACCCTATTGGATCCTTTGTGTCGACCCCATCCTGGCTCCTAGGTTAGAGGAGGGATAGCCCTCTCTATCAGGGTGGCCATTCCTCTTAATCGCAGGTGCATGTAATCCTCTGGTTTGGGGTATCCCCTCCCGAGTAGATCCATTCGATGTCTTCCTAAGGCGTGGCACTCGCACAGTATGTGCTTCATCGTTTCCACGTCCTCCTTGCAGTGTCTGCATGTTTCTTCATTTATGATACCAATCTTGCTCAAAGTGTATTTTGTGCAGTAGTGGCCAGTAAACGCTCCTATTATTTTCCGGATTCTGTCCCTGCTGAGATTAATTATTTTCTCGCTCAGCCTTCCCAATTCATTGCTTAAGAATTCCTTCGAATGTGTTAGGCCTGGTTTGGTCCTCCATTCCTTAAGCTGCCTCTTTTTGGCCTGCTCTAGAATAGCCCTTTTGAATGTGGCTACGGGGAGTCCAACGAATGGTTCGGGACCTGTAGGTATTTTAGCAGATCCCTGTCTGGCTAGATGGTCTGCTTTTTCATTTAATTCAATCACCTCATGACCGGGGACCCAGACGAGCCTTAATCTGTTGGCTCTTCCAACCTTGTTTAGGCTTCTTATGCAATTCAGTGTTATTTCTGAATGTACCTTTGGAGAGCTTAGCGCTTTAATAGCTGCTTGGCTGTCACTGAGAATATAAATTTCCTTTCCATGAGTTTTTCTATTTATAATCTCCTGAGCGCATTCAATAATAGCGTACACCTCCGTTTGGAATACGGAGGCGTATCTGCCGAGACTGACGCTGATGTCGTAATTTTCCGCGTGTACACCTGCTCCTGTGCCATCTAGTGTCTTAGAGCCATCGGTATACCAGATTTGTCTATTACCTTGATTGGTTCTGAGACCTTGTTTCCATTCCTGTCTGGTAGGAATTGTTACCTTGTAGTTCCTATGAAATACTAGTTTAGGCTGTTTTTTGTCAGACCTCATTTCTAGTAGATCCCGAAGATCAGGTGTTATCTCCATTTTTGTATAACTCATTGGTATGCTGGTAGTATGTCCTGCATCCTTAAGTCTTTTGAGAGCTTTTATAGCCTCCATTTGTACAATTGAATGCAGCGGTAGCATGTTTAACAGTCGTTCCAACGCTGCTGTCGGTGTTGTTATAAATGCACCCGTTATAGACATGCAGGCTAGCCGTTGGATTTTGCTGAGCGTTGCCCTGCATGTTACTTTCGTGGTCCTTGGCCACCACACTATACTTCCGTATTTGATTATCGGTAGTATCATCATGTTGTATATCCAGTGCAGAATTTTTGGTTTAAGTCCCCATGTTCTGCCATACGCCCTGCGGCATATACCGAGGACTCTCATTGATTTCTTTGTGACGAAATCTTGATGTGACCGCCATGTTAGTTGTTTATCTAACATGACTCCGAGGTACTTCACCTCTTCGGCCCATTCCAGTTGTACTCCTGCTACCTTAAGTCTTTTTAAGCTTTTTAGGTCCCTTTTGCGTGTGAAATATAGGGCTGATGTTTTGGATGGATTTATCGTTAAGTGATTTTCCATACTCCATCTGAGTGCTATATTAAAACCCTTTTGTAATAATCCCGAGACAGTGCCTGGAAATTTACCGTTTACCATTATCACTAGGTCGTCAGCGTATCCTATTGTGTAGAATGGTCCTTCATTTAGTTTAACTACCAGTGAGTCGACTACCAAGCTCCATAGTAGCGGTGAGAGTACGCCCCCTTGGGGACATCCTCTAGTGGTCTTGGCGTATATCTTCTCACCCGCTAGCGTAGAGCAAATTATTCTGCTCTTGAGCATTTGCTCTATCCATTTGCAGGTGGTGTTGTCCACCCCGTGTCTGACCGCTGCTGTCTGGATTGCTTCAAAGGTCGTTTTGTCAAAGGCGCCTTCAATATCTATGAAGGCCGCTACGCTTATCTCTTTGCAATCCAGTGCCTTTTGAGCGCGTTCCACTACCAAGTGTAACGCTGTTTCCGTAGATTTGCCCTGCTGGTAGGCGCATTGCATCCTGTGTAAAGGGAAACGTTTTAGGGGTCCTTCCCTCACATGGTTGTCTATCAGTTTTTCTATCGTTTTTAGGCAGAAAGATGTTAGGCTGATAGGCCTGTATGATCTTACATCTTCGTAGTTTGCTTTGCCTGGTTTGGGTAAATAAACTACATTTACTTTCCTCCATATCATCGGTATATAGTTGAAAGCTAAGCATGCTCGGTATAATCTCACGAGGTGGGGGATTAGTATGTTCATGCCTTGTTGTAATAGTGCGGGATAGATACCATCAGGGCCTGGTGATTTATATGGTTTAAAACCGCTTATGGCCCATTGTAGTTTGTTCCCATCTACTATTTTCCTTGCAGAGTTCCATGCTGCCTTATTTGTTTTCGAGCCTTCAGTACCATCAATTTCTATTTGATTTTGTGGTACTTCCGCAATTATTTCTGATCCAGGAAAATGTTCACTCATCATTACATGTAGTGTTTCTTTTCCTGATTCCGTGAGCTTCCCATTTCCGTCTCTCACACTCGTGAGTGGGTTCTCCTTGGCTATTGCCAGGGCTTTAGCTAATCTCATGCCTTCTGGAAGAGAACTTATTTGGTCACAGTGTGTTCTCCATGACTTTCTCTTATATTTCCGTACGGCCTTGTGATATTCAGTGAGCATTTTGGAATATTCCCTGAAGTCTCCTTGTGCCTTGGCTTTGTTAAAGATAGTCCTTGTCTTGCGACGTAGCATCTCTAGTTCCTTATTCCACCATGGCACCTTTTTGGGTTTTATTTCCTTTTCTGGACAGTTTATTGTCCATGCTTTTATGACTGATTCAGTTATCTTGTCCGCTTCAAATTCAATATCGATTATCGAGTTGAGTTTGCATTTTGGATCTCCCAGGAAGATCTTTAGATCCTTTTTGTATTGGATCCAGTCTGTGTGTTTGGGGTTTCTTCGCATGTCTACCCCAATCACCTTTGGAGTTTTATACTCAAAACATATGTACCTATGATCAGATAATGAGATTTCATTAGATACTTGTCAGTTGGTGATATCCCTGCTAGCCATGTTTGTGGCTAGAGTGATATCTATAACGTCAGCCCTTCTCGCATTGATGAAAGTCGGACTGTTGCCTTTATTTATTATTTGTAAAGGAGAACTTACCAGATATTCCAGTACTTTTTCCCCTCGTTCGTTGATGTCTGAGCTGCCCCAGATCACATGGTGCGCATTTGCATCGCATCCGATGATTACTTCCTTGTTGTTTCGGATGCCGTGATCCACTAACCCTTGTAGTATACTAGGGATGGGATTTTTGTGTTCATATGGAAGATAGACTGACGCAAAGATTGTGTCTTTGTTGCCAGCCTCTCCCCCACCATTGATCCTGACTGCTGTCAGATCCCTGTAACAGAAATTATGTAAAACCCATGCATCTATACCATTTCTGATATATATGCATGTTCTTGCATCATTTGTAGTCCTGTGGTACCATATAGTACCACCAGTTCCACCTAGACCCTTTATTTCTCCTTTATAAATATAAGGTTCTTGAATTAGGGCAATATCATATTTGTTGCCTTTCAGCGCTCTAGCCAAAAGGGCTGTCGCTGCCTTGTTATGTTGTAAATTAATCTGTACTAACCTTAAACCGTTCATTTTGTGTTGTAGTGGGACAGTCACTTTCCTAGTGACTGTCGACAGATCCCGGAGACTGTGCCAGGAGTCGGTCCTCGTCCAGGTCGAGGTCGTCCATCTCCTTGCACAGTTCTTTGGCGCTTGATGTGGGCCGCTCTTGAGCCCTACTAGCTCCAGAAGCCGACGGCACGTGATTTGCGCCATCGCGGTTGTCGTCTGCCGGCTGCATTTCGGCATCAGCAGATGGCGGCTCCGTCGCCTTCGCCTCCTCAGCCTTCGCCTCCTCAGCCTTCGCCTGTTCTTCTTTGGGGATCGACTCCTCCAGCAACTTAAAGTGGCTGTAGTCGATTCCCGTCGGAAGGATGTAGTTAGAGGCCTTTATGACCTCCGCAGAGACCTTATCCACTAGGATGATGCGGCGAACGTGGGTGCTCTCGACCAGAGTGTCGATCACCCGCCATTCTGCCGTTCTCAGCCCCGGGTTGAGCCTCTGCAGAAGCTTCAGTACCTGCTGTATGTTGGTTGCAGCAGTATGTCGCGACTTCCATGCCATTTTGACCGGCTTTGGAAGGTCGTTTGCTGCAACCACCTTTATTTTGTGGTTGCTGACTGACGAACCAGTCAGGCCCTTCAGCCAGCTCACCGATGCCTCGTTCGCACAAACCACATTCAGTGCGCCCGCCGTCATACTACCCATGTTTATCAGTGGGAGTGGGTCCGAAGCCGCCAACATCCCACTGAATAAAAGATCCTGAAGAGCTGCGTTGTCCTCGGCTTCGAATCGCGCCTCCGGATATGTTGCCGGGATGATCGCCATCCTAAAGCCTGCCGCAGCGTCCCTGTAAGAACCCTGGGTTCTCGCTTTTTTCGCGTCCCTAGAGAGTTCCGACTTTTCGTCACTCACCTCCCTGATCCGCTTGGCTGGCGTATCGGTGATGGTTCCGCCTATCACCCTGTGCTGTTTGCGGAGACGCCTGGCTCGACGTTTCGCTGAAGCACGGCTGCCTTGTTGGAGACTTGGTTGGGTCCCGACTTCCCTGGCGCCGTTCGGGCCCATATGGGCCCGTTCGACTAGCGAGGTCAGCTGGTTCCCTTCCCCCCGAACCTTGCTGCCTCCCGGGTTGGCTCCGGTTCTTCCCTGGAGGGCCGATCCCGAGGACCTCTTGCGAGATACCTCGGTCCAGCCACTCTGGGAGTCGCCTTCGCTGACCACGGTGGCGGCCTTATCGCTGTTTCCAGCCTTTGGTGCTGTTGCACCCTGAGTGGTATTTGTTAAAGAGTCCATACCATACCTTATAATTTTTCGTCGATCCGACTCCTCACCCTCCACGGAGCCCTCAGATGGGGATGCTCTAAAGCACCAAGGCTATCGGACCGATATAGCACTCCGAGATGAGTTGCCCACGAGACTGACCTGCACGAGAATCTTCCTCCGGTCACCACGGCCATGAGTAGGACCGCGCGCCGCCGCCTGCAGACCCCATCACCCCAGAGAACTCGCCAGTGGCCGTCTGACCGGGCACCACAGCCGATTGATTACGAGCGGCTACCTCGTAACCTCCCGTGTAAGAGGAAATCCAGACCAAAGGGGTGTGTTGCTTCCCAGGAGCCGCAGCTGCTGTTCTGCTCAACCACCAGGATTCCTTCATCCCTCCGTACGGGTCCCCACGCACGGCACAAACACGCGGGAGGTCATTTCTGTCCACCATCAGTATTTTATGATGATGAACTCGCAGTAGCGTGACCTCGGCGTTGCTGCATCGCCCAGTGTTTTTAGTTACGTTCAATTCTGAGGGAATTGAACCAATAGCAGGGCAAAGCAACCTCGTGCAGGATAGACACTAGACTTGCCTTAGGGATCTGTACGACCGATGCGCTCCCCCTAAGACCACACTCCCCCTGCAACTCTGAGGGAGTTGCAGAAGTAGGTTTGCACCTATGCTACCCGGCTGAAAGCTAAAGCAGAAAGCAGAAGCTAAAGCACAGTCAAAAATTGTGAAAGCATAAGCCCAAACCCGCCCCTATTACAAAGGTACTTTTATAGTTACATAATTAATATTTACCAAATTTTTCAGAAGTTTTAGGTATTATGTATCTAGACGTGAATACCTAGTGAGGTATTAAATGAGCTGCCTAAAAGCGGTTTCTATTTGAATGGGTGAACTCTTCTAGTACTTCATCTGAGCGCTTCCATGCTTCGGAAAACGCGGCAAGTTGATTCCTACTTCCAATAGTGCTAAGAGTCAAGATGGAAACCGTTATGAGCAAAATAAAACGAGGAGGAGTCGCGATCTATAACATTGAAAAAAAACAAGACACATCATATTAAAGTAGATCCCGGACTTCGAGATAAATGCCTCAGATGTGATTGAGACTAATGCAATGATGATGATATCTTTTTATCCTGATGGAAAGGGGCCCCCGTGGCCTATGGACGTTTGCAACGCCAGGAGTATTACTCTCGTGCTGCCTAACAATAATCAAAAACACAGTTTAGTAATAAAAATTTAAAACATGCTGACTGTTTTAAATAAATTTAGATGTGAAAAAGTGAATGGTTTGACTGAACTCAACCTGCGATTTTTCTCTATTCCGATCTAAATTGATTTGTTACATAGTTTTGTGCTTAGCGAGGAGTAAACGTGGTATTAAGTGACAACGATAGTGATAGATACACGCATTTTGCGTTTATATATTTATTGAAAAACATTTGCTTATAAGAAAATTTCGGAAAGGTCACAGGAAATATCGGCAACCGAATGATTCCGGGCAAACTAGAAAATTACGTTGTACGTAACATCAAAATAAATAGGTACTTTACAATATACGTGTACGCTTAATATACGTTGAAAGAAAATTATTATTTAGCAATATTTGTTTAGGTACCTACTTAAATAAAGGTAAAGAATCTTGTGGCAACTTTTTGTAAAAACACATTTAAACAAATAAACTTGACTAACTAACTGACTGACTATGTTGTTTGACATGGGTTTCTAGTCTTCAAAATGCGTTATTAAGTAGAAAAGAATTTTTTTACTGAGTTTTTAAATAAAAAAAGACACGATAAAGTTGTTTATATGGACTATAGGTATTTTCTGATAATTTTGTTGTCTACTTGGACTACATTGTTGTTATCTTGTTGCAGTGGAAGTAATATTCTTGATGTGGGGCATCAGACTGTGCATCATGGTGCGGAAGGCGCCATCAGAATTCAACGAAAGTCGCTTCATCTCTATGGCGATATACAATGAGTTCCTTCTCTCTGTTTTCCTCAATATATCTATGTAAGTATTGCTGTTATAGTAGAAAGTATTTATATGTTAGAAAGAATATATATTATATTCATCTTATTTACCTTTACAACTGTGAATATTTTTAGGATGAGTTTTATGACAATTATATATTATGGATAACAGACTTGTACTTCTCCACTTGTACCCTTGTACTTCTTTTTGCGGCATTCTCAAAGCTTTACATTGACAGTACAAAAATGTATTATCAATAATGTATAACAATAAGTTCCACCAAGTGCCAGCAATCAACAGTATAAATAATTTTATGTTTTTTAATAAATAGGGTTCGATTTGAAACTGCAGCTATTAGTAATGACTTTGTTTAATGTTTTCGAAGCGATCTTTTTGAAGCGTGCTGTGTAATTTTCTGGAATATTTTAGTTTCGGAAAAATTTCATTCAAACTCGCAATTTTACTGCATCGCTTGGTAAAATAATATATCTAGTCGTTAAATTATATATATGCTCAGGAGGTATTGGTCAAGGGCACGTCATAGTAATGGCAGTAATAACCATCACCGGGCACCGGGCATCATCGGAAGAAGCCACACGGTGGCCTCTCGTACCGACTGATGCAGGTGATCACCGGGAACGAGTACTTTAGGGATTATCAGCGTTGGAATCAGAATTAGCCATAGTCTGCGTTCCATCAGTCAGTGTTGACCGAGAGCCAGGCATGGGAGACGCCGAGGGTGGTCCTAGTGGCGGCCCTAGAAGTGAGACTCACCGCAATGGCTTCGGTCAGATGCGTGAAAAAAGGAGGTGGCGGAGCAGGTTCGGAGAAGACAACGGGCCTGCACTACCCACTATGAGCGGAGGCGACTCGGACGTTGGAGGTCGCCAAATGACCTCCGTCCTCCACGAGTACGAGCCTAGGGGTGGCGTTTTGATCGGTTCGGGTCCGACATAATCACCTTCACCGGTTTTGGCGGAGGTGATACCCGTTGAAATTTTGTGCACGATAAATAAAGGAGGCATTAGTTAAATAAAATTCTAAGAATACAAATGTCACCTCTTTGAAGTCAAAACTTTTGAAGTCTCGTTAAACATTTTTTTGTGACGTCAATATCTATCGGCACTACCGCAGAGCCACTATTTTCGTCAAACACCTCCGGTCAGGTCTAATATCTGTAATCCTTCAAATATTTTTGGGCTGTGTTCTTCACTACATTGATGAATTTATAAATTGGAAAACTTTATTGAACTTTAGTCGATTTACGATGGAAGCATATTTATTTAAATTAAGTTTCTTTGACATTTTCGCTTTAGCAGTCTTAAGTTAGTGAAGTTCAAGAATCGAGATGGAAATGTGTAAAATAGCACAGATATTTATTTTTAGAAGATATTTTCTTCAAGTTTTCTTAAAATATAACTATAATGTTACTACATATAAACTAATTTTAATACAGATTACGTATTGTGATATGTAAGGATAAACTCGTTATTTATATTTTAAGTAACTTTAATGAAAAAATTAAGACAGAGTTCCAAAGTCAAAGTCGAAACGTATTTATTCTGTATAGATTATTAAACGGAACGTATAAAACTACATTATTAAAAATATATGAAAAATAAATTTAGCAAATGGACCATCGATCCATGACGCGGCCCCAACCAGAGATAACTTCGGCAAGAAACTCAGCGGGTCTTATTTATTCCAAATGGTCGTAGATTGATTATGATTTTTCTATATTATAAAGAACAAGCGTACGTTTCCGAAGTGAATACCGCGAAAAATAAATTATAGAGTGTCTTAAAACTATCAGCCATACCCACAAAAAAATTGTGTGGGTAACCAATAAAAAATTTGAAAATCTATAATGATGTATTTAAAAATTACCAAAATTTAAAGTTTTCGGAATATTCCATCAAGCACCAAGCGGTTCGGTGAGTCTTTCTATTGTCGCCCCATTAAATCATGGGATTCCTTTTCAGCTCATGTGTTTTTTTCTTCCGACAGTCCCGGGTCTTTTAAGCTAGACGTGAAAAAGCAACTGATGAGGACGTCAAGCTGAATGCCACCATTGTAACACTGTTTGTAATGGTAACCCATTTTTCTGAGACTTTGCCTCCAGCTTACCATCAGGTGAGGTGAAGTCAAATTGACATGTCCTATATAAAGATTTCAAATCACACAACTTTTACGGTATAGCCACCGTAGTAAATGTAAAGTCGTTCATCGAAATCCCGTCAAAATGACGTCAATCAAATACCAATTGGCAAAGGTATATAAACTCAAAGGGGCAGATAGTTATGATCATCGAGATAAAATACAGCTTCCGCTTAGCTAGATAGCGAGGGAAGTTAGGAGCTGAAACTCATTAAACTATCATGGTATCCTACTACCATCAGTCATTTATTTTGGGTTACTCTGACCGGTTATACAATATGCAAATCTAAGTACATAATATATTAGACCAGATATAAATGGCTACCAAGAAAGCGATAGATGGACATTGTTAAAATAATGTGGTTAAAATGGTTGGTGATTTATTATCGAGATGGATTTCAACAAAGGAATTATTAAAAGGATGTTACTGGTGGTGCACTCCGTAAAGAGATTACTATAAGATTACTATTGCTATAAAATCACTCTCACACTTATTCATAATGATATACGTATCTTAACACAAAACCTAGGCGTGAGAAAGTGATAATATATGAACCACCATTTTGTCGGTAACAGATATTGCAATATCGTTAATAGCTCTGTACTAAAAATCAGATTTTAAATTCATTGCCATTTTATTTTGTCATAGACATTTTAAATTCGGTAAAGCGGTAATTAATTTGTCTATGGATCTACTAACGCTAATATTAATACTTATTGTTTTGGTCAATAAGTTAATTTATAGTAATTGTATAGGTAGAATAAAGTCACCAATGATGTATATTTGACGGCATATATCTTGACCACAGTCATAACATAAATACTCTATAATGAACCATATGCGTTTAACGTCGTATACGCACGTGTGGTACGTCGGCAAGACAATATACCGACAGTTATATCTCGGGTAGGTATCCTTATGGCTATCTGCCGTCGCTATTGAACAGTCTGATTTGGGAAGTATCTCCGCCCTACAGAATACCGCGGCTAATAATAACCTTGTGTTGTGTTTCCAGCGATGAGAAGGGTAGTCAGAGCTGTTTACTTCAGCTGTTTTTCCATAAAATGCAATTGGAGTTGACGGGGTTCGTAAATTAGGCGACTGCAGTTTTCTCCGTTTCTTGACAAATTGAATTTCGACTAATCCGCGGCATCCACTATCTTACCGATACTTTTTGAGAGTTGCTGATTGGTTGTTAAGATGCGAAACTCCAGTTGCTGGCAACTCCAGTTTTCCTGTTTCTATTTCACATTAGTAATGGAAATGCGTGCAACTCTGATTGTCTAACGTACCAGTCGCCATATGTTGTTTAAAACTTTAGTCTCGAATCGCGGCAACTCCAGTTGACAATTCGAGCTTCATTTGAGTTGCCTAATTTAAGAAAGCTCTAAGTCCTTTATCCATCCTACTCGGCATAACTGAAACGATTACGCAACCCAATTTTATAGTCCTCAACATAGAACAGAAAAAGCTATTAGAAATGTGTTATGCCAGATTTGTAAGGGAACCAATGTCGCCAAACTCACACATACATTACTAATACGTTACATTACTAGTAAACAATTGTTTTCATTTGGGCATATATAATACTTTTATTACCAAATTAGCCTAATTAATACGCATTGCAAATCGAAAACACAACTTATCCGTTCCAAATAGAGATAAGTTTGCCATAGATAAAAAAGTATTTACGGTGTTTCATACCTTGAATTGAACAAACTTGTAATCGTATTACTGTCGAAAAAATTCAGACGGAGGTCGGTGTATTCTAAGAAAGTTTTTGGAAACTTTCAGTTTAAAAGGTTTTACATTACCGATTTTGTGCACTTTTGCGTAAACACACATAAGAATGACACGCGCACCCCTCTTATTTTGCATTTCCACTTATTATTCGTGTTCCGTGGTCTTTTAGATCAATTGCTTTTGAAATCTGTCTGTATAACAACTTTGTCAAACTGCGAGTGGCGGTTACGTGGTCCTCTGTTTTATTATCGTACTTCTAAACTCCCCTAGGCTTTCAAAGCTAAAACATTTTCTATTAACAAATTAAATTATATAGCGGGTTTTATGTAAACTAAAATTGTGTAACACAAATTATGTTAATATTCATTTTGGTATGAAACTTATTCGTTTTGTTATATTCGCTATTCGGAACTTTTTGATTGTATTAATAAACTTGTATTTAGATAGTATTCACTAAATTGTGATTCTCATAGGGGATTTGTTATTAATAAATGAACAATCCCGGGTCCTTTAAGCAGGTCGTGAAAAAGCATCTGATGAGGCCGTCAAGCTGAGTGTCCCTCGGTGACCCTCGTTCCTGAGACTTTGCCTTGTGCTTACCATCAGGCGGGGTGAAGTCAAAAAAAAAAAATTATAAACTCTTGTTTACATGAACAGGGGAATATTCTTGTTCATCTTCACATCTGAAAACGGTGCGAGAGAGTTGTACGGGACTTGATTCCGCACACGCTCAGCCTGTGGAAGCTCTGAATCTCACAGTCGTGATTATCACAATCGACTACAATGTAGTTCTTCAAAAAGAGAATTTAGATAGTTATGAAATAAAAACATTAATCAATATGAGAATTTGTTTTTAAACATGTGTGTGTGTATGTTTTTAAACAACGTGTAAACTAATTAAACAACCCGTGCCTAAGTGGTATAAAAATAAATAAAAGAAAGTTTTATTGAAAGAAACTATGAGATAAATTGTGCCTAATTCTTATATTGAAAAACTACAACTATTATGTATGACGTAAGAAGAAAATAATAGGAAAAAAATAAAACATATTTTTTTAGCCTTTCACAGCACAAACATACATCTAAACGCAAGTAAAAACAAGTAGTCATAAATCTAAACTAACAATGTTTGTAACTGTTCCAAGTCGCCCAAAATTATGAGGCTCACCTGCCTCAGTACTTTATCTCTTTTGAGGTAATTTTTCTGTCCTTGTAACTTATATTTTTGGATAACTGTAAATTGATTGTCTGTAAGTTATGAATGAATATAAATGTACACGTCGAGACTAGTTAGTAAGTTCACTAAACTCAGTATAACTTACGTTATTGGGTCCGAGAAAGCGGGTTACCCATAAAGTTATAATTATTAGCATAAATAAAACAACAGTTTTCTCATTTCCGCGCATGAAGTTCTTAAAAAAAAATAAAAAAAAAGGCCGCCCATTGTACATGCAACTTTACGTTTACTACTGTACCGCAAACATTGTTCTAAGGTGTACAATAAAGAATTATCTATCTATCTATCTATCTAAAGGAACAAAGTTTGCGAGTGACATACTTAGGTATCTTCACACAAAACTTAGACTTGAGAAAGTGATAGAATATACGTTTTTTTATAAACCGTTATCAACTATGACATAAATATTGCAGTGAAGTCAATGTTTCTACACTAAAAGTACAGGCACTGCTACTGACATTTTAAATTCGGTAACGCGATATTGAAGGAGTCTGTGAGTCTATTAAAATGAATTTAAATATGCACTTTGTATGACAGCTGGCGATATGAAAAGTGACAGGTTTATAAAAAAACTTTTCACGGTTTATACACGCTGTCACTTTCTCACACCTAGGTTTTGTGTAAAGATCATTATGTTACTCACACATTTTGCCTCATATACTTTGGTGTACCATAAAGTCATTAGTAATGCTTATACTGTAGAGCTTAGAGAGTGGCGTGGCGGTACTGAACGCGACTGCTACGCAGGAAACGCGGGTTCGTTTCACGCTCAGTGCAAATATTTGTATGCATCTTAAAATACATATACATCTCTCTCTCTACACTCTGTCTGACTGTACACTAGTAGTCAGAGTATGTCCCAAAAACCATTCTTCCGTTGAATTCTATAAATACTTCACTTTATTTAGGATAATAGAAAGCTAAATTTGGCTACCAAGACAAAAATTTACTTGTAATTCAGAAAATTTAATCTTCATTAATAAAATTTAGCAAGAAATAAAAATATTAAGTTGTTTTTTCTTTCCAGAATTTTTTTAAAAGTACTTAACACTTTCACAGACCTTTTTATATCAACAAGAGCGTTCCATTTTAAAAATGTCAATTTATTATACTAATTTATAATTATTAGTCTTTGTGAAGTTTGTCAAAGTTTGTCTAATGACGTTTGTCACTCAATCATGCTCAAATGACTGAACTGATTTCGCAGATATTTGGTACAGTGATATAGTATAGTCTGTAAGAATATATAACCTACCATTTATATCAGAAATTGTTTGCCATGGGCCGTGGAAACAAGATGAAATTCCACCGAAGCCGCTTGGAACAGCAGCAAAAGATTTATACAATATATTCGAAATACATTTTGCTGGAAAGTTGAAACTTTAATATCGCGATTTTATTTATCACACAAAGCGCGCTTTTCATCTCTCAAAAAGATAAACTATGTCAGACTTACAAAAACGTGATATATTTCTTTTCAGTTGTTTGTGAAATATGGTCCCTCTGATCATAAACTAGAATGTTGTGCTACCTACTACCATTTATACAAACTCACACCTATTTCCCTCTGTGGTATGTAGAGGTGAATTAACACCTATATTTCACCAAGTAAATAAATAATAAATAAATAAATATTCTAGGACAATCTACACAACGCCACCTAGACCCATGGTAAGCATAGATTAACTAGCTTGTGTTACAGGTTCTAGAATGCGGATAAACATAGGTACTTAAATACATTTTTTTTGTAAATACATACATATTATATATAGAAACACCCAGACCAATGCAGATATTCATATTCCATACACACAAATATTTGCACTGAGCGGGAATCGAACCCGCACCTCCTGCGTAGCAGGCGCGTTCACTACCGCCACGCCACGGAGGTCGTCCGTGTATTGTATAGTCCCATGTAATAAGGGAACATAATAATGCCCATACGACAATACGCTCAGAATTGCCGTATTCCGGGTATTATTGCTGCCTCGAGCCATACGTCTGAGGCTGAGTTTGTTTTTTTATATATCTGTCTGAGTCTACTCTGCGTCTTTCGTTTTGCATTTTAACTCGTTAAGAAATAGTTTAAAGTGGAAACAATATCAAGAAAACTAACAATAATAGATTTTTGTTGCCCTCGGCTCCACCCTCGTGTATGGATGTAGTGTAATCCTGTGCCTACAGCCCATATGGACCTATTTCTAAATTAAAAATTGATTGAAGAATCGCGATGATCGAAACATCTGATGAGGCCGTCAAGCTGAGCGCTACCATTGTAGCATTGTACGTGTTTGCAATGATGGCCCTCTTTCATGAGACTTTGCCTTCAGTTTAACATCCAAGATTATTTGGATTATAAACAAACTTGGAAATGAGCTGTTCACTCAACTTGCTACCAAAAATAAAATTTATAAAATATGGCTGATATTGACGTTTTGTAAGTGCTGTTTATTGAATTCAAATTGACGTGACATAAATAAAAAAATACAAACCTCAAGAATCCTCAAACTGAAGAGTCGACCTCTTGAATAGAGCCGCATACAATAACCAGTACGGTTTATACCCGTGCGCTTCAAATCTATTTTTCCATACATTCATTCCCAGGCACTCCAAGAAGTCTATTACTATAAATAATAAAAAACAAAAAGTGAAAGCTAAGAACAAATACAAAAAGTAATATAGCAACACAAACATAAAACAATCCATGTTCGACCAATAATGAAATACATAAAACTATTGAACGACCATTGTTCTAACTTTCTCTACAACTCCGTGTGTATAAACCAACAGTATTCAGCAGTAGTGAGTTCGATTAGGAGTACGTTATGGTCGCACTCGATGTCCGCTCAGTGCAAATATTTGTGTGTCTGAAACTGTCTACTTACATTGGCGACGGGAATCAACTGGAATACTACAAACATATAAACATTCACTCACGAGTATTTCCCTCCGGGCAAGAGGTAAATTAGCATCCGCACTCCAACAATCATTGTATTCAGTCTTACTAAATAATAATAATTTTGAGTCTGGGCGTTATACAGGATGTAAGGGCAACACTCTCGAAACCGAAGGTCTCTGGTAGTACTCCTGGAACACAACATGTTGGCATGAAAAAAAATTATGGTAATGCAATTTTTTTTTTTTTGTTTTTTTTTTTATATTGTTTAACTTACGTTATTCACTCTCCCTCATGTTAGTTAAGCCGAATGAAACAAAAATTTCAACGTTCAAAAAGATATGTACACGCAAGATGGTGCCACTTGTTTTTTTTTTGCAGTGAAGTTTTTATATAAAATTTTCGTTATACTGATACAATGAAGGGTAAACAATGCGAAAAAAAAATTTAAAAAAAGTTAACAAAATTGCTTTTTCGTATTTTTTTTCATGTCAATAATTATGTTGTGTACTATGAGTAAGTACTACTTGTTACCTTTACATCCTGTATATGTATATGTTCCTCTATCCCTCGTACGGCACCGCATGGGAAGATAAGGGGTGGCCGTTTTACTCTGTCAGGAACAACGCGACTAATACTAATACAAGGAATACTAATTACAAATATTAGTAGTATTCTTCAAGAAATACATTTTCTGTTAGTGAAATATCTGTTCATTTCATCTACTCGATTCGAAAAATCTGAAGTGAATTGAACTAGATCGAATCTGTTCCGTAATGAACGTCAAATTCAAGTATGACTCTTTTCTATTACTATACCCTGAAGCGTCTACACCACTTATTGAATGAAGAATAAATATTAGAGGAGAGGTAAATTGAACAGTCTCGTGTAACGCAGACTTTATTAACGTTATGAATTGCTTGGGACCCTATTTGTGTTCAAGGTTTATGTCGATACTTTGTAAATGTACGCCGGAGTAATTGTTTTGAGCGCCTGAAATAACCCGTAAATAAATTTGTGGAATCTAAAAAGTTCGAATTTCATCAATCTCCTTTTAAAAAAGATCGCGGTGGCCTAGTGGTACGGGAAATGGACTGCTGAGACGAGGTTTCGGGTTAGATCCCAGGTTTTATCATGGCACACACTAATGACGTTTCGATGATTTTCGAAGTTATGTGTGTATTTATCGCAGGTTTATAAGTGCCCGGTTAATGGCAATAGACTCGCCACCTATTACCTTAACATAAACTGGTGAAATGTGGGTGCTAGCACCTCTGCCTACCCCTTCGAGGATATAGGCGTGAGTTTATGTTATGTAAAAAGATAATATAAATTTTCATGTAAGTTGAATGATGTAATCAATATTTCAGTATTTCACGATATGAATATAAAATTAACTACTAAAGCCAGCCAATTTAAAATCAGACAAAGGAAACATGTCTGGTTTTGATTTTTTATATTATTATGTACGTTGAAACCTTCCTCTAGTTGACCTAGTATTTGTACATTTTTAGCGAATTCGGCTACAAATTTTATTCGTCGAATTTTAATTTTAATGAATGGTACGAGTATACGAGTATAACCGTTATTTTCACAATTATGAAAACTGTTCCAAACTTGAAAAGGGCGCACCTGAAAATTTACAGAAGCGGGGCTGTAGTTATATTTTTTTAATTTTCCTTCATAAGTATTCACTGTCGATCCCAAACGTTAGGCACAGCTTTAGAATACTTTCAATTTGGCAAAAATTATGATGTCAGATTAACACGGGTATTATATTTGATATTTCGTTCACTTTTGCCTAACATTGCCGTAATTTTTAGCTTACCCTTCGGTAATGAAAATTTTATTTTTTTGTTATCATAATTATTTTAAAGAACGCCTTAACTCAATACGGGAAAACGTTTCGACATTTTGCTGTCTTTCAGCATGGATTCTGGACCTTGGGTCTAGAGAGAAACAAGGCCCCTTTTTTCCCCCGTTTGGAAATTCCCACGGATACACCCGCCGTAATCAGTGGATTTGAATCGAGCGAAACGTGCGGTTTCGCACAATTGTTACGTTCGATTTTTTTTTATATAAATGAATATTAGCAACCGAAATTACTAATATTCCCTCTAAACTCTCCAACTAAACCCAATAGCTTATGTTAAGAGTCGGTTCACGTCGGTAGTATAATGGCAAGGATTCGAACCCCAGACCTCTTTAAACACTAAGCTACTGAACGGGTAGATACTTATAATAGATGTGTAGGTGTTTCCTTCATCCTACAGTCCCGGGTCCTTTAAGCGGGGCGTGAAAAAGCATTTGATGAGGCCGTCAAGCTGAGCGCCACCATTGTAGCACTGAATGTGTTTGCAATGGTGACCCTCTTTCATGAGACTTTTCCTTCAGCTTAACATTAGGCGAGGTGAAGTCAAATTGATGAGCCATAAATAAAAAAAAAAAAAAGGTACTAGATCGTTATCTAGTACCTACACTTTGTGTCTTCATAAGTAATTGCCTAATATTGTTATTAATACTTCACCTCACCAAAGCTAATTTATCGGATCAGGTATTTGTGAGTTGGTGTGTGTGTAATTTCTGTCCTTCACTGAAATGACAAGATGGCGTTGAATAAAAGAAGAGTACTTATGGATTACCACATAAGCTTATCCTGGACTAATAAACCTTGAGTAAAAGTACAGGACACAAAGAAAATTATGACAGCAAAAGTTTTGAAAGCTTTTGATATAATTATCTGGTATAGGTGTAGGTACCAAGGAAATCTTTATTTTGTCTGTCAATATAAACCTTTGAGAATGCTGCAAGGAGAAATCGGTTAGGTACAATAATAAATACAGTGGAGAAGTGCAAGTGTGTTATCAATCATGTGTATCTAGGGAAACGGTGACAGAGGAGGACAACTTTACAGTTCTTGCTAAGTTGACGTACAGTCGATAAAAGAGATATGGTACTACTTTTTCATATAACGTTGTATGGCGTACCGTATATCTTTTGTTGACTATACATAGTTCGGAGAATATTCCTACTGAAATGTCAGATATAGTTATAGTTTGAGAATACGCTATCCAATATAGAAGTAGATTATCCTTTTATTTAGAATTCGTATTTGTATATTTCAGGATAGGTTTACTTAAAATATCATTCACATAAAGCACAATTAATTACATACAGAATTTGAAAATTATGTTATATGTTTTTTCTCTCTTTATTATAAGATAAAAAAACTATCAAATGTCAATTTGGCTTATTTCACGATTCAATCGTAATCCAAGGGCGCGGGAAGGTAGCAAAGCCAACAAGTAACAAAGCCAGAAGGTATCAATAAAACGGTGTCTGGTGCGCGGTCGGATTTTTATTTCATTTCAGTGGTAATCATAATATTATAATAACCAAGAAAGCATAAATAAGATCAAAGTAATAAAAAGTTTTATTCACATAACATAACATAAACTCACGCCTATATCCCCGAAGGGGTAGGCAGAGGTGCTAGCACCCACATTTCGCCAGTTTATGTTTACGTCCCAATGTAAGGTGGCGAGCCTATTGCCATTAACCGGGCACTTATAAATCTGCGATAAATACACACATAATTTCGAAAAGTCATTGGTGTGTGCCATGGTAAATCTGGGATCGAACCCGAGACCTCGTCTCAGCAGATCATTACTCATACCACTAGGCTACCGCGGTCCGCTTTATTCAAAATGTATGATTATAATGTTGTGGAAATGTTTCCCCTGCTACTGAAAATGGAATAATTATAGAACCATTGTTCCAGCTATCATCTAATCTATCAATTCTAATAGATTTGCTGGAGAAACTACAAGTTTATCATACTCGCCTCCTCAACTACATTGACCTATATCATAACCTGTATTTAAGTTAAAATTTATGCTAGGATGTATTAGGAAACTTTAAAATTTTACTCATTATAAATCAAAGGTTTCGAGCCGTTTTCCATCATTAGTTTAGTTTTAAATGATGGAATTATGAACCCGTTCCCGCATCTCTATGGTAACCTATTCCAGAGTTAAAAGTCGCTCTCGAAATTTTAGCCAGATCGATTCCGCCTTTTAAACGTGATCAAGTACCAAATATTTATACGTTTTCTCAACTACATTTGGATACCATAACTAGTAGGACATACTAATCGTGATATCTGACGTCTAGTGTATTCCTGTTGCACTGACCTCCGCTTCACCGTGACAAACACCCAATAATGTATGAGAATCTACCGTATTCGTTGACATTTTTAATTACTGCTCCGCTCTATTGAATAGTAGCACAATGTTATATAACTTATAGTCTTCCTCAGTAATTTGGCTATCTAACACTGAAATAAATTTTTCAAATCAGACCAGTAGTTCCTGACATTAGCGCAATCAACCAAACAAACTTTATAATATTAGTAGACAGGTATAGATTTGTAGAGTAAGCAGGATAAGCGAGATAAGCAGGATAAGTAGGATAAGTAGGATACGTACGATAAGCAGGATAAGTAGGATAAATATAATAAGTAGGATAAGGAGTCAATTAAATTAATAACTAAAACAAGATCTCCTTTCCAGGTTATTCCTGCAGTCTCCAGCCAACCCCGACCTCCTGTACATAATATTCTTCTGCCACACCCAGCTGACAGTCACACTGCTACTTTGTTTCATCTTTGGCAGCAAGGTAGGCACGGTAAGATTGTGAACTCAGAATGTATGCGTGTTGTCGGCCCAGCTTCACTTATTCTAGAACTTTCTCGAAGAATACTTTAACATACGAGAAGTTGCAGGTTTGTTTCTTTTGTGTAGATAGATGAGTTGCAGCGAACAGGATAATGGAATACCTGACTGCAATTCCATTCCTTTGACAGAAATTGGCCTTTTGTATGATTTGAGATTGATATTGTTATTTTCATCCGGATTATAATACTGACCGCGATATATACCATTTTTATTGGTTGTTTTGGGTTTTTTCTTTTCATACCATTCAGGTGGCAGACATGGCCTAACTGATGGAAAGTGCTCACCGCAGCTTATGGACGTTTGCAACACCAAAGGCGTCACACTCGTGCTGCCGATTATCTAGAAATCTTCTAATGCCCTTCTTGAAGAACAACTTATTATAGTCGCTTGAAAAAGTGGTCGGTGAAATTCCGATATTTCGGAGTATCGATTATTCGGATTGGATACGATGGTAAATATCCCGGCAAGTGTTATACGTAATACTTATATAAATTGCCCTATTTTCACTTCTGTTTTTGATACGTTTATTTTTATAGTACTTCCTAGAATACACATTATAATTATACAATTACGGAAGCACCACAAGTTATTTTATTTTCTACGAGCTCATGCTTTATTTAAATAAATATTTGTCATGTGAGCAAACAACTTACCATACTTCGCGCTTATGTACTAGACATACTGTAATATATGTATGTGTTAATGTAGTTGGCCTCGTACTAGAGACTTGTACGTATCCTTTGATGTAAGTGAACGAATATTTGCTATTCGCGCTTATGTCCGGGAATTAAGCAAATATAGACCAAATAGGTTGTCTTGCTTCTACGTTTTGTCATAAACGACATGTAAATTTATTTTTTTTTACTTTCAATAAATAAACCTTTGAGAAAGCCGCAAAGTGAAAGCTAACAGGTTTCGCCGGAACAATAGTAAAGATCGTGAAGAAGTATAAGTGTGTTATCAATAATGTATAACAAAAATAACTTATACCAAAGTGAGGCTCCACCTTTCAATCATAGAAAAAGATAACAAAATAGTAACGCAGATACTTTTTCCGAAACAACCACTTTTCTATATTGCTCGTGTAATATTAATCAAACTCTACAAGGTTAGACCGAAATCAAAGAGTAATCTTGTATTCAGGTAGCGTACAAAACTATTTCATGAAGGCTGTGAATATTACGGTTTACTGCTACCACATGCCACATACAATAGGAATATAAAATTCTATATTAGAAAGTCACCTGATTATACAAATAGGAGTTCCTTTTTTTAAGCTAAAGTGACCCTTATTATTACACAGTGAAAAATTAGTGGGTGTTGGGCGTATGGGTTCCATCAATAGTTTTAGGACCCAAGATAACCTCACTGGTTTAGGAAACGGGTTAACGGATTCGAATACAGCGAAAGTCCTACACAGGACAACACGTGCAGGGCTTAGGTGTCACTCGCATACGGTACAGAATATTCCATCAAGAACCAAGCGGTTCGGTGAGTCTTTTCTCTGCCGTACCATTAAGTCCTGGAATTCCTTGCCGGCGCACGTATTTCCTTCTTCCTACAGTCCCGGGTCCTTTAAGCGGGGCGTGAAAAAGCATCTGATGAGGCCGTCAAGCTGAGCACCACCATTGTAGCACTGAACGGATTTGCAATGGTGACCCTCTTTCATGAGACTTTGCCTTCAGCTTAACATCAGGCGAGGTGAAGTCAAATTGATGTGCCATAGATAAAAAAAAAAATGCTCTAGAAATTAAGAATTATACCTCTTAGAAACTACAGAAAACCCTGTATGAGATAGTTATCATCCCGACATTTATTTTGGAGCGATTTGAGTTAGTTACACTTCAATTACATGCAAAAGGGTATTGAATGCAATAGGTAAGAAACTCGTGCAAACAGTCTTAAGTCAATGATTAAAATTTAATGATCATTATGAAGATTGTATTTTTTATTATGTCGCTACCCCAAAACTTCTCTCAAACATTTTCTGTTTCTATTTTCTGTTAGATTTTGTCTCAATAACGTAAGCCCCCTAACTGTATATATTACTGTGATATGAGTTGTGATTATGTTTGCTGTCTAGCAAAGAGATTTGTTATTATTATCATTATAATGTGTTTCTTTTTATCTTGTATATGTTAATTTCTATAAAGAACATTCCCAGGCGTCCACAGGAAAAATTGTATCTAAATAGGATGTGCTTTTGCAAAAATCTAATGGAACATGGTTTTTACGGTGGATTATTTTGTAGGTTACACTCATTCTATTCTATGATTTGAAAGCTACCTAGTAATATCGTGCAGCTTCTATATCGGTTATTTCGATAGATATATTTTTATATAGGCAGGTATTTTTTCCCACGAGGTGTGATACAAGAGGACTAAGGGATAGGATTGTTTAACGTCAGATAGATTTATATATAGCCCAGTCACCTTCTATTACATGGTACCAAATATCAAGGTTAGTGAAATGTGGGTGTTAATTCGCCTCTGCATACCCCGAATGCAAATAAACGTGAGCATTGTATGTATGTAAATTACACGGTGCGTTTTAATTTAAGTCCAAGTCTTTATTTTGTTTATTTTTATTTCATTTAAATTTTATTTAATGAATTAGTTTATGTATTTGATTTTCATCAGTTTCAGTTCAATAAAAACTGTAAATCACAGCTATATAGGTGATTTCTATGCAGCTTGTACTTAATTCAAGTTCTGGCAGCAGAACTGGAAAGAAGAACAAATTGCCTCTGTTGACATATTGATACCACACTTGTACTTCTCCATGATATGGATATGGAGAAGTACGGGTGTGTTATCAATTGTATAACAATAATTAATATATTAAATAAGTAAAGCTACTGCTTTTTCAGTGGGGTTTTGACCTTACTCGGAAACTGATGCAGTAAAACTTCTCCCAAGTGTATATAGTGGCCTCAACCTGTTACCTAGGATGCAAATCAAGTAGATTTTATATCCCAGACTTTATACCATTTACAGAAAACTAGAAGAAAAACCACGTTCTCAAGTTTCAAAGTATCTTAGGAAAGAAAAAAGTGCAGAACTTATATTGAATCATGTCGGGCAAAGTTTTAAACCGCTTGCTCAGGACTTTCGAATGGAATAACTTTCACAACAGAATTTCAATAGCCAGGTAAATTGTTAAGTACTGAAGTTTGTACATCATAATCTCGTTTAGAAGTCTATGTAACAGAATGAAAACAATAAGATCTGTCACACAATAAGTGAGCTGGTTTAAAGCTACTGTAATATAATCAGTTAAATTCCATAATGTTTTCTTTTTTATTAAAAAATTTTGAGCTAACTTTTTCAATTGGATTATATAACTATATGTCTTTTGCGTCATAGGATGACCTTCTAAGATGTAACGGAAAATTTTTAAAGCTTTAGACAGGTTTAGCAACTCAAGTGTTCAGAGTGTTCTCCCTGGAAGAGACTTTCGCGGGTTCATTATCCCGCTTAGACATTCACTTTTTCTAATTTTAAATTTGATTTGAAAAAGTTAGCTTATTAATACTTCATAAATTTATTCAATTAATTAGGCAGAGTAACCAAAAAACAATGTTTAAAAATCAGCCCCGGGTCCTTTAAGCGGGCGTGAAAAAGCATCTGATGAGGCAGTCAAGCTGAGCGCCACCATTGCAACACTGTACATGTTCGTAATGGTGACCCTCTTCCCTGAGACTTTGCCTACAGCTTACCATCAGGCGAGGTGAAGACAAATTGACGTGCCATAAAAAAAGTTTGAAAAGTCATTCATTGGTTCCAATAGTATGTAAGATTGTCGGTAGATCGCTCTAACGTCGCCTCTAAGACGTAAAGGAAAATTTCTAATGCTTTAGAGGGGTCCAGTATAGCCCAGGTGGTCAGAGCATTCTGAAAGAGACAAACCGGGTTCAAATCTTACGACAGAATGCTTCCTCTTATCCCTGTTATTCCTTTCCAAATAAGTCTATAATTACATTTAGTCAAATATCCGTTTATTTAAAATTTAGATAGGAAAAAGTGCCCACGGCATTAAGACCGCCTTTGTACAAAATATTTTGTATTTGTGCTAAAGGTAGGTTATAAATTTCTTTTCAAAATTTTCAGTACATCCGTTTATTTCTTGCAGATATCATAAACATTTTTAACCCACTTATCCCAACAATAAACTTCATGAAACCATTGAGAATTACGTTGATATTTTTCATTAAATTCTAAAAAGTCTGAACGACCATATTTGTTTAATAGTTCAATCTAGTTTATTCTAAAAAACGTTCCAAACATTTGCCAAACTCATTTAAAAAATTGGATGAATAAGGGAGGTCACACACCGACGCAACAATTGCATAAAAACAGAAAATGCTTCATTTTTCTTGGATATCTGCTGTGTGGTCAGCAGATGCTGCTTTGATGTGTACGTGTGTGTGTGGCCTCCCTTAGAAAACAGTCGCAGTCATAAAACTTTACTCAAAATTGTCACAAGTTCAATTTTAGATGAACATTATAACTGACCGTCTAAGTAGTAAGTAAAGCCGTTCTGGCGGTTATTGCCGTTAATTTGGACGCGGTCCCAGTATGGCTGGCAAGTGTGCCATTCTGCTCGTTTTGAGTTTCTGCTTTGTCTGTAACTTCATCTTAACTTTAAATCAGTTTGTTAAAGATGATGATATTGCTATAGCATAGATATATGAGCTTGCTAACTTGGATGCAATGTTATCTAGTATAACTACTATTGTGATCGTGAAAACATTTGTAGGTGTTTTATGTACTTTAAGAAACGTGTCCACAGGATCACGAAGGGGCCTCTTTCCATACGTCTTTAAAATTGCAGATCGTGGAAAAATACTAGGGGGCCCTAGTATCAATAATTATTTACAATCAGGAGCCTCTAGCTGTGTGAAATTTCACCACCTCATTCTATAACCCGATAATGAATGACGAAAATACTATGAAAAAGAAATCGTAGACTTAACTTAAGACTATTTAATACAAAAGATGCATCAGGCCACGATGAGCCTAAAACTACACTAAAATTAATCTCAAGATACGATTTTATGATAAAAATTTTGACAGTTTAGGCACAAAGCTAAAGGAGCATGTAGGTACAAGCCAACTCCAGGCCCGCACAGCCCGCGATATGCGGAGGCGGCTCGGGCGTCGCAGAATGACCTCCGTCCTCCATGAGCGCAGAACTGGGGTGACAGGGAGCCATCTGTCACCCTAGCAGGAGCAAGCCACGACGGTAGCGCGATTAAGTAGTATATTAAAAAGGACTCTGTTTTGTCTATTAAATTATATAAGAGTTTATTCTCATCTTACAATCAGAATATTATAATACTCATTTTGCACAAAAAGATTTCATTGTTTGACGCTTTACATAATGAATTTATTAACCACTTAATTTGTAGCTGTCTCGCTTTAAACTGATATTCTGTAAATGATAAGGTTGTGTTGAAGTTTAATAACCGAAAAACGAGTTTATTATAGAAATGGTTTATTCAGAAGTAATTTGTAGGCCTGTCTGTGATCGCGAAACAAAGAACGTAGATTGAGAAGAATACTTAGTTATAATATGAATAACTAGCTGACCCGCGCAACTTTGTCTGGGTCAACCCTTTTTTGCAACATTTTACACTTCTGCTCCGCACCAGCTGGTTGTAGCATGATGTTACATATAAACCTGCCTCTTCAATCACTTTATCTATCAAAAAAACCGCATCAAAATCCGTCGCGTAGTTTTAAAGATCCAAGCATACACAGGGACGTAAGGATATAGGGACCGAGAACGCGACTTTGTTTTATACTGTGTAGTGATACGTTATAATCTGTGGTTTTTCTCAAGATTTGGATTTAATGACAATGCATTTGATTTATTTTTATTTGCTTTTATTTTAACATTTAGTTTACAGCTAAAATATGAAATGAAATAAAATCAGATTTATTATAATGAGGGCGACTTGAAAGTATTCGTCAATTAAAAGTGTTATTTGATTTTGATAGTTTGCCCCAGGTTTGATATTCATTCAAATAACTAAAATAACCAATTCGTAATATGATTATAGTAAAATATATGTCTGTAACTTTTTTGACCTGAGTTAAAAATCTGTATGCACGCTAAATATCGCAGTTGACACACATTCAGTTTTATTTCCTAATAGCTCCGTTTACGAATGCAAAAAACATTTTACTGAATTTCATTTCAAACGTTCATTTATGCTGGTACACTTTTATGTATTGCAGTTTATTTGCCAAGTATAGTGTGCTGGGTGGATACAAGTATGAGAGCACATTTAGGTACTTGAATAAGCACAGAGTGTATTTGGAATGTTATTTAATGCGCTATTAAGTAGTTTAGTCCCGCTGTATATTGGGTCTTCTTCCTAGGTATGGTCTCCCTAGATAAGGTGGAAGTTCCTAAATAGACTTCGAACGCAGGTCGGCCCAAGCAAAGAGAACTGGTCTGTGGTGCGAGTGCGGAGTTACAACTCAGACCATAGGATAGGCAGTACGAGTGTGACGCCCCTGGTGTTGCAAACGTCCATAGGCCACGGTGGCTGCTTTCCATCAGGTGGGCCGTATGCTAGTCTGCCTCCTAAGTGGTATAAAGAAAAACCATGGCTCACCTGTTGAAGTGTGCTGCATGTCCATATATAGGTATTTGCACACCGGAAGATCTTATGAGCGCCTCCGAAGACGCAATCCAGGTGGCAGCACACTGGGAATACAGAATTTTGGATTGGAAATGAATTTGGAAGTTGATGCGACAGAGAGAAAGAGAAAAAGAAGAAACTTTGTTTTAAAAGTACACGGCCATCATTTTAATGCATGTCTTTTATAAAGATTAACTCCAGTTTTTAAGCCTTCGTAACAAACAAAGACAGCAACACATCATAATATTCTTACACACCAAAAAGTTTCACCATAACTATTATAAACCTTTTAATACTGAAGTGAGTAGCGGCGCTGCCGTGAAACAGATTACTACACTACGATGGCAAAAGCAAATATTACAGCCAAACAACATACAAACCAATTCATACATACAGATCAAATACATAAATATCCTTTTCTGTTATTTTTTTTATTACACTGTAGTCATAGCAAAATTAAAAGGTTTACATTCGACTGAATATTAGTGATATGAAAGCTCATAATTAGATTTATATCAGTGTATTTAGCTATATCCGTAATTAACATGATAACATTATTTTACCAGGCATACATGGTCTACAAAGGGCATGGAAAAGACGATCGGGAGAAGACCGGGAAGTTCAGATCACGGCCAGCAGACTCCACGTACACTATGACCACGAATAGAAGTGCCAGGTTCTGTGATAATATGACTGAGAGAGAACTTGAGGTGAGAATTAAGCGTGAATTCATTTCATTGTAGAATAGCATTATTTAGGCACCTGTACTGTCAAGAAGATGATTACTTCTAATAAATAATACTGGTAGGTAACTGTAATTACTGACCTCTCTAGTTAAGTTAAACTGCTTGTACTAGGAATAGGATTTCGCGTTCAGGTAGTCATCATTCTCATCGTTTTCTTAGTCTATTCCTAACTCAGTTGGGGTCGGCGTCCTAGTCTAACTAAGGGTCCTATCAGACAGAGAGCGGTCACGCGGTCAAGCGTTCTGCGTTCGCGTTCTGCGTTCGAGCGTGCTATTGCCCACGAACCCTGCTGTTGAACGCCTCCTGTGTGAATATATCTATGTAACGTAATAATAACACAAAGAACGCAAAACTGACTGCTTGAACGCTTGACCGCGCGACCGCTCTCTGTCTGATAGAACCCTAAGATGCGGCTGAATTTCGATGTTTTACATGAAGCGATTGCCGTCGGACCTCCACAACTAATTTGTATGATGTATGATATCGAAGTTCTGTAGCTAGGCTAGTCGGACTTTTGAGTGCTCCAACTACCCGTAACGATTGCCATAGATATTTGTTAACATATTTGCTCCGTAATGTAGAATTACAAATTCAAAACATTTTGATTCGAGACATGATTAGCTCAGCTTGTTTCATGTCATTTCGTTCTAGACCCATTTCAGCAACTTTTATTATTTTATTTATAATTTAATTCTGCCCATTATAATTTGAATCAGAAGAAAAATTAATTACTTCCGTTCAACTGCTCGCTCGCTATTTGAAGACGATTACTTTCAATCAGTTTAAACGAATTTTATTAAATCGCTACAAAAACTGTTTACTTTGCAGAAGACAAGCCTTGAATATTAATAGCAGCTGTCTAAATGATACTAAAATATACATTTACCATATTTTTAATAGGAGGAGTTTAGAAAAATATGTAACCAACTTGAAAAACTTAAAGAGCGATGTGGTACTGGTGCAGTTATTTCACGAAGGATTTCTGCGATGCAAGACGCTGCTTCGGTATATGATCGAAAACCTCCCGCTTCCGAACATTCCGCTCCTCTCAAACTTAATACCGTCTTCAGTGCTGTTGCTGATCGATTGATGTGTACCGTCACACCAGCTGAAGAATCTAGTAGTAGTGGTAGAGACATGCCTTTTGAAGCCCCTCCCGCTTACAGACATAAAACATTTAGTCCCACTAAAAGTAATACAGAAAATACAACCAGTAATGCGGAACAGAGTCAAACTGACGTCACAAGTGACTCACCCAAGAAACGCGTAGATTTAAATGAAGAAACCAAAGAAGATAAACAAAACGGAGTGTTCAAGATATCTGGTGAACCTAACTGTAGTGATATTAGACCACCAGAGGTAAGTAGGAACGGTTACAATAATAAAAGTGAGAAAACAAGTGAATTAAAATCAAGCCCCAGCAGTACAGAAACTGTTAAAGGTGTTAGATCTGGTCACGCAAGGACTCATGCTATAGTAATTAACTTAGATGATAAGAGTCGCTTTACTGAAGAGGTTACTGTCTAAAAAGACTGTACTTATGTTTTGTTTAGCGTAGATGTGAGTGTACTAAAGGTTTATAGGAATTGGAATCAACAAAATATACTTCTAGAAGTATTTGACTTTAGTCTTTCCTTAAGAGTACACTTATTTACACAAGCTTTATCAATATGTTTCTATGTATAAACATGACGAATGCAAACTTTCCCAGATAGTTTATCCATTGAAGATACAATAATTGTTTTAGAGCTGAATGAAGCTTTTCAAGAGAATGAAAGTAATTTTATTTTATAATTGAAGAAGCAAAATTTTACTAAAAATATATTTAGTATTCTCTTTTAGCTTAGCTATCCGAGAAACATTTCTTATTTCTGCGAATCTAACTTTAATCAAGATAAAAGTCAGACTTCACAGTGTGATGAAATTTTCATTTTGTCCGAACACTCTTTGAGCTTTTATGTTGTGCACATCAATGCGACAGAACGTCAAAATCAATAGTCAAAGGTTTGCTGCAAGTGTCAATACATAGACAAACGTGAAAGACACTAATTGGCAAACGGATAGGAGGCGTAGTTTCGTACTATATAATTTAAGAAAGTTGATTTACCTACTCAAATAGCCTGGACATGATAAAAATACTGATAAAACATTTACGCGTGTCACAATTTATCGTAAAAGAAATATAATTATTTTTATAAACAAATAAGTCCTAAAATCAAATCGTAAAAACACACATCGTTTCATAAACATTGATCCAGTGTACCTAGCTAATAAGTCTACGAGTACCCTTCAAACTGACGAAAGTAGTCATTTCACGAAGACCACTCATACTACGCGAACTTTATTAATAAAGAAAACCTTTACATTATTATGTGAGGTTCCATTGAAAACATGAATTGAAGAAGAATATTAGAAATATAATTGAAATGTATTTTGTGAGCTTCATTGTTCCCATACGTATAAATATTTTTTGTTCATCGAACAATTCCAAAACAGTTAAAATGCTACCCTTATATAGGTATCAAGTATTATTATGTTTTAGAAAATAAAGACGAAGGTTCAGGGTATTCCATTTTCTAAGAACATGAGAGTACTTCAGGAATCACCGTAAGCCATCACGGTAGAACGTACATACGGATCTAGGTAGTTCCACAAAATTCTGGAATATAACAATGAAAATTATAATACTGAATTGTTGTTTGATCTTTCTGCCTTTTTCCTTCGTTTTAGCCAAAACATGTAAGAGGCACTTGGTAATTTGGTTATATTCAGTACTGGTTATTGATTAGTATCATAAGAGTACAGTGTTTTGACTAGCTTATCCATAGTTTACGACTAATGTACAGATTTAAGTAAATGAACCTTTGGTACATTCATTTTTAGTATTTATATCGAAACTAGTCCCTACTGTGATTCTTAGTATTTATATATGATATGTTTTTTTAATAATACTTTCAATGATGCATATCAATACTTCAGTGTATATGGATGTTATAGTAATTTTGAAATAAGTATCGTTAAAGCCTACTTGGAATTTAAGTTTTTAAAAAAACAGTACCTACAATTCACAAAATAATTTAATTTAATAATTGTCCTTACATATGATGTTAGATTTTTCATAAATAAATAATTACTCTATTTTAGGAATGTGTTACCAGATGACAGGAATTACACATAATATTGAAATGTGAGAGCGCTTAGTATAGATGCAAAGAAACTTTAATTTCACCCTAAGATTATGACTGGTCTGTAAAATGGAGTATTCACGGAACAGAGTCGTCATGTTTACTTAAAAATACGCTTCTGTTAGATATTGCAGTTTATTCAAATAATAAAAAAGATCTCTTATTTAAATGTTATTCACTAGACTGACTATTATTTTCCATATTAAATATTCCATATAAAATCTCCAAGAAATTAACAAAATATAATAGCAACTAATATTGTTTCCTGGCAATATATTAAATTATAATAACGTTACAAGCTGCTATTCGGAAAGTTTCTGCGGTTATTAAAAATATTTAATAATTTGATTGTATTTAATGATTAAACCTGTAATATTAATAGCGTTCTTCGTAAATATATCTGTTATAGACGAATTCAATTCCAATTTGTTATTAATCTTGTGATTGATCGAATTTTGATGATCGTTTCTTGTTATATTGATTATAACCCTTATCCATTGTGTGAACTAATTTATAAGATTAATTTAGAGAAATATTTAAGTTTTTTTGTCAAATTTTATATAGTATAATTTGTACCATGTTAATATTATTGTGTATAAATATGTTTTTTTAATCAATGATGTCTTACGTTACTACTTCTGACGTTAAGTAGCAGTTGTAGATATGTATTAAATTGCAAAGCAATAATGTTGGAAATAAGAATTTTAATTTTATTTATAGTGGTCATTATGAACAATAAAGGATTGTTTCTTAAATTGTGGGTAGGAGAACAGACTTGGATGCGTACGGCGCGAACGATCTGTTGTCCTAAAGAGATTATATGGGGTGCTATATGGGGTAAGATAAAATATAGAAGCCATAAGTTTTCTCCCTATTGATAAGATAAATGTTTGTGTTACAACATTTTTTCCTTTTGTATAGTTGTCAGATTTATCCTATATATTCAAGGGTATATGCTTGTCTTTCTGAAGAAATCTAATAAATCACTTGTAAATAATATACTATGATGTATATCAATATTATGTGCTTCAAATATTTTATTGTTAAATACACTAGCTACAGATGCTTGGGTAGGAAAACTTTTTATATCCTGAATACTTCCAGAAGTTTCATCCAGACAATTAAGAATTAAAGAGTTTAGATACTTCTTTTGCAATTAGTGCTCAATAAAATGCTTTAACATTTAAAATTGTAGGTCGTAAAGATTTTAGGATTTGGATGAGAGTTAGATTTTGTAAGTCCTTTTTATTTCTTCACCTCGCCTGATGTTAAGCTGAAGGCAAAATACTTTCGAATAATACGATACAATTATTTCCAGGACACGTTTAGTTATGTCTTATTTATCAAAATAAGTCATTGAGTTTGAGACTATTAAAACAAACATAGGAAACTAGCGTCTACATATACAAGGTCTATACCTACAGAAATAAAATTTGAAGGTTCTCATACAATTACAGGCAGACAGAACAAATCGCAGCTATGAAGTTGTTGAACCAAACAAATCAAGAGACCTAATTTTTAAATATTTTATGTCTTCTTTAACAAAAAATTGGAAAGTTAAAATATTTGTAGTTTTCAAAATATCAGTTAAACATGAAGAAGTATGTAGTGACAATTTATTTTATGCGATTTGATGGTTAAAATTTGAAATATGAACCACTTCATTCTGCTGTTAAATTATTCAGAGAGCCTGTTTACAGAATTGTTTTATAAGACATTCGTGAATTAATTTCAATATCAGATTTAGTTTCGATGTCGTTCATAAATAAATTCTATTTCATTTAAAAATCTAAGCCTCATCCAAAGTTATTTGTATATTATATTAAGCCACGATGAAAGACAACTAGTGAATGTATTATTTGTATACATATAATTAAGCAATACTTACAATTTATATAATATTAAGTATATCATTCGTCTGGATTGTAAATATAATAATTATGTGCCATTAACTTTTATCCTTTTCAATATATAAAATGTTTACTTACATCTTTTCGTATTTTAGTTTATTATTTAATATGACAAAATTTCTATAATGTTATTTGGTATATCGGAAGTGTGTTTATTATAACTGGTACGCTAACAGGAGTTCTAGTTTCAACCCCTCCAAAGCATATAACATGATTTGTGCAAGGATTGGATTCATGTCAGTAGAAGTGTTGCCAGTCTGATGCCAAATTATGTAATCATCAATAAAAATTACATTATAACTGTTTTATTCAATAATACAGTAATAGAAAATTTTATAACTTCAGTGAACTATTTAAAAGTAATGTATAAAATTTCAATATCATGCTATACTTATTTTATATCAATGCCACTAACAATATTAATAGTAATCAATTTCATAATAATTCCATTTTACAATTTATAGGAATAAATAATTCGTAATTACACCCTACGTAAATACTTCGGTAATATTTGACTTTCGCCAAGCTCAACAAAGGTCTTTAATGTATATAATTTACATGCATCTGATTGCATATCATAAACGGGTTTTAACCGTACCGTACTATAAACTGATCTTTCATACAGTTCGTACGGTCAAACAATGCTCTCCTATTTTTAATAACTAATAATTCTATTTAGCAAAAATACACGCGTGTTAAAATTATAAACTTAATTTATCTTTAGCAATTTTGAAGGCTGTACATACTAACATTTCCTAAGATAAAGTATTCCTGTAAAATTATTTATACGTACAGACAGACAAACAAAACAAAGTTGCAAAAATTAAATTCATTGTATCTATTGTCAGTAGGCAGAGGTACGGAAATTGCAAAATTTTAATTCAAGTTTATTTTGATGAAATGTTGTTGAATCTCCTCGACTGCTTTCACTGTTACGTTCAATGTGCATGTTACAGAGGCAACAATCAAGATATTCGTTAGTCTTAGTTCGCCTTCCTTTTGTCGGTGTGTACCTGACACAATTGCAATAAGTTTTTTAACGTTTATGTGACAATTGTAGGACTGACTAATACAAATTTCAATAGTTTTGCTTTTATTAATAAGATCACAATGTGGTGTTTCAGAATCATTCCGTATATTATAAGTATAGTTGTAAGTTTTGTAAATAATGTAAATACATGATATTGAGGCTTTTAAATTATAATATGTCATTTAAATTGGTTCTCGGCTACAAAAATTTAGAAAAATTGTAAAATTTTTAATGGTATACTTTTCTAATAATCACAGTAATAATAAATGTATTTCGAGCAACGTTAAATCATAATTTTGGGTTAGTAAATTTTCGTTTCAATTTTATTATTATTTTATTACTGTTTGTACATTGACTTCTTTTGAATTTACAAGTTATAATTATTACATTATTTCAGTAAAAAATAACAATAGTATAGTGCCTATATACTTGTTACTCTTTTTAACCAACTTCAATAAAAAGGTAAGTTCTCAATTCATCGGAATCGTTTATTATTGTAAATGATAATAATGTGAGCAAATTATGTTTCACAAAAAAATGGTACCCTTATCGGCAATATAGGCAAAAAATTACAATCATTCGATTTATTGTTCACATAATCCAAACTCTTATTTTAACAAGAGCTGCACCCACAATCTTCGCACCTTGCATAATTATAGCGCATGAATATTGTAGAGTTTCTTATGAAAGGAAGTTCTTTTGTAGTTATAAAGTTTGATAAGAAATACAATCCTAGAAGAACAACCAACAAAAAGTAACTTTTGTACATAGACTGATGAAGTTTTTTAATATCTTATTTTCTGTTTTCAAAGCTTGTGCTACGATAGGGACGTAACACAACTCGAAGGGTAGTTTAATAACTTTTGCGGTATAGTTGGTCTGATGTTTTACATAATACAATAGTATCAGTGAAATAGCATATTTTGATAAAGGGCCACAGATACGATCCACCTAGAGCTACTCGTTTAGAAAGGTTATATCGAACTCGAACCGACTAAACCCGACAGACCCATCCATCTCCAAGGAGATGGCATTCTTTGGATATGGGGATCACGATGTCCACATCTAGAGATTTGCACTGCTGGTGGAGACGGGCACCAGTAGCGCAATTCTTTAAGCATACATCGTCGAGCTTGTCAACGAATTGGATGTAGATCATAACCTAGGACTAACGCTTATTGAATTGCAATGCAGTTCTAGGCTGTGCTCTACGACGAGGTCGTAAAGGATCTCGACGCTGTATGTTCAGAGAATTGCTTGCTGCAGTTCTATGATGTGCTCGTCTTCGAGTTCGTCGACTAGCTTGACGATGTATGCTTAGAGTAATGCACTGTGGGCTCGCGCTCAGGTATACACATTTTACCCTTTCCACTTTCATAATTATTTTCATACCAGCTCGCTGCTTGCGATGACATTTTTTTATCGTGGGCAATATTCCCATGTGTACCACCTATGCCAAAATTGGTGGTGGTGATTATGTCGGACTCAAAACGACTAAAACGCAAACCTGGCCTTTTAATACCAAATACACATAAATATACAATCAATTTGAGAGTACATTTATATACAAAGTCCTTAAAGCCTCGTTATGATAGACACCTATCAAATTTCCTTTTTCATTGAATTTTGTAAGTTACCTGTAACAAAATTTTCTGATTGATGATTTGAAATTTAATACTTCTGCTGTAATATTTTTTATAAGCCGTTTGACGTGAATTTGATTTACGGTTACAGTATCATGTTCAAATTACCATAAAAAGTTCAAGGGCCAAAATTTATTTACGATAAAGTTTCTATCTGAGAGAAAAAAGAAAAATTGAAAGAGTGCGGGAAGGTATCAATTTTGTTACCTGAAGTGAGATGGATGAAGGAAATTTAATATACTGCTTTTGAAATTTGTTGTTGGTTATAGACTATAAATCGCTGAACTCGGGAATAAGACATTAGGTAGGTACTTCATAATTATACTTGATCGCCAGTGGTCAGATTTTTATTTTCTGATTCACGAGAAAAATTGTTAGCGGATTAGTAGATGTATTATAATTTGGGTATTGACTCTCAAAAAATAAATAGATTCCTTTAATGGTTTTGAATGATATTATTTTGAACAATAGTTTTGTCTTTTACTAGGACTTAAAATTCGAATTCACATTCATTCAATATTATGATTTGATTTTAATTATTCTTCAGGCATAATTTCTTATGACTTTTAAAACAGTCAGATTATGTATCTTTTACACGATGAATAAGTAATTTTAAGTTTGTTGTTACTCATTTTATTTATCCTCTTTTAACTATTTCGGGATATTATATATATTTGTTGATTTTATGGAACAACCGTTATTTCGGCGCTGCACTGGTACAGTACACCATCATCGTGGCACTCGCAATAGCGCCGAAATATCGGTTGCTCCATAAAATCAACAAACATGGTAAAAATCTCGAAATATTTAACAGTGAATATGTAAATGACCATGTCAATCTAAAATCATACACTCTTTTTATTCTTCTGGTTTGTCCGAAAAATAGTCAAGTCAGTAAAGTCCGCTAAATTTTATCTTATTTTAACTAGATGAATAAATAGCTAATATCTATATGAATCTGAAGAAAGTAACCTCACTCAACCATGAAAAAGTAATGCGGTATCAGATGTAGATAGAGTATTTCTCCTAAAACAGCAATGCTACGAGGTCAGTCCCTTCGTAGACATTGGCTTAATGCTACGAGGTAAGTCCCTTCGTAGACATTGGCTTAATGCTACGAGGTAAGTCCCTTCGTAGACGTAATGCTATCTGAAAGATAAGCTATCTTACTTCTACTTTAATATCGCTTTTATCAATATTATGTTTTACTACTTACCTTGTACGACTACTTCTTACCACTTAGTAGGCAGACAAACACGCGGCCCACCTGATGGAAAAATCGTCACCGTGACCTATGGACGTTTACAACACCAGAGGTACTTACCTTGTAGTTTTTCTTCTACTTCATCTTAGCGTTAATACCAGACGCATCCAAATCTTTCAATTACCAGTCTAACTGCAGGCTTGCCTGTAATTCGATATTTCCCGTGAAGCGACTGCCATAAGACCTCCACAACCTATCAGTAAAATCGCATTGCAGTTACATCTGTTGTTGGCTTTTTAGGGCTCCAACTACCCGTAACGATTGGCTTAGATGTTCGTATGACAACCAGGATCGACGGCTTAACATGCTCTCTATGACATGACCAGATTCATACATACAAATTGCCCTGGCGGAGTAGCGGTCGCGTTCACACAACACCACAGAGGTTGTATTGTCTTTCCCTACGGGCAAAATTCTCGCTCCGGCACTAAATGTTAATTATTAGATATCACAGTTCAGCAAAACACTTCACTACATAGTATAAAATAAAGTCGCGTTCTCTGTCCCTATGTCCCTTTGTATGCTTAAATCTTTAAAACCACGGAATGGATTTTGATGCGGTTTGTTTTAATAGATAGAATGATTAAAGAGGAAGGTTTATATGTATATAACATCATGCTACAACCTACAGGTACGGAGCAGGAATGAAAAATGTTGAGAAACGGGGTGACGCAGACGAAGTTGCGCGGGTCAGCTAGTATTATAATAATTTATATTCTGAGAAGTGAGCAACACCTGTTACTCGATATTCATCACTGCTAGTTCAAATCACTTAAGCCATAAGACGTCCACTGCTGAACATAGGTCTCCCCCATCGACTTCCAATCCGACCGGTTGGAGGCGGTCTGAATCCAATGGGTACCCGCGACTTTGACTATGTCGTCCGTCCATCTCGCAGGAGGCCGTCCCACGCTTCGTCTACCGATACGCGGTCTCCATTCAAGAACCTTTCGGCTAGTTCAAGTATCGAATATTAATTAATTATTGGTTTTCCCTTTCAGTATTCGATTTTACTTAATACTAAGTACCTAAAAGCGAATTAAAATTTGGAATATAAATATATCTTAGTTATAAATTTTCTTTCGTAATTAGTTGGTAAAGGTCACTGACTGCCTTTTTTAAGTTTGTTCTATAAATTAATAAAGTTTATTGGACTCTTAGTTCGTGTTTATGTTATCAAAGTAAAAGTATGAATTATGTGTTCGAAAATTGAAAATGAATTTTAATTAATTAAAATTTGTTTTCAATTATTATAACGTGTTTCATAAACTGTTTAAACAGCTCTCGAAACTCATAGTTTGTGTTTATTTAGCTCTTATTAGTGTATGAGAAATGCCAGTAATTCCATAATGAAACAAGTGAAAAGTTTTGATTTGTCAATTTGGTTCCACTTTTTTGGGTTACAGTTACATTTCCGACAACCAATTGAAATGATATGATTACAATATGTATTGCATAAATCAATCACAATATGATTACTACATAATGCATTGTGATTGATTTATGCATAAATGATAAGAATATATGAAACTATGTCGTCGATAATAGGAAGATGTTGTTGACTATCTAAATAAAAAAGTTGATAAAAGTATTTGTGTATTCATTTTACTTTCACTCAATCAAATTATCGTATTCCACAACTGGTCATAAGCCTCTCCCAATATTGGGAAGCTTTGGCCTACTGTTATCACGCTGGCCAGATGGGTTGGTACAGATTTTTATTCCAAGTCATACTTCTCTCGAAGTGATTTCTGCTGCGTATATTTTCGTTTCTCGCCTCTTACGAGGCCCTTCGGATGAGATGGGATCGTCACAGGTGAATGTAGTGGAAGGACTCAGATTAGGACACCTATCTAAAAAAGAGTTCTAACAGACTTGAGTAGGCGGTAGGTATAAATTAAATACTAAACTATTCCTACCCAAACATAGATGACATTTTCCTAATCAACCTAATCCTTAATTTCCCACGGATTATTCCTTTCATTAGCGCAGCGGTGTGGTTATCTCTACTTAAACTGAATGCCGTCTTTGATCGAACTACTCTCAAGCTACTCAGCAACTAACGATGAATTCGGGGTGAGAGGTGATCTGTTTGCCTCGCGTGGAAACGATGGTGTTCACGTCTTACCTTGAAAAGAAAGCACCACTATACAGGGCTTGAAACCGGTTTAGAAAATACCGGTTAATAAAGGTTAAACCCGATTTTTACTAAAGGTTTCATTCCGAGCGAAACCAGAATGGGAACCATACTAAAACCTTAATAAACCGGTTTAATCCAGAGCGACACGTACCTACACGCGTCGGCATCGCTTGAACTAAGCACGTCACAACTTGCTTGTAATTGTTTAGAGAGTGATGCATTTATTTAAACGATTGCTAACTTCGAGTGGGCTAAGTTATTGGTAATTTCGCAGCTTTGCTCCTACTTATTTTAGGTTTTTCAAGTTAAGAATGGGTTTATCGTTTAAAATACGTTATAACTACTGGTGGTAGAAATTTGATGGAACAAATTTGTCACAAATTTTGACCGGGTGGGTAGCAACCTCGGTTGAATTGCGTTCAGGGGTCAGCAAGTATATAGCCGGGCAGAGGTGGTGGTAGTCGCAGCATTAGTGGGACCAGTGGGTCTTGGCGTAGTCTGATGGGGATGGTGCGGGGTGACCCGCCGAGCAGGGAGACCCGTAGAAACTGGTGTCGCGGGCCGCTCGCGGCATAGTAGGTACAGGGGCCCAACTGGGGCTAACCACCCTGGGAGACTGCCTCACCAGGCCGCGCATAATCCTAATATGGTTCGTCGTGTCGATTGGTGACCGGATGTGGGAACCCGCCGACCATATTCAGGTGGGCGGCTCCTTCCGTTCGGCGCGTCGGCTCTCGCCATGCCTCACAACCACAGATAAAACCAATCTCCTGCGCTTTATTACGCGGTGCTGCCACGACAATCACCTTTTTTTTTCACGCCTTCTCTTACCCCCTACCATGGCAGTACATATCAAAGATTATGGCAACACAGCGGCTCTTCATTCTCCTACTAGCTCGCTTTTTGAGGTGGAGTCTCCATGCAAACTTCAACGCCGTCCACTAACAACTAGAGGAGCCACGCTCTTTCTGACGGAGACACAAATATGACGCATGACGACACGACCTGCCTGCTCTACCCCTTTCCATGTTCCAAAGGAAAATTTCCGTGCCAGAGCCGGGGAGTGCGTGTTTGTTAGGGCGGATGTTTGTTGTCGTCGTTTGCGCTGCCTTGAGGACCCATCCTTTTCTGTCCCGTGGGTACACGTAGACCATAGCTGTACGAGGCAAATCTATGTGCGCCGTTACCGTTGCCATACCGGAGATGCTGAGACCACACGATTCTTTGAATGTTTGAGTCAGGCGGCAGATGAGGCGAAGGAGCGGTTTCCGAACGCTGAGTAGATATTTTTGGGGGTTCCAAGGTGCCTTTCATAGCACCCCCACGACCAGTGCAGGGAAATCGGCGTCTCTGGCACTACTCGTCAGCGGACTGGGATATACTGCGTGACTATTTTGCGTCTATCCCTTGGGTTGAGCGCTGCTTTATAGGTAAAGACCCATTGGATAGTGCAACTGCTGTCGTCTGTGAGATCAGTTTGGGTATGAAGTACTATATCCCATTCACTGATGTCACCGGTGCCCGCGGAGTGCGCCCTTGATTCGGGCGTGAGCAGAGGCTGTTTATCATAAACAGTCTGCGTTTCGTGCTTGTAAGGCGCAACGATTCCAACATAGGGTACTTAAGGCAGCGTACAACAAAGCCACTAGGGTCTGCAAAATGCCCAGCGCATAGCATAGGTTGGTCAAGAACTAGTGGCGCATCCCACGGGCAGCCGTGGCTACTGGCTACTGGCCAAAACCGTGCAAGCTAAATTCTGCCAGCCCCGCAGCCCAGCTGCCGCTGCCCCTCCCCCCACCCCCCTGCGCAACCCTGATGGATCCCTGGCCCATGAGCCGCAAGAGAAAACAATTTTTCTGGTTAATCTATTTACGGCCAACTCCCGTATCGACGACTGTGGTATGCAGCCACCGACCACCCAACAGTGACCACGCAATGCCTGATATCCGTATCAGGCAACGCGACGTCCGTGAAGTACTGCAGTCACTCGTTGTGCGGAAAACCAGTGGTCCGGATGGTATACCAGCGGTGGTTCTTCAAAAATGTGCAGCGGAGTTGTCTACAATGCTCACGCGGCTGTACCGACTCTCCCACATTTCGGGTACAGTGCCGACGGCGTGGAAAGAGGCGAATGTACAGCCGATTCCCAAGAAGGGAGATCGCTCAGACTCAGCCAACTATCGACCCATAGCCGTCACCTAAGTGCTGTGTAAAGTTTTTGAGCACCTTATCAACACACAGCTCATGCGTCACCTAGAGGATCACTCTCTAATTAATGACCGGCAATAAGGTTTCAGGCCGAAACGGTCAACGGGTGATCTTCTGCGGTATATAACCTATCTTTGGGGTGAGGCTATGGACAAGCATGGTGAGTCACTGGCTATTAGCCTGGACATCGCTATAGCTTTTCATAGAGTCTGGCACATATCGCTTCTTAGCTAACTACCAACCTTCGGTCGGCCTCCAAGACTGTGCAATTGGGTTAGCAACCTAGCAAGCTAGCAAGCTTCTTGCAGGGGCGCCGCATTCGCGTTCTTTGTGATGGATGAGCTTCGGAGTTCCTGCAGGTAAATGCTGGCTCTCTCCTTTCGTTCCTCATCGCACTCTTCAGAGCACGCCATTTCCATTTCAGGATAACCTCAATATACTCGGTATGGATGTTCGCTGCAAACTGAAGAACAAGAACTATATCGAGAGCATCATCAAAACAGCTTCTCGTAAACTCGGAGTCCTGAACAGAGTGAGACGTTTTTTCACGCCGAAGCAGCGGTGTCTTCTTTACAAGACACAAATTCGCTCCTGCGTGGAATACTGCTCGCATCTCTGGGATGGCTCCGCAAAGTACTTATTAGATGCTCTCGACAAGTTGCAGCGATGTGCGATCTGCATTATTGGGAGTCTTATTTTTATTTCATAATTAAAACACAGAACTTGTGATTTAGTTTTGTTCATTATAAAATATGCAATATAATAATTAAATAATTATTTGGGCTAATAATATTAATAATAATAATAATTGATTGAGTAAAAAAAACATGTCAGTCAAAAATGAGTAGGTAATTGTCAAAAAATAAAAGTCATATTATATATAATTAAAATTATAGGGAGTTAATACATGCCATTATCAAAAGATTTTTTATCAATATCATTTATCAATAAAATATTTTATTAGAAAAATTGTTCTTATAATATTTTGATAATTAAAATAAATAAATTTTATTAAAAAAAAATTGTATTAAATTGAAAATGGACTGCGCATACAGTCCACGCGACCGACGACACTCGCACTAAGTACACTTTAGTGACTCCCTTCACCACTCCTTTAAAAGTATCTGGAAGCACATTAGCCCTACGCTTGAAAATTGAAATTTTGTACTAGTGGATAACACATGTAGACCGCGCGAATTGAATTCGAATGGTGGCGTCGAGGTTGTCGGTAAGAGCGAAATCAAAACCTTTATTAACCGGTAAATTGAGTCCCTATATAATTTCGCTCTTGAAGAAAACAGGTTTTTTAGCGGTTAAGGTAGAGTCAAACCTAAATGAAACGCTCCCAGGTACTTACACTGAAACCGGTTTGATACATTAACCGGTAAACAAGCCCTGCCACTATATGCTTCTACTAGGGTAACAGACGACCTCATTTGTCACTGTCAGACCTGCACTCGTAGAAGACGCAAATCGTACCTACTCAGAAGTTAACTAAATGAGAAACAACTCAGAAACCGAATTCTTGGAAATTCGATCTATCTACTCCGCCTAATATGTATAACATTAAGATATTTTGGTACCTGTCATGTTGATTCTCAAATATTCCTTACTGTCAAAATAAAAGTGACATATTTGAACACAGAATATAAATGCAACTGTTTTTGAAGCCTGTCAGAACGTCCGTCACATGCCAAGTTACATCATTCTTCACTTGACAATGAAAAAAAAACAAGACCACAACGACTATACCTTGTATACCGAAATAACAAAGAAAGTCCCTTTAAATTCATGAGGCATTTTTGCTCATTTTTGTTGAAGGACGAACGATAGGTTATGAATGTATTATTGTGTCAGAGACTTCCTTACTTTTCACATAAGTTTGTAACGTCTAGGTGAAGTAATGGATTGATTTAATTTCCTTGCAATTTACACCGCATAGCAAGGAATCAGGTCAAAAGTTTTTCCAAACTTATTCAGATGCAACATTTTCGGTTAGAAACATAGAATGGCATAAAAAGTATTTATGACGTTTCATACTTTGAATCGAACAAGCATGAATAATTACAATAAAAGTTTAGACATGTGTCAATGAATTTAAAGAAAGTTTTTTAAATCATTAACGTCTTATATTAAGATTCATACTGTCGAAGTTATCTTTCATTGCATGAAAAACGCTCAACAATGACACTAATACCCCGTCTACCTCACACTCCTCACACATACCTACCCTTATGTTACATAATACAAATCTAATAAGTTTTCATTCGCCGGTGTGAGCAATACTAAAATGCCTTATTAGTTTTTTCCTTTGAGCTTCGCCTCTATTTCGGGGGACGAGAACTCAAGCACTCTGCCACTGCGTCATATTTTCTTGTCTTCTGTTAATTTACTGGCTTTAATTTCCGGGGCTCTGTTTTGCGTATAAAATTCCACTTACTGCAGAGAGAAAGAAAAATGAACTTTATTTTTCAGACTAAGAGTTCATGTCACATTGTTAGGAATGTTTATCTCTTGATCTAAAACGTCTAGTTTGTTTTTAAGAATTTGGTGTCCCTTAGAATTTCTGTTAGCAATCAAAAGGTTAAATTTCGTCGGAGGTAGGTATTGAATATTTGATTAGGTAATCTTAGAGTAAATTTTAAGAGGATCAGACGTCCTCTTAAAATTACTCAAGATGAGAGACTGGGGATAACAGGATTGTTTCTGAAAATTTGATGTCACATTCCTGCAAAAGTATTTTTTGTAAAGGTAGCTACGTATTTGAATGATATGCATGGATTTCAATACAAAATCTGAAAGGAGGTTAGATGATTACGTATGTGAAATATTCCGCAAGTGCGAAGAACAAACCTCGACACGCATTTCACCTCTACACGAGCTATTTACAAGGAGGTTCCTCGTTTAGCTTCATGAATATTTAAGCGTCTTCATATTTATCCTCACTATATAGGTACGTACACAAAACTTTCAGTGCAATAAGATATTAATCTTCACAGCCAAATATTAGTTTAACGAAAACATTTTTACTATATTACAAATATTGAACCACGGTCCCCCATATTTGTTGTTGACACGATCAAAGACTGCTTGGAGTAGCCGTCAATCTTGTGATTGATGGATTGACGGCTTCTTGTGGGTTATTTTGATCGATACAATATCAATCGTTGTTAGATGAAGAAGGTTTTCGTTATAGTGATATGGTACGAAATATAGCAATACTGGACTAGGAGCATTTAAAGAATGATGTGCTCTTACAATACTTCTTTTTAAGTCGACCCACCAGTTGGAAAGTGGTTATCATAGCATATAGACGCGTGTATCATAATGGCTGTTAAACTCGTGCTTCTAATCCCTTTTTTTCCTTTTTATCGTGCTCAAAATCCCCACGGATAGCACCTCCCAGTGAAACCAGTGGAGGTGATTATGTCGGAGTCGAACCAACTAAAACGCACGCCGTCCATGGGTCGTTGATTGCTGGAGGTGAGATTATACAAGATATATCTCTCGCACCCCGGCAGACCCAAGGACATCTCTTTTGAGATGATGTGAACCATGGTGTCCCCATCTAGCCCCCGGATATGGGGAGACGCACTTTGCCGTGCTGCTAATCCTGAAGCAACCTTCATTACACAGCGTGTGATGAAGCTCCTTTCACACCGCAGAGTTACCGTACACGGTTTCCGGTCATAATATGTGAGAATAGACTTCCTGTCAATTGTGAGCGGTAAGAAAGTAGGCATGGGTATCAAATCACATCTATTTTTTTTATATAATATCACGCCTATATCCTCGAAGGGGTAGGCAGAGGTGCAAGCACCCACATTTCGCCAGACTATGTTTAGGTCCCTATGTAATAGGTGGCGAGCCTATTGCCATAAGCCGGGCACTTATAAACCTGCGATAAATGCACACATAACTTCGAAAAGAATCGAGTCATTGGTGTGTGCCATGGTAAAACCTGGGATCGAACCCGAGACCTCGTCTCAGCAGTCCATTACTCATACCACTAGGCTACCGCGGTTACAAAATTATTGATGGCAAAATTTCAAAATAGCGATTACAAACCATGTTCGTTAAATAAAATTGTTCTAAGTACCATACTTTGATTGTGGATGAAAGCCACTCAATTTGAAGTAAAAAAATAAATATTTGTTCTTTGTAAGTGCTTTATATCTCAAAAAAGGTAAAACATCTCTTGTCAAAAGAGTAGCCGCTTCGATTTTTTTTTTATTAACCCTCCTCACTCAAAAGTGGATGGCTTTTATTTAATTTATATTTAGAAATTTGCGTTCAATAAGTTTGAACATTTTTATACCTGTAGTGGCTAACTTGCCATTCATTACCCGTGATTTTGTCTATGTGGATCCACCTTTGTTTTAATTTTAAATCAACTCATAGAATCAAATAATCAATTTCGTTTATTCAGTTTAGGCACATAAAGAGCACTTATGAATGTCATAGTTTTACATAAATTATATACCTACATTTGTCAAAAATATTATAATTTTATAATAAAAAAGTATTTACTTGGTAAATAAATCATTCGAAAATGATTCTTTCGCTGGTTCGGTACTTAAATCTACTGAGAAGAGACCAGCAAGAAACTCAGGTAGATTATCGTTATCCTTTATTTTCTTTTTAATTAGTTCTGTATATATAATACTAGCTGATGCCCACGGCTTCGCCCGCGTGGAATTTTGTTCCCGTTCCCGCAACCCTTGGGAACCTTTTCCCGGGATAAAAAGTAGCCTATGTGTTATTCCAGGTTCTAATCTACCCCTGTACCAAATTTCAACCAAATCAGTCCAGCCGTTTATGCGTGAAAGAGGAACAAACATCCATCCATACATCCATCCAAACAAACTTTCGCCTTTATAATATTAGTAGGATTAATAAGTTATGGGTGCAAGAGCAAGAGATTATTATGACCATGCATTTTTATCATCAAGATATTCGTCCACTTTATAATAACTTTATTTCATTAAACATCTTTTTACCTCTATTTTAAACTTATTAAGTGGCAGGTCAGCCAAATCCTGAGGAACTAAATATGTTTTGCGTGATTGTGTAACATATTATACAAACATGCATATGCATCCCAGTCATCATCATCTTCTCAGTTTGCTAACACCTGTTTTCCTTTAGGGTATGCAGAAACAACAGCCCGCCATTTGCTCGTATAGCTATTATATACACTTCACGAGTTTCTTCTACATTTTTTTATCGTAACTCTACTATTATGTTGGACTAGAACCGAACCGACTAAAACCAGTTAGTTCTACTATGGATTGATTAATTGAATATATTTCAAACATGATGTTATATACATATAAACCTCTCTCTTTAACCATTCTATATATTAAAAAAACCGCATCAAAATCCGTTGCGTAGTTTTAAAGATTTAAGCATACAAAGGGACATAGGGACAGAAATTGCGACTTTATTTTTTACTATTTAGTGATAGTGATAATGAATGAGAATCTACCGGTTATAATTATATTTAGGATTAATGTACCGTAGCGCTCCCTTGGATAGTATTGTGATGATAATTATATTATGTCTAACCTATATTACTCAGTCGTAACATACCTTTCTATTGGTAATAGAATTTTCAAAATCGCATGGCAAGATATGGGTTTGCCTAATTTCTATTCTGCCGAGAAGCACGCAGCCAAAACAAAACATTTCCTCTTTTTTATAATATAATATAGATATATGCTAGCTATTGTTTCCACTTCCTGCTATTTGCTTGTCCATCACGAACTTCACTTAACCAGTCCATTAGCGTAGGAAGCCTTTGGAGGATAAAAGTACCGTATTTCAAGGAAATACGTTGTTAAATAGCTTATTAGTGACCTCGACCTCGCAATTTATATCTTCAAAGGCTATAAACAAAACTCTTGAAAAACGTTAGAAGTTGCATTGAAAAGTAAAAAATCCACAAAGAAAATTACAACTAAGTTATGAGCTTGTAAATAAAAGCAAAATTAAATACTTTTTGGAGTTTACGCGAATATCACACATTGACGGATTTGTGAACTGAACAGTGGATCGGACAGCGTGGCATCAAGACATAACATTGAGTGTAGACGTTACAACTTGTGGCACATTGGCACACAAACTAGAGTTGTGTTGACACGGCCACTAGTCGATCGATGATTTCATTTAAGCTCAATTATGATGCAAATGAATAATCGACGGACACGCTCTTTTGACACGGTCACGGAAAAATGTTATGATCGTATAGAGAAGGGAGTAAGGGGGGTAGGGAAGAAAGTTGAGAGAGTCTCTGTGCTGTAAGTTCAGAAGACAAAGAATGGTTTCTCGGTCTTTCCACGTGCAATAAAAAACCTCTCTACTCACCGCTGGAAATACAACATGAGGTTATTATTACCGCAGTATTCTGTAGGACGGAGGTACTTCCACAGTCAGACTGTTCAATTAGGACGGGAGATACCGTCATGTCCTACCTCCATATTGGTTAATTTACTTGCAACAATCATGCTAGGCGAGCGACAATAGTAAGCATATTCCCAAGTGAAATGTTGTTCTAGATTCGGGTATTCTCCATTCGATGTAAGAAAAACATGGCACTAATAATTCCCAATAAATATAAACAGTGTTCTCAGGTTTATAAAAAGCCAAATCTCATATAAATAAATAGGTAAACATACATTTTATTGGCATACTAGTAGAACTCGATATACGGTAAAATGTAAACAATAAAATATGCAACAGACCAAGGAAAATGAAGTGAGATAGATGAAAGTGGTCTTTTTTATCGTGCGCAACATTCCCACGGATACCACCTCCACCAAAACCGATGGAAGTGATTATGTCGGACTCGAACCGACCAAAACGCACGCCGTCCATGGGTCCTCAATTGCCGGAGGTGAGATTATACAAGACATATCTCTCGCACCCCGACAGACCCGGGAGATGAAAGTAGCCTGAAGCTAGCGCTGATGTGTCACAATGCTATGAAGATGTTCAACAAGCTAATTTTAGAAATATATTAGTTCCCGTACTAACGAGTTCTAAGAGCATTTATTGTTAAGGTTTTCTCGGTTCCTTCACATAAAACAAGAAGACGAAGTAGGTTTATTAATGATGGCATATTATTTTTGAAGCTCTAACTTTTAGTTAACCTTAAAAGGTTGGTTATGGCAATAAATTATCCCTAGTAAGTTGAGATATAAGGACGAGAACCTGTACCTATATTTACAGATTTGTATGTGTATTAATAGAAAATCGATACACTCAAAATGATTGTCTAAATTTCAATTCATGGTTCATTTTGACTAAGTACCAATCTCGATTGTAAATAATGGCTATAGAGAATCCCGGTAATTTACTGATTTTCGTGATTGATGATTCAATTTGTGCATCAATGTAACTATTGAAGTGCTCTTAGTCATTAATCATCACAGAGTTAAACTCAACACTTTCATCAGCGGTGAATCTCGTACAGTTTCAAAACAGAACTATAGTAGTGGCACGCTATGATGGTCGGTTTGACACGAACGGTTTTGCTCGTTTTCTTTATAAAACGAATAAAAGAAATAACAATTCTCTCACTCTCATTTCACCATACATCAAATTGAAAAGGCCAGCGTAAATGCCAACGTCAAATATGTTATTGTCAGGGAACACGCGGATTGGAATTTTTAATTTACAAAAGTGAAAGGTACCATAAATCTACAACCGTCTATTATATTCTCAGCTTAGCGACGCGTCCGTATATTTTTTACCAAATTGTTGGGTTACGAAAACTTTACAGAAATTATGAAGACCAATTAGGAGGGAAATGTTTCTGCTGTTGATTAACATGAACATGATGACACTAGGATGAAGCAAATGAAGAAGAAGAACAATAAAATTTACCATGAAAAGGTAAAGTAGGTACCACCACTTTGCTCACGACGATGGTAAGATGTGCAAGCTCGTGGGCTGCCGCGATAAAGTAATGCTCGAGAAGGAGACGGCGGAGCGGATTCGGAGGAGACTCTGAGCCCACACAGCTCGCGACGAGCGGAGACAACTCGTCACAAAATTGCCTCCATCCTCCATTAGCACGGGCCTGGAGGTGACAGGTGTAGCCCCCTGTCACCCTAGCAGAAGGCGCGCGGCGGTAGTGCAAAGTGCGTCTCCCCATATTCAGAGGCTAGATTATAGAAACACCATGGTTCCCACATTAGGGGAAGGGGGGCATTCTGTAAGAGATGTCCCCGGGTCTGCCGGGGTGTGAGAGATACGTCTTGTATAATCTCACCTTCGGCAACCAAAGACCAATAAACATCTTGCGTTTAGTTGGTTCGAGTCCGATATAACTTCTCTCACCGGTGTCGGTGGGATCGGTATCCCTGGGGAATTATACTTTATATAGTAGTAGTAGTACATAAACACTTTATAGTAGGATTAAATAACAGAAATATTACGAAGTTTGATTTTATTATGTTCACAATTTTATTAGTAACATTGATTCATTAAAAAAATATCCCTATCCTCCCTGCGAAGATATAGGTAAGTATATAATTATAAAGGATTCCCTAATAGAAAATGATATCTCAAATGACTGTGTTGTTTATAGGGCAATCAGCTTGGATCTAACATGACTGGGGTTCCCGCGAGTCTCATTATAAAAGGATTATTGGTAAGAGCGCATGGTCCAAAATATAAATTATCTTTCAAATACTTATCATAATCTTAATATCTATAATCATCTTATTTATTTATTTAGATTTTATGCACAAATACTTTTTTTTTTAATTTATGGTACGTCAATTTGACTTCACCTCTCCCGAGGGTAAGCTAATGGCAAAGTATCAGGAAGATGGTCACCATTACAAACACCTTGACGGCCTCATCAGATGCTTTCTCACGCACCGCTTAAAGAACCCGGGACTGTAGAAAGAATGAAACACGTGCGCTGGTAAGGAATTCAAAGACTTAATGGTGCGGCAGAGGAAAAACTCACCGAACCGCTTGGTTCTTGATGAAATATTCTGCACCGTATGCGATTGTACAAAGGCAGACTTAATGCTATTAGCATTTTCTACTAGTCAACCTTATGGTGATGCAGAGACTTGTTAAGGTTTGGTTTTGTTTGTATTTGCTCGAAGTGTTATGGTGAATCCACTCTACTGTGGTGTTATTGGACTTTTCTAGAATGTACTACAGTAAACATAATAATATACTTAAATTAAACTTATATAAATATGTATATAGGTAATGTAAACAAATATCCTATACTAGAATATCTACAGACTACACACATAATATATTCAAAATACATACATACATATATACATACACACATACATATTATATATTATATGGAAAGATCTTATAAATATTTTATTCTCTTACGAGCTAGTCCTGGACCCAGATTCAGCTAATTTTATGTACCTGTTTAGTTACTTAAATAAAGGTAAACAATATTGTGGCAACTCTTTATTAAAACACACGTTAAACAAATAAACTAGGCTAACTAACTGATGGTTCGATACCGGTTTTTAGTCTCTAAAATGCATTTCTAAGCAGAAAAATATTTCTATACTGTGTTTATAAACAAAACATTTCAAAAGACAGCCCAAGATTGTTTACATTTATTTAAGTACCTAAACAAATCGACTATAGTAGCTAATGGCAGTGGCCATACCTCAGTGTTAAGGTAGCGGTTTTAGAATATATCCTGGTCCCTTTGATTTTTTTTTCTGTAATTAATTAAATTACATACCTACATAAATATGGTGTAATCCATACATTTGTTGGTTCTGGGGTAAGATTGACGAAATCCTTTAAGGCTTTAAGTCCAGTATGAAAAAATTACACCATTTCCCTCCAAAATATCCCATCAAATTTATTTGAATAATGGCCACCATTATAGAAGCTTTTCCTAAAATGGTGGTCCCTACTTTGACGGCCTCGACAGATGCTTTTCATGCTCCGCTTAAAGGCCCCGGGATCCTCTTGCCTGAAACTTTGCGTTCAGCTTACCATCAGGTGAGGTGAAGTTAAATTGACGTGCCATAAATAAAAAAAGTCGCATATATCTTGTACCACGCACTAGTAAACCATAACGATGATCGATAGGCCGCGAGTCTAAGAAACGTATTGCGTTCTCTTAACGTCTGTATTTTGTGCCTATTCCCATAAAGTTTTTTATTTTTTTCACAGGAGTACCATAGAATGTTATATATTTATTTGAAAAGTAGATATCTCAATATCAACTTTTCTAATTTGAGGGAGTCGACTCCAAAAGTTCCTGGAAGCCCTAAAATTTATAATCCTAAGTCTAAAACTATTCTAGTCTCTAAAACTATTTATGTTACATAGATAGCGTCAATAAAATAAATTAGATCGATGTCTTGTTGCTTCATAGAAATATAAGTAAACTCATGCAAACATCGCAATGTTTACTTTTCTCGATCTAAATGAATTGAAATAGTTAGCATACTGATCGCTTTGAAATTTCATTACATACCACTCGCAATAATGGAAGCTAATTACTAGTAAATGTGGTGCAAAATATAAACGTAACAGTGTATGAGTGTTAGCATTAACTTAATAAAGATATTTAAAATTACATACGAGTATTACACTCACAGTAAACCTCACCGAAAGCTAAATAACCAGTATTCACAAAACAACTCATAATTGAAGTAATTATGAAATTACATTTTTTATGAGACGTAATTTGTATAATATGATTACGGTTTTATCTGGCCGGAGTTTCGTTTCGTAACTTGATTACTTACTTGACTTGGGTTTCAGTTGATTGCATAAGTTAAAATATACATTTTAGATGACCAACTTATGAAGTTACCAAATGAAACATCTTCACAATTGAGACATAACGCATCAGTACTTTTTGAGGCTTTATGCGTTAAAGATAGCCCATTTAGAACGATTTATGAAAAGGAACACGCGTTACCCTTGGTGTTGCAAACGTCCATAGGCCACGGTAACCTCTTTCCATCTGCCACCTAAGTGGTATAGAAAAAATTGGTTGCCTGTAAAGTCGGTATACGGGCGAAAGTTTTACGTGACAACGACTTTGAGTGGTAAAATAATTTTAATGTGAATATTCATTCGTCGAGTGGAAGGGACGCGTGCCTTTCACTTTTTATGTCTGTCTCTCTCGCTCTTAGGCGGGCTAACCATGCCCGAGTGGAAGGGACGCGTGCCTCTCACTCGCTCTCATTGTGAGCGCATAACGTGAGCGGAGCGTAACGCAGTTTCTTGAAGTGTCACCCGGCAAGCCAATTTATAAGACGTTGTCACGTCAAAAAAGAATATTTCAACCAACAAAAGCCAGCAGCACCTAATTCTAGTGTCCTAAATCATCATCTCTGAGCCTATTCCCAACTCAGTTGGGGTCGGCTTTTTAGTCTGACTAGGATGCAGCTGAACTTCGATATTTTCCGTGATGCAACTGCCATCGGACCTCCACAACCAAATTGGCGATATATAGGCTGGTCGGACTTTTGAGTGCTCCAACTACCCGTAACGACTGCTAAAGATGTTCGTATGGCAACCGGGACCGACGGCGTATATTCATGCATACAGATATTTGAACTGAGCGTTGATCGAACCCGCGTAGCAGTCGCGTTTACCTTCCGCCACGCAACAGAGGCTGTCTCAGTGCCTCCCATTTCTCCTAAATTAATCAATCAATTAGGCTATCGCAGTCCATTGCCGGACATGGGCCTTTCCCAAGGCGCGCCACTGCTCCCTATCTTCCACTCTCCCAGCCACCTTTCTCAGGTCATCAGTCCATCTAGCTAGAGGGCGTCCTACCTTCCGTTTGCCTTCTCGCGGTCTCCACTCATGGACTCGTTTAATCAAACAGCCATTGGTCCTCTGGCAGATGTGGCCCGCCCATTTCCACTTTAGTTTCGTTAGTCTCCTAAATATTGAAAGTCACAAGTATTAACTAACACTACAGTACATGGATCTATTACTTTGTTTTAGTTAGAACAATGTATACAACCCCACAAATAGGTGGGTTCACTTTAGTTTGTATTTCTCTGAGGTAAAGTTCACATGTCGCGAAGTTGTATTGTTTGTGTGTACTACATTTTACTTCTAAACGGAACAGTATCTAGGGAAGCAAAGAAAATACAAATGTGCTGTAATTAACTTAACTTAAAAGTCGCAACTATTGGGTACAACGGCGACCTCATCCCTTACCGTGGGTGTCGAGACTATATTGTTTCGATTTGAAATTTTAGTAGAACGCGGTAGCCTAGTGGTATGGGTAATGGACTGCTGAGACGAGGTCTCGAGTTCGATCCCAGGTTTTACCATGGCACACACTAATGACTTTTAGATGCTTTTCGAAGTGATGTGTGTATTTATCGCAGGTTTATAAGAGCCCGGTTAATGGCAATAGGCTCGCCACCTATTACATTAGGACCTAAACATAAACTGGAGAAATGTGGTTGCTAGCACCTCTGCCTACGCCGTCGGGGATATAGGCGTGATATTATAAAAAAAAAAATTATACCAGTGAAGGCACAGGGCTCACTGAATGTACGAAGTGGTTACCGTGGCCTATGGATGTTTACAACACCAGAGGCGTCACGTCATGCTACCGACTCTACATTTAATGCTTTCCTTGAAGATGTGGGCGGGATGGGGGATAAAGTGAAGGTTAAAAGAGCTTCTGTGCCGCAAGTGCAGGAGATGAGTTGGTCAGTAAAAATACCAGCCCAAAAATCAATATCAATATTGCAGAGCGATTTTATTTACACAAACATTATAAAAAAACATTGTTGTAACACCCATCGAAATAATTGATAAAATAAACATATGAAAGCCAATTAAAAATTAGAATTAGAATAGAAATTTAATTGTAAGCAAAGATAAGCACGTAAAGAAAAACAATATTAAAAAAAGAAACAAAAACACACAACACAATTCTGTGCCGAAAATTACTAAAACCAGTAATAACCCATGCTGCACTTTCGCCTTTGAATGAATTAAGACTTAATAGTCTTCTTGCTGAGGGCACACTGACTAAAAAGGGATCAATGTCATACTGTCTACATAGGTTACTAAAGTTTCTACTTGCTCGCACCAGATAGCTGTTCTGTGGTAACAAAATGTACAAAACAATTAGTTTGTTACTAATTACTTATCAATGTTTAGGTACTTAAATAAAGGTAAACAATCTTGTGGCAACTTTTTATAAATACACAATAATATATGGTAAACAAATAAACTAGACTAACTAACTGACTAACTAGTGGTTCGACACAGCTTTCTAGTCTTCCAAACGCGTAACTAAGTAGAAAAGTATTTACATACCGAGTTTTTAAACAAAACATATTAAAAAGACACGTTAAAAATGTTTACGTTGCTTTAAGTACCTAAACGAATGGACTCTAATATACCCCTAGCATCCAACAAAGTATCCTTTAGTGAGGTTAATAACATTTCAGTAATCCACAGATTCTATTTACGCCGTAAAGCAAAAAGCATGTCCGATACAAACATTTGTGAGCGTTTACGACAACACTATCGGTTAATGAGACCGGGGCTTTCAGACTAATTGTTTCATTCGCTGCTAAGGTTTTATTAATGTTAGGCATTCACTTAGAACAACTCTGTATCAAGATAGAGACGAGATATATGTTTACAATCATAGGAAAAATTGTCTAGGTTAGATTGTCTGACAAAAAAAATAATAATTACAATAATTACTACTGGAGTAAGATTTCTGGTCAAGACTTCTCATATCAAGAATACGAGACGAAGAATCGACCCATACTAGAAGATGCAATGTGCCATGTATTGTGGTGTGAAACTACCCACGAGTGAAACTGCCCACTGTGAAACTACCAACGATCTACAACTAGAACTCGATAGAGTATTAAATGTTTTAATTTATTTTTAGTTTTTGATTGGATCACGTTTTTCAACATTCTTTCTTAATAGTTCTAGTTATTTATCGAGAATAAAAAAAGTAGTCATTATGCGTATTGTGCCATAAATTGTCTTATAGTTAGGGTATTTACGTGCTCGATTTCATAGTATAAAAACAAAAGGGCCATCTAAATATATGTTTACGACCGTTTACAGAAGCTATTCTCGAACTAATCAATCGCCAAACTAATGCCAAGTCTGTTAAACACACAAGTTTCATTCATCCATTGATTTAATCGACGCCATATTATCAGTGAATACTATTTGCTGAATTACATAACACACAAGAAATAATAATAAATGAAAGCCCGACAGATATACGACTAGTTTCATAAGTTTATGTAGCAGTAATAAAAGGATATCAAGGATTTAGTAGAAATTTATATTCGTTACTAGCTGTTGCCAGCGGCTTCGCCCGCGTGGACTTCTAATCCCGTTCCCGCTGTTTGGACTTCTGATCCCGTTCCCATTGCTCCATAAAAACCTTTCGTAGAGTTCAAGGAACAAATTAAAATAACAATTACTCAAATTGGTCCAGCCGTCTTCGAGTTATGCGCTTACCAAGCCAGAAGAAAAGTAGGGTAGCCAGAGCTCACTATACCCCTCCTTCCCCTCCCCTTCTTAGCCTCCCCACCCCTTCCCAGCTCTCCCCCTTTCCCTTCAGGGTGGGCAGCGCGTGTGTGACACCCTTTCCATCAGGTGGGCCGTGTGCTTGTCTGCCACCTACGTAGTATAAAAAAAAAACCAACATATTTCGCGATTCATTTTTATATATAGACTAGCTGTTGCCCGCGGCTTCGCCCGCGTGGATGTTGGTTATCGCGACCAAACATACCATATTTATGTTCTTTCCCATGGTCTAGTCTACCCTTTCATCAACAGTCATCATTCTCTGAACCTTTTCCCAACTCTGTTGTGGTCGGTTTTCCAGTCTAACTGTGATGCGGCTGAACTTCGATATTTTCCGCGAAACGACTGCCATAATATGACCTTCACAACCAATGGTTCAATGACCATGTCGATGGCGATATCGAAGTTCCAAGTTAAAGTGTTAAAGTGGTTGGACTGTTGAGGGCTCCAACTACCAGTCACGACTGCCATAGATGTTTATTATTTTTTTTATTTATGACACCTTTTGACTTCACCTCGACTGATGTTAAGCTGCAGGCAAAGTCTCATGAAAGTCGGTCACCATTGCAAACACGTACATACAGTGCTACAATAGTGGCGCTCAGCTTGACGGCCTCATCAGATGCTTTTTTACGCCCCGCTTAAAAGACCCGGGACCGTAGGATGAAGGAAACACGTACGGTAAGGAATTCCAAGACTTAATTGTGCGGCAGAGGAGACTCATTGAACCGCTTGGTTCTTGATGGAGTATTCTGCACCATATGCGGGTGACATCTAAGCCCTGCACGTGTTGTCCTGTGTAGGAAAGGAGAGGGCGGGAATAATTGGAAGAGTTCATCAGAACATTAACCATGGTAGAGACGGTAAAATACTGCCAGGGACTAACGCATCTCTACGCATGTGCAAAGGTTCGGACTGGACTCCCAATAATGCGGATCGCGCGCCGCTGCAACCTGTCGAGAGCATCTAATAAGTACTTTGCGAAGCCATCCCAGAGATGCGAGCAGTATTCCACGCAAGAACGAATTTGTGTCTTTTAAAGAAGACACCGCTGCTCCGGCGTGAAAAAACGTTTGTATGGCAACCGGGACAGATGGCTTAACGTGCTCTCCGAGGTACGACCAGACCAGTGCAAACAGCCATATTCATGCATACAACTTTTTGCACTGAGCGGGGATCGAACTCGTACCCCGTGCGTACCAGTCGCGTGCACTACCACCACACCACGGAGGTTCTTTCATCAACAGTATACACTATTATAGTATAGGTGTTGCCCGCGGCTTCACCAGCGTGGATGTAGGTGACCGCGGCCAAAAATAAACATGTTGTCTGTGTTATGACAGCGTGCGATTTGCCGTCGACTTCACAGAAGAAGTGTGCAGGTTGCAAGTAGACTTGGGTAAGTACTGTGAGTACCTAATGTGTAACGCGTAATATAACACGACTGTGTACTCGGTTGCTCTGTTGCATACAGTACCTACTCGCGATGTACTTCTTGGCGAGTGTTGTTCCTTTTGATATGGCAGTTTTAGCATTGTAATGAACGCAAAGGCGTTTTGTCGTCGTTTGAGATGACGATCTTCTGGTGTAGAGTTTGCGGTGTCCTCGTCTAGCCTCCGGGTATGGGACCGCAGCTTGCTTCTGCTAGAGTGACAGGTGGCTTTACCCGTCCCTCCGGGCTCATAGGGGACGGATGTCATTCGCAGACTGTGCGTGTCCGGAGTCTTCTCCGAAGCCGAGCCGCTATCTCCTCAAGCATTATTTGCTCGTAGAAGGAGACGGCGCATAGTACCATAGCCGTGAGTAATGCAGCGAGCGAAAGAACTATGTGGAGCCCTAAGTCCTCGCTCGCATCACCCTTATACACCTGAACATTTTCTTGTGGTATAAATGTATTACAATCTTCTTCTGTCGAATTGACGGCATTTTTGAGTTGCCATTATAAGAAATACAATGATAATGCACTGCACTGACAGCACAGAAACTCTCTTAACCTTCACCCTCCTTTCCTTTCCACATGGTCGGGAGCACGTGTGTGATACCTCTGGTGTTTCAAACGTTTTACCGTCTCTACCACGGTGAATGTTCTGATGAGATCGCCCAGTTGATCCTACCTTCATCTTTCCTACACAGAACAACACGTGCAGGGCTTAGATGTCACCCGCATACGGTGCGGTGAACCAAGAACCAAGCGGTTCGGTGAGTGTTCCCTCTGCCGCATCATTAAGTCTTGGAATTCCTTAGCAGCGCACGTGTTTCCTTCTTTCTACAGTCCCGGGTCCTTTAAGCGGGGCTTAAAAAAGCATCCGATGAGGCTGTCAAGGTGAGCGCCACTATTATAATACTCTACGTGTTTGTAATGGTAAACCTATTTCCGGAGACTTTGCCTTCAACTTACCATCAGGCGAATTGAAGTCAAATCACATCCATAGAATAGGCCGCGGTAACCACTGTCTATCAGGTGGGCCATGTGCTTTATTCCACCCAAGTGGTATATAAAAAGTTATACGAAATCAAGTAGGTCATGTTTAGAGTACTTAAAGTACTGGTATGATAATAATTACGTGCGCCTTTTTTTTACGCCTGAACGTTTTCCTTGTAAATTCTGTAAACAATGTAGGCAGTTCAGTTGAACAATGATGTCAAAGACAGTACCGACATCTATTTCACATTTCACAAATTATAAGCTGTTTAAAAAAAAAAATTGACAGGTCTTATATAGTCCCGTATGTAACGAAACCATACCTTGAATTTAAATCGATCTACGCCATCTATTGTTGCGCTATGTACTAAATAATTGAATAACAAATTTTAATTTCATGATTATTTACGTAATTTTTTTTACAAATATGTACGTAAAAATGAAGTTTTTTTATTCACATACTTGACTGGACGTAATAAGACATAAATATCATCTATAAGAATAAAACAGCGCCCTCTATATCTTTACTCATAATTTCGTTTAACATCATTAATGCTCACAACTCCGGTTCTATTGAACCGATTGCGATGAAACAAACGTAAGATTTTAAGTCTGACCAAGCCCCTTCTAACAAAAAAAACCGCATCAAAATCCGTTCAGTAGTTTTTGCGTCTATAGCGGACAAACAGACAAACAGACAAACAGACAAACAGACAAACAGACAGGAAATGAAAAAAATATATTTTCGTGTTCAGTATCGTTCACTTAACATATCCCAAGTATTTTTTTTTAAATATCTCCAATGTACAGACACGACCGCTTTACAATTATATAATAGTATAGATTATAAGCGATAGAGACGCGAGATGTTATGGTACAGGGAGAGGAGTGTTTAATGGTGTGGGTACTTATCCTGAAATATGCAAAAGAATATCCATTTATATATCCAAATACTTGAATATAAAAACTACACTATGTAATAAAATGCTGTGAACCGTGACCTATTTCCAACGCATTGAAAAATATTTTTTATTGTGTGGATTGCTTCAAATAACGTGCTACCATTTATATCCATTACAATAAAGGCATCGACAACGCCATTTCCGCCCTATTCACACACGACCTAATAGCGCTTGTATATTACAATCATATAACTGTTTGTGATTTTATGTTCCACTAATAAGAGAACTTAACTTAAGAAGGTTGTGTCTACTTAAATGCGTGGGAGTATTCAATTAAAGATTCTCTATAGTAGCACTAGCATGAACTCCTATCGAATTCGTAACGTAAAGGTCCCTTCTTCTTGTGAACCTCTTGTGAACCTGTGTGCATGTGTAGCCCGCCAATCGCAATGCTCCGTTCTATCGATACCTTTACATTATGAATTCGATAGGTGTTCATGCTAAGGCTACAGTTTGGATGTTTATTACAAAATATTGTACGATATATTATAACTGACTAATTAGAACACTACTGGGTACATAGTATGTGAGCGAGGTCGCATGTGGCCGATCTAGTCAAACCTTGTGTATGAAGTAACTCACCGGGGAGGTGGCGCTTGCTCGCCCCACTGGAATTTGCTGACGCTACACAGCGCCATACAGCCCGCTATCATGAACTTAAAGATTGCCGCCGTGTGGTTCCCGGTAGAGTAGAATTTGGGTCACCCCATCTTTTCCCATGCGGTGTCGTACAAGGCAACTAAGGAATAAGGCTATTTAACATCAGACATAATATAAAGATTGAACCCAGCTTCAGATGCATGAGTCGAGTCAACCGGTCGGGGTGCCAGGGATATGTTACCTACTATCTCAGCTGCAAAGACGGCGTGCGTTTTAGTAGAATCCAGTCCGACATAAACACTCTCACCAGCTCCGGTTGTAGTGGCATCAGATGGGATTTGCGCTCGAAAAAAAAATGCTTGAGTCAATAATAGTACTGTAACGATGCAAATCGTTTTTGCATTATTTTATATTTATGGAATGCGTAATCGAATATCATACTGGTATCGATTCGCAGTCCACACTAATTTTATCTACATTCAAGGAATGATTATCTATGATAATCGATTCCTTGTCTCTGGTCGATGATTGACAAGACGCGACTCGGCCAGTCTATGGTCAATCATATGTCAGTGACCTTTAGCACACGAATATTTCATGAAATGCTTTTGTTTAGCATGCATAAGCATTTAATTACTTTGTACCTGCGCATTAGGGTCTTGCCCTCCTTTTTACCAGAGGGCTTATAAGGGAGTGCGGTTCAGTGAGAACCCCGCTTTTTTCCTCCGACCGTGGCAGATCCTACTTGTGGCAGAACTTTCGGTGAGCAATTGTGGCTTTACAGTGTGCTAATTTAATTTTTATTTCAGGTGGCTCATTGGCCGCATGAATCCGAGGCGGTTACCTATAATTTTGTAGTTGGAGTATAATATTAGTATTATATGCTAATATTATATTCCCAGCTGATACTAAATTTTCTTAGATGGTACAACGTCGGATACATGCGGGTAGTGTGAAGTTCCTTCCAGCATGGCTTTGCTTTTTACGCGAGTAAAGTCTGCTTTATTTTATCCATATGAACATTTTACTATGGACAACTTATCCTGCCGCGTCATGCCTATGCATGCCGAGGGCCAAGTTTGGTGCGATGCCACTCCAGAGTGAGCCCATGGAGTAGCCATCGCCTAATGTTATTGTGCGCTATGCAACTATTTAACTTTATAGATTTTTATAGATTTCATTTTATTTTGCAATCTGTCAAAATGTTAATGACCTATACCTTGAGGCCATCGACCTCAGGGTAAATCTATCTTACTAAGTGTGTGTTTTTTTCTATGCATTTGCCTGCTGCTTAGAATGCTGTGGGTCGTGGCTTTTACTGCAATGACTTTGCACTACGTGCCGGAAGTAGCTTGACCACCTGCTTTCACTTCCCTGCCACGCCCGCACTGCAGTATGTTTTTACACACACTTAGCTTTTTCCTTGTGCTTGCAGGACGGAGACCGAGCCACGTCGGCGGAAGGAAGCTGACGCGGCACGACGAGCTACAAGCTAAGTGCAGCTTTTTCTCCGGACTGCAGGCCGTTCCCACACTTGGACTAAGCTGTCCTCACACTTGTAATCAGCAGTTCCCACGGATGGAATACCTACATTTGCTGTAAAATTTATATATAATTATGACCCACCCCTGTGATTGTTAATATACAGATTGAATTAACCTAGACTCTATTTCTTGAAACACCCTCAAGCTAGTAATTCTCTCTATTTTAATTTGATGAATTCGTTGGATAATTTCATTTTGATTATTCGGTAGTACTAATAAACCGCCAACGTTTCAGTACCTGGATTACGGCACTAGGATCGCTAGTTAGTGAAATGTGAGTGTTAATTCACCTCTGTTTACCACGCAGTGCTATAGGCGTGGGCATATGAAAGTAATATAATATGACCAATATAATTTCATGAAGTTAGGATAGCGAAAGCTTTTAAATTGAATCTTATATTTCTGATACCTTTAGCAAGGTCATATGCAACCACTTATTCTTTTCTGATAGATATTTTGTGAACGTTCTTGTTACACAATTTTACGGACATCGTGATATTTTTTGGATATTTAGACGATTGACTATATGTACATAGTACATAGTAGTGTATATAGTACCTAATCTATATGTATCACTGGACTGCTAAAGCTTGTCTGTGATACAAGTATACCTTCAGCGTTCAGCTTATTATAACCACTTACAATACGCTATAGACTGTCTATGTTACAGGTATACAAAATTATCTTTTACAGAATTATATAACATAGAAAAAATACAAACATAAGGAAAAAATTACATTTTATACATAGGGTGGCACTGCGTAGGTACAAATGATTAACCTACAGTTCTGATAAAAAATGGAATTTCAATTAGATCTAGACTAATTTTTGATTAACTTTTTATTACAATAATTGACCTTCTGTTTCAATTACTTCACAGTTTATGTCTTGTTCAACTATAAACGTATATGCTTGAATCAGTTTCGACTCTTTTTATAGTCAGGGAGAGGCGGCAAAACATCCATCACGAATCACAAGGCCTCTTGGCACTACGTCAGTTGTTCTCAACAGATATAAAAAGAAAGATAAAACATTATCCACTTATCTTTTCGTTTTAAATTGTATAAATCTTCCGCTAAGTCTCGCTTGCTTCAGCCCAACAGAGGAGATTACTACGCTTCGTTTAACATGCATAAAACTTTGAATTGTAGACTTGCTAGTTTTACCGTATTACAAAGTGCTTTTTCGATTTGAAATTCAGTTTTATTTCTGTTTTAAATTTTCGTGGCGTTTGATAGGCATCTGAAAATGAGAATGTTGTCGATTCAGTGGAATATTTTTGTTTGTTTGTATTATTTTATAATAAAAAATAGTTGAAAGGAGTAACTTTGATTACGTTTGAGAAGTAGCATTGGAGGATTGAGATCGAGAGTTCCCAGGTTTGGATCCTTGATATTTACACTACTGATGTGAATCATTTAACAACAAAAAATATAACTAACCTAGCCCTTCAAACAATAGTAGGCACATATTTTATATCATTATTTGTTTTATAGTATTAAGTATTATTATAAGTATCTATTACATAAACCTTGGGACTACGGAGTCCCAGGCCTTTGGAAGGCATGCGTCGGACCAGGGCCATAACATAGAAACCCTTTTAAGAGAATTAAATATGCCAGGAATGCACATGGCGAATATCATCTTGAGCACATAATATGATACACCCGAAGATGGGCCCCACCAGGTGCAGAGACTATTGCCGTGCAGCAATGCGGCCGCTATGGAGACTAGGTTATGGGCTGTAGGGTTGAATATTAGATGGACTGGTAGTAGAGGAGTCGAAAATTGTTCATAATGCAGGCGGTGACTTGCCAACTCATTGCATGAGCATAATTAAAATAGTCATCAAAATGGCTATGGAGCAAGTATGTTATGTGGATTTAATACCAGTCAAACTCTAATTTTTTTATCAGTTTTTAGATTGTACATTTTAACAGAAGACCAAAATATCTCTCAATAAGAGATTGAAAATATAAGAACGTTCATTGTCCGAAAGTTTATTAATGGTATTGGTCCGCACCCTTGTCCACGACGGTATATCAAAGACACGTTAAAAGACCTCCATGACCTTGAAATATCAAATGGGGGTGATATCGATCACCGCGATATACCGCGGTAGCCTAGTGGTATGGGTAATGGACTGCTAAAACGAGGTCTCGGGTTCGATCCCAGGTTTTACCATGGCACACACCAATGATTTTTCGATGCTTTTCGAAGTTATGTGTGTATTTATCGCAGGTTTATAAGTGACCGATTAATGGCAATAGGCTCGACACCTATGGGACCTAAACATAAAGTGGCGAAATGTGGGTGCCAGCACCTCTGCCTACTCCTTCGGGGATATAGGCGTGAGTTTATGTTATGTTATGTTGATACAAGACATCGATCTAGTTTTTTATTAACGCTATTATCTAAGTTACTTTTGGTTAAATTAGACTTAGGCTATCAAAGGAATATAGATGAGGTGTTAAGATGTCCAGGACATTTTGAGGCCTACTGCACTTCTTATACAAACAACTAAACGAACGATATTTCACGCATGCGAGACATACCTATATGTTACCTACTTTTGTTAATTTACATTAAAACATTTGACCACAGCTAGTGCAACATGGCCGAAACATCAAGCAATTCAAAAGGTAAATTATTGTACATATTTAGGGGAAAGTGGGGGGAAATCGGATAGCGGGTAAAACCAGATAGTTACTATTTCACTGCTTTGCATACAGTTGTCTCGTTCTAACTAGACGAAAAGTATTCGCGAATGCTCACTCAGTGCGGTTGCAAATGGCAGCGACAATAACATCTCAACACGTGCGTCTATAAACGAAAATTGAAAACAAAGGTAAGTTATCTAATATTTCAAAGATTTTGGCGTGATATCATTTACATCAATCGTGTGTTATGAGTAATAATAGTATGCCATAAGACGTGATATATATTTAAGTTTTTAAAACGTTATTTATTGTAGCTGTGAGTGTAAACAGAACCTGTCAAATATTAAAACTTCAAATTATGTACCTGAGGGGTACAAGCGGACGGGGTAATTTCGGATACACGATTTCATCCCGATTAACTTGTATGTGTTGTGTGCGTTTGTTATATTGCTGTTATATGTTACTAAGTATGTTTTAATTTGTTGCAGAGTGTCAACATGCCACGAAATATTTTATGCCGCATTTGAAAAAACAGAATGGCCTATTCTCTTTTTTCACGAGAGCATTAAAGTAGATGAATGGTACCGATGTACACCGTGTTTTAAATGAGATCACGAAGAATGCATATATTGTAGGAAACAAGACCTTTTATTTTTTTTGCTAAAATTGCCGGTAATTAAGAACACCCCGTATACCTATCCGGTTTGACCCATAGGTATGGGGTGAATTCGTATATTTTTTTTTTCATAAAAACTGTTTTATTGATGTTTCCCTACGATTGATCTCTATTATTTTGATTCTAAAGTGTAGCCTATAAGGTACTTGAAGATTTATAAAATTGCTTATCTTAATAAATAACATAGTAATTTATTTATGAACTCTTTGCCTTAACTATCCGGTGTCCCCCCACCTTCCCCTACCATTTATGCTCGCGTTAATACTCGGGTTTCGCTTACCATAATATATATCATGCAATGCAAAAGTTTAAAAGCGAATAGTTATATTAAAACTGTTACTTCAAAGAACAATCTAATTCAGATTCAAATTCAAAAATCATTTTCCTGTATAGACCGTTAAACGGCACTTATAAAATATCAATATCAACAATATTTTATGAATTAGAGAGCAAATGAAGACTCCGGCAAGAAACTCAGTGGGATTTTCTTTTTTTTGGTCTATTTACAAACATTTATTCAGCCTAGATACAGAAATTTGCTTGAGTAGCAAGTTGAGCGAACAGCTTATTTCCAGGCTTGTTTATCATCCAAATAATCCTGGATTTTTTATATATTAAGCTTCTATTTTGGCTTCACTTTTTTTTTCTCTTGTCTACTCATCAAGATATTCGACATGAATATTATTCTACTGAAATCAATTTCCAGTGAAATATAACTCCTATAATTTTGTAGGTTTCAAGTTTAATATTACAAATAATAATATAGATACTATGTTCTAACCTTCTTAGAAATATAATACCTATATATTAATGAAATAGGCCTGGGTTGCTTTAAAGTATCGAATGAATATTTTTAAGTAACCTTCTTAATATCTTTTGAAGTTTGAGAATCAAAGTTAAATGGCGACAAGAATATAGGGTTCTGCAAGAAGGACATTAAAAGGTTTTTACAGGGTCGGTAGAACGAATTCGGTGTTGCAAACGTCCATAGATCACGGTGACCACTTTCCATCAGGTGGGCCGTGTGTTTGTCTGCTACCCAAGTGGTATAAAGAAAAAGAAATCGTTTTTGTTACAAATCTTCAAATAAGTAATACATATTTACTAGTATAAATCATCAATACATAGTTTTACATATATACACACAACTTCGAAAAGCATCGTAATGTCATTGTTGTGTGCCATGGTAAAACCTGGGATCGAACCCGAGAACTTTGTCCATTACCCGCCCAGTATAATTAAGTAAAAGGTTTTATGTTAACTTGAGACGAATGTACTCGTATTGATTTTATATCAGCAAACATAAATTACATATTTGAAGAATAGATTTGTAAAAACCCGAGAACCAAACACATTACTACGGTACTTTCGATTTACCTCTGCACCATTCAGATAATTATTAATGATATTGTGTTTATTCCAATCACAATTTATGTCCCCTATATCTCAGTAACTGAAACCTGACGTGAGGTTTTAGAGGGTCTGACGCTGACATAACCATCGCTGATGGTCTACAGAAATGCTATTCGAGAGAATTGCCGTTCGAAAAATATGATACATACATACATATGCTCACGCCCGTAAACCCCGAAGGGGTAGCATAAGTGTGTTAAACCCACATTTCGCTATGATTTTCGGTCCCACAAATAGGGGGCGACCCTATTGCCGTCAATCAGGCACTTTAAAAAAAGGGTATGCCGAAAATAATATACTAACCGAAAATGTTGCAGCTAAATAAATTTGGAAAAAAAATGACCTGATTCCTTGCTATGCAGTGTAAATCGCAAATAAATTAATTACGTGCACTACCAATTAATGTCTCAAGTATCAGACGAGATGTGTGGTTGCTCTAGGATAGTATTCCTTTCTGCTGGTTTTCCCTTTGAAAAGGTTCACCCTCCGCTACTGATAGCCGAGTAACGACCACGACCAGTAGAACCTTTAATCAACTAGTACTCGCTTTTGTACGTACTATTTGCACCAAAAATTCCTCTGCATCGCACACTAGGCAGAGTAATTGGAAATAGGCTTACATTTTGTGTTGCTTTCTTGTTACTCTATAAAGGTGGAAGCCTTATTCAGTTTCGGAGTCACGTTATTGATGAATCTGTCAATGAGTAATGTCGCCACCCGTCAGTTTCTCTAATTGATCATTTCCCCTAAATCGTCCATTTCCTTATTCGTCAGTTTTTTAGATTTTTTTTTATCTATGGCACGTCGATTTGACTTCACCTCGCCCGATGTTAAGCTGAAGGCAAAGTCTCATGAAAGAGGGTCACCATTGCAAACCCGTTCAGTGCTACAATGGTGGCGATCACCTTGACGGCCTTATCAGATGCTTTTTCACGCCCCGCTTAAAGGACCCGGGACTGTAGGAAGAAGGAAACACGTGAGCCGGCAAGGAATTCCAGGACTTAATGGTACGGCAGAGAAAAGACTCACCGAACCGCTTGGTTCTTGATAGAATATTCTGTACCGTATTTAAGATTTTGTTAAGTGGTCAGATTATAAAATTACGTTTATTATCATGATTATGAAATTGCGTCAGATAATAAATAAGTGCATCATGGACCGATTGAACTGACGAAATGTGGGTGCTAGCACCTCTGCCTTCCCCTTCGGGGATATAGGCGTGATATTATAAAAAAAAAGAAAAAAGAACCGATTGACGGTGATAGGTTCGCACCCTATTACGTAGGGCTGAAGATCTTAGTTGGCGAAATGTAGGTGCTATACACCCTGCCTACCCCTTCGGGGATTAGTTGATTCTTGATTGATTGATTCATCATGAGAAGTTAAAAAGTCCGTCTGTGAAAAAAGCAAATTTTAGGAGAACTGAGCTGAATTGTTATCGCAGTCTATTGCTGAACACGGACCTCTCTCAATGTTGAGAGGCTTTGGTCTACGTTTCCACGCTGGCCAGACAGGTTAGTACAGAAATTCATTCCTTCTATCGGAGTGTGTGTGTGTTTTTCGCCCCTTACGACACCCTTTGAGATGAGATGGGGTGGTAATATTCCTTCTTCGTTACCACAAGGTTTCGTAATCCTGTCTACATAACATTAATCATAAACTACATAACATTAAACATAAACTAAACTCACGCATGCTAGCACCTTTGCCTACCCCTTCGTGAATAGATAGAGGATCGAAGGGGTAGGCAAAGGTGCTAGCACCCACATTTCGCCAGTTTATGTATAGGTGGCGAGCCTATTTTCATTAACCGGGCACTTATAAACCTGCGATAAATACACACATAACTTCGAAAAGTTACCTATTGGTAATACCTGGGATCGAACCCGAGACTTCGTCTCAGCAGTCCATTACTCATACCGCTAGGCTACCTGTCTATAGAAATCTAAATAATATAGAAATCATCAGAAATTAATATTACTTCAATTAATTGAACATAGATGTTTAGCAGATAGGTAATCACGTTGCAATACTAATATCTTCATTTGACATTATCCAAAACGAGTTTGCTCTGTAGGTACGCTCTTAACATTACTGGGTACTTATTCATATTGATTAACCATTACGTAACTACAGTCAAACGGGGTGAATAGGAATAAAATGGTCAGCTAATTTCTGTAGTTAATTTCTTTCAAGTGAAGCTTTGGACTAGTTCATCGTAATAACAAAATCATCAAATATCTGATAACAGGCTTATTTGAAATTTAGTAAAAGAAATTATTTAAAATATTCCATTGACCATTTTATTCCTATTCACTCTTGCATTCCTATTCACCCCGTTTGACGGTACGCTTTCATATTACCCAACTCATTTAAATCGGGTTTGTTTAAGCCAGTTCAATCTTCTACATTAACCAATTTAAATCTACCGCCTATTCACGTTATGATTGCGATCAAAACTCTTTGTCAAGCAGAATATTACCTAACAAAACAGTTCGTAACATAATTATTACTTTCATCACCATCTAAGTTACAGGCGTATCCTAAGTCAAAGTTAAACTGTTTAGTTGTCAAAGTTTAAGCTCTGTTCAAAGCTTGCTCAGTGCTTAGAGAATCAGTTATTTGTGTTATTTGTTGTGTATCAAACGCTGAGTAATCTTGTTTGTGTTGAAAGTATGAAATTTGCGAATTAGTAAATAATGACTTATGTTGTTGAAAAGTTATACTTATACCTATATTTAATACAGCCCACCGGGTTGTCAAACTAGCAAGAACTACAGATGACCGTAGGAGCCGAAAGTTTCTCGAATGGAGACCATGTTCTGATAGACAAGGCGTGGGTGGGCTCTCTGCGGACGACATAGTCAAGGTCACGGGTACCCGTTGAATCTAGACCACCTCCAACCAGTCGAGCCAATACCTATCCTTATCAGCCTTAGTACGTTCACTGCTGAACATAGACGTCCTCCAGCGACCTCCAATTCGACATATAAGTGGACTTTTTTCAGTCGGATAATATAAGTAGACCTTTTTTTTTCATCGTGGGCAAAACCCCACACAAAATGACCACCTCTGCCAAAATCGGCGGAGGTGGAGCTTACAAAACCAGCCTCACCTTTCCGCGTACCTATTTCAGTTTATGTTCAATCAAACAATCAGCCTGTCACAGTCCACTACAGGACTGCCTCTACTTTCAGTCACTGCTAAATAAAATGTCAAATAAATATACCTATTATGCTTCATAATTGTTTCTATATTGAAGTACAATCAACAGCAAAACTAATAATACTAGACCACATTTTCTGTGAAATTAATGAGGAATAAATGAATTCATAAAAATATGGAATGGGTAAAAATATCCATATAATTGTATACCTGTGATCACGGTAAAAGAATGTCACCACCCCGTCTCCGTCATCCGAAGGGTGTCGTTAGAGGTGAGAAATGGAAAAAACAGATAAAACCACTGCGAGAGAAGGAAAACTTGAAATACGAACATGTCTCGCCAGCGTGGAAAGGCCAAAGTCCAAGGCCTCCCATTGTATAAAGCCTATGTCCAGAAATGGATTGCGATAGGATAAATGATATACCTCTTCATTGATATAGAAATAGTATCTATCGGTATATTATGTAAATAAAAATCTTCATGAACAATATAACTTACCTGCAAACCTGTAGTTACACCAATAATACTGATTGACTTATGAGGTTCTGGCGAAGGCCATCATCTGAGGATTAGAGAGTCTGATGGTAAGTCAATCTCACGTGAGCCAAGATAAATCTATTGTGAATTTGTCGAATACTGAACCCCAGAACTCAAGTGTCAAAATGGATTGACATTCGAAATATATTATTCGTTCGTAACTTTGCCAATTTTCGAGAATTTTTGTCTCTTACTGTACCTACTAGCGTCTTATATTCAAGTTATTTATCTCCTATTGTTACCAAAATAAGACTTCTACAAAGGACGTCTTTGTTGAGGAGATTTCTTTATTTGTTATATGAAGATAAAACGACCGTCCGCCGAATACGAGAGCCGTGTTAACCGTTTTGTTGGGGGCTTATCCGTCTGGAAATAACTCCTTGTAATTTAGCAAGTAGCCGCAAATAGAGAGCCGTCTTTATCAGGGGCCCTGGGCACACAAGAATTTGGAGGCCCTTTTGGATATTTTAGAGCTTTTGATTTTTCTTAAGTTTCTTCCTCCTTTCGAGGAGGCCTCCCTGGACACGTGCCCCGTGTGCCCCTATGGTTATTGCGCAAATACCTATTGAGAACTGGATTTTTTATATTTTTTACTATTGAGACATTTTGTTTCGGAATCGCGTAAGCGTTGTAGTCATTTCAATGTCAATTCTGGTTTCTTTCATTCCAGGGCGCTTCCATGGGCCTAGGAGAAGCAGGTGAAGCCGCCTGTCTCCCAAGTAGAAATAAATCGTGACGACGCCGCGCGGCGGCGGCGTGTGTGCTCCTCTTTATCAAGGGAAAGATGAATATACCGTTGTCACATGCCCGAGGGAGCTCTGATGGTCAGCTCGGACCCTCAGTAACTGATGACTCGAGATGTTTGTGCAGATTTAGTTCTTCTTCTATATTGTATAGGGCTGGCCTTGAAACCCGAGGTCAGCTTACTATGTCTTTTGTTACCTTTGCATTTTAAGGTTTGCATGAGATCGATTGAAAGGAAAGTCATCAATTAGTATGTATTTTAAGTTACAGAAAATATTGGCTATGGTACAAAATCTTGGTGGGACTTCATAAACCCAAATAATATTTCAGTTAGAAGAGACCAAGTACCGAACTTCAATATTGCGGCTGTGTTGTGAAGGTCATATGGCATTTGACGCCAATTGAGTTGGGAAAAGTCGCGCAGGAGGGATCAAAATATGTCTTTGTTCCTTTGGAGTAGCTGAAGACTTTTTCGAGGCCAATCTCAACTAATGTACCCGTAAACTTTGACTTATATACTCTATTGGCTATCCTCTTTCTGTTTAAGGAATATTATTCTACGTAACCTTCAATTGCGTTGATTTCACTTTGCTGCTATTCTGTTGTGCCCAATTTTTTTATAATGCAATTGGCATTTGGGATTTACAAATGCCAAATTTCAAGTTCACCGAAGAAAACTAAGCGGAAAAAGTTTTGACAGGCGAAAAGTACACCCTTCGCCGTTACGACCAGTCTTCAGTTCTCCGACCAATTTGTCACAACTTTTTTAATTGAACCCCATTCTGTACTAACTTATTGAATGTCCCCCTGATTAATTCAAAGATTTAAGAGACCTTCCCAATTGAGAAAACGGAATTAATTCAATATTTTATGAAATTTTCTTTTAGTTTCTAGAACCGTGTGGCCTGAAAGAAAATGTAGTAACGAGGATTGAAAAGGACATGCTAAGTGGTTTGGGCACGTAAAGCGTATTAGTATAAAAAGACATATCAGGTATGTGAGGCTCAGGTGAATGAAGGCTAGCCAGGGGTCGACATCGCGGTACACACACGAACTTAATACATAAAAAACAAAAAAAAAAATCTTTTGACATAAAATATGGGCAGAACGATAACGTTTACTCATCTCTCATCTCATTCTCTCATAAACTCACGCCTTTATCCCCGAAGGGGTAGGCAGAGGTGCTAGCACCCACATTTCGCCGGTTTATGTTTAGATCCCAATGTAATAGGTGGCGCGCCTATTGCCATTAACCGGGCACTTATAAGCCTGCGATAAATACACACATAACTTCGAAAAGCTTCGAAAAGTCATTGGTGTGTGCTAAGGTAACCTGGGATCGAACCCGAGACATCGTCTCAGCAGTCCATTACCCATACCACTAGGCTACCGCGGCTACGTTTACTTAATACTAAGTTGGTAATCATCGTAATAGAGCATTGAAAATTAATAGAGGAAATTGATGTGAGTATCAATCTCAGTTACATCAAACAGAGGATGTAGTAAGTCTTCCCGAAAAGCGAAACCTATGCTCAAGTATTCTCCGTGGGTAGCGGCGCTGCCGTGAAACAAAATACTACACCACGATGGCAACTTAAAAATGCGGTCGATTCGTGAGAAGAAGTTACATCTAAGCTTGCACCTTGAGGTAGTGAGCCTGTTCTCCTGGTTTGACTTTCCATGATTTATTCTGGTGTTGCTTTTACGGGAGCGACTGCTATCTGACCGCTAACCCTAAAAAAACCTAAAGATGTCAAGGAAGTTTAATTTATAAACTCCAACATTAATTACCACTTCATTAAACCAAACGATACCAAAAGTCTGTACCTCTGCACAATGGACTGTAAAATTGTAAACAAATTTTATAGCATTAGGTTCAGAGATATTTATTTCAATTTCGTAATAAAGAAACCCATCCAATCCACCTTTATACTTCTTTCACTTAGCCATCAACGCTATTAAGGCTTTAAACAGGCCATTGAGAAAGAAAAGTCTTTATCAGTTCTCCGAGAAAAATTCTTTTGTCAGAGAAATATTGTTCATTAAATACGCTATTTACTTACTGAGGGCTAAAAGCCACGGATGTATATCTGTAGGGTTCTTTGCCGGAGGATTTCTATTATTCTCGAAGGAATTTGTTTGCATGGGATGTTTTAAATAACCGTGGGAAGTTTTTGATTTGATAATGCTCTCATATTTTAAATTTGTTTTGACTAATTGGAAGGGGAACATTATCTCGTTTCCTTATATTCTCTGCAAACCCTGAGGATAGTAGTTTTTTTTGTTTTGGTTCTGTTGACCTTAATATCTACTGGTACTACTTGAGAATTTATTTTTCAAACAAGTAAAGCTTGTTTTTATTCAAATTTTTCATTCAACTTCAGATATGGGATCTGAAGTTGAATAAAAAATTGAACTATCATCTTGTAGCATGACTGCAAACAAAATATACATTAGTCGATTCACACCACTCTGATGCGACGAATTCTAAAAGGGGCCTTGTGCAATTCACCCCATGGTCCGAACAGCTTGTGGTGTGAATCGTTGAAGTACTCGAATAAATATGTCCTTTATTTAATATTCTCAAAATGTCCAACAATGAAATCATATTAGTATTAATTTCTTACCGTCTCAAAGAAAAAAAATATCATAATGGCGAGTGACTTCATGATCGTACAATCTAAAATTATATCTATTGTATTCTTTTGACAATAGGGAAGCATTCCGTTTAGCTGACATGAATCGCATTAAATTTATCCCCTATAGTTTACAATCAACTTGGTACAATTCGAGTAATTGATGATAATTAAATTTTATCAGCTCTATTTTTAGGTAAAATAATAGTAATATTTTTAGGTAAGCCTTTCGATAGAAAGGCTTTGTCATTGGCGGACTTCACGTACAGTAGAACTCAAAAGTGCAGTAGCAATCCTATGCAACTATAGCGTCAACATTCTAACGCTACTTGTGACCTTTTTCTTTTAAGACAAGCCAGCGTCGCCTCGTATTGCATAGTAACATTACACACACATATAAGCGCGCCGGCCGCACGCTAAACCATTTTGAGCCTTGATGTGCTAATGCACTTATGAGCTCTGACTGTACACACGTTCACAGTCGGCAGGTTGCAGTGCTTCTCACTTTCGATACCTTTACATAACGCACTCGATAGTTTTCGTGCTAAGGGTACAGAAGTGCATCTTTGTACCATCGCATTGAAAAGTGAATGAACATATATTATTTGTTTGAACTGAACTGAACAGACATTTATGTGAAAATTATTGTACCCAAATAATGACCAATTGAGACAAATTTTGCATACTGCTAAAACGGTGAAATGTGCTGGACAAACAATTAATGTAACACCTATGTATTAACCATATTTCTGCAATAAATATTATTATTATTGTTTCTCTATTCCGTAACACTCGGGCCTATGGAGTCCCGGGTCTTTAAAAGGCGTGTGTCGGGCCGAAGCCAAGACGTAGAGGCCATTTTAAGAGAGTTTAATATGCTAGGGATACACACTTGGCACACACACAATAATAATATACTTGATTCACACTTACTTCACTATCACTACATAGTATAAAATAAAGTCGCGTTTTCTGTCACTATTTTTCTTGTCCCTTTGTATGCTTAAATCTTTAGAACTACGCAGCGGATTTTAATGCGGTTTGTTTCAATAAATAGAATGGTTAAAGAGAAAGGTTTATATGTATATAACATCATGCTACGACTAACAGGTGCGGAGCAGGAATGAAAAATGTTGCAAAAACGGGGAGACGCAGACGAAGTCGCGCGGGTCAGCTAGTATTATTATAAGTTAAAAAAGTTATAAAAATAAAAATTATTTGTACTTAACTATTTTTTTAAATTTTAATAGAAAAGCTGTATAGATTTTATTATTTGCCTATTATTTTACAAAATATTTTAGAGTAAGCCGATATGTGAATAAACACTGTACCTATTTGTTTTAGACGGGTCGAAGCGGATTGTTAGTTGATTTGTGGTGAAGCTCGAGGGGATTATCGCACGTAAAAAAGGCTTAAAATTAACTCAATGTGGGTATAAGTGCGAATATAATTTCCATGAAACATATCTCGAACATTTATATTTTTGGGCGCTTTTGAAGAAGTCAAGCTCGAGTTCACCCAGTAAGTTATTATTTGCGTTCTCTGAACCTTTTCCCAACTCAGTTGGGTTCACTTTCCAGTCTAACTGTGACGCGGCTGAACTTTGATATTTTCCGTGAAGCGGAGGTAGGACACGACGGTATATATTCTGTCCCCATCGAGCAGTCCGACTGGGGAAGTACCTCCACCCTACAGAATATCGCCGTTTAATAACCTTGTGTTGTGTTTTCGGTGGTAGCCAGAGCTCACTACTTGTGTTGTCCGTGGGAAAACCAAAGGCTTATCCTACATCTTTTGCTCTGACGACACATAATGTCTCTGTTCTTACAGGGGTTGCGGCACGAGTGTTATTCCTCTGGTGTTACACTCGCCCATAGGCCACGGTAACCACTTACCATCAGGTGGGCCGCGTACTTGTCTGCGACCTTAGCTGTATAAAAAAAAAGCGACTGCCATTTGACCTCAACAACCAATGGTCCCCCGTAGCGAGTGCCATAGATGTTTGTATGGTAACCGGGACCGGCAGCTTAACGTGGACTCTGAGTCACGACCAGACCAGAGCAAACGGATATAATGATATCATGCATACAACTTTTTCTGCACTGAGCGGAGATCGAACCCGCGCCCCTATAAAACTGTTTCTCAGATTTCCCATCCTGTACATAATGTCATTTGATATTTATTAGTCGGGTCTCCCTATTAATCTGTCAACTTCATTACAAGTTTTTTTGTGAATATGTTAATATAATTCCGAGAGTTATGTCTGCCAAGTTTCAGATCATGTACCTATTTAACTCTCGGAGAAGACTAACTTCGAACTAAACTTTACCTGACTTTAGTTCGAGTCAGGATTAGTTACAGCGTAATTACTAGTATCTGTTACACTATAATGTAATTACTTGGCATATTTCAAGCGTCTAGTAAATGCGTATAGTATTCTTATGTGTATAAAGGATCTACTTTAATAAAGATATTTGATCTCTGGAACTCGTCTGCCAGTGAATACACCTGCTAAACAATGGATAAGGTTCTGGCGAAGGTGTTGGGGGGTCAGACAGCAGAATATCTCTGAATGACATCAATAATATAATCAAAAGCACTATTCATCTGTGCTTGTCTGCCATCGAAGTGGTATTTAGATAAAAAATATCCTTGATAAAGTTCCCCATTCGTTTCAGGAGTGAGATTCGACACAGGTGATGCCGATGTTAACAGCTAGTATTTAGTTTAAAAGATCAAAGAAGCTTGTTCGGATACGTTTATTGCAATCTGTTTAAGTTATTTTACCTTCCGCGACCCAGTTTGTTTACTTGTCATTCACACATTGACGTTCTAAACAAAATTAACGAACGAATAGAAAGTTTTGAAAAGGTCTTCGATTTTCGTTCTAAACAAAATTAACAAACGAATATAAAGTTTTGAAAAGGTCTTCGATTTTCAAAATGAAAGATGTTATTATATTATAATAAAACCATAGTTTATAGTAATGATACTAACCTTAAATAAAAATAATAGGCGTTTTGTGAATAGGTAGTTCTCGCGAGCACCTTTTTTGTTTTCTTTATCAGTCAGCAGTCTTTATCAATCAGTAAGCAAATCATATCTTTGATTTTTGAGAAGAAAATCTTCAATACGATAAATAACTTGACAAATAATTTTCCCTCCTATTTCACTATTTTACTCCCCATCAAAAACGCTTGTAATTCGCCAAATCCTTGTTACTTGTAGTAATTCTGTCTAACTTAAATTTATCATATAGAGGAAATGTTTAAACTATGCTTTGACTATATGCCTACAACAGATTAGACACAGTAATTGCCAACAAACTGTATCGCGAAGAACGGTTAGAAATACGCGTTATGTGTGAGTAAGCTAATATCAATTTTGCTCTCTCAACTTTGAATCTAACATAACATAATATAAACTCATGCATATATCCCTGAAGGGGTAGGCCGAGGTGCTAGCACTCACATTTCGCCAGTTTATGTTTAGGTCCCAATGTAATAGGCGGCGAGCCTATTGCCACTAACCTGGCACTTATAAACCTACGATAAATACACACATAACTTCGATAACCATCGAAAAATCATCGGTATGTGCCATGCCAGGTGAATAAGATAACAAAAATACAACGCGTTGTAGTAGCTATCACTGTGTCTATACAGTTTGTATATAGTCTAAGCTTTTATGTTACTATTACCTAACAGTGCGGTTGACATTTTCATTAATAGTGAACGGAAAATAATCACTACATCGATCAAGTTTCTCATTAAATAAAAATTTATGCAGAAACTTAAGATTGAAAATTTTACATTCCAATTTTATCGATAAAAATTATAAGGCAAAGGTTTATAGATTCGTTCTGTGTCTATATTTTTATCAATACGGTAGTAAAAATCAGTTTAGTTTTTGATCATTTTTGAAGGTTCAGTAGGTAAAATCAAAACTTTTATAATGAAATAAGTAAATTTATATTATATTATAAAGGGTGTAAGGGGAACTCCCGAAGCCGAAAGGCCCTGGTAGTACTCCTGGTACACAACATATTGGCATTAAATATGCGATTTGGATTTTTTGATATTTTTTTTAGTATGTTATACCATTTAGGTAACTAGCATTATTTCACTCTTCATCGTGTTAACAAAAGTTTCATGAAAAAACATGGACTCGCGTTATGGTGCCATTTTTTTTGCAGTGACTTTTGAAATTATCGTTCCATTTAGCTTTAACATGCGATGGAGAGTAAATAATCCGAAAAAAAACAAATAAAAATAAATAGTATTGTAACACTTTTCAATCTATATTTTTTTTTATTTAATCATTAACAATGTCACATTGTGTTTGATATACATTTGTAGTGGATTAGATAATTTAAAGTTTGCAAATATCTTTACCTTATTAGTTTTAGAGATCAAAAATTGGTGTTCAAAAGACTAAAATTATGTTATATCTGAAAGTTACGTATTATTCAAAGTAGGCTTAAGGGTACATCACGCAAAGAAGCTCGGTACCTATCGCTAACATTTCAACCCTGAGAAGGCTTATCACGTCCCTTTTCCCCAATAAGCTCTTGGACACAACATGACAAAATATATTATTAGTAACGTCGGCTACCAATACGAGGCCGCCATTTTTTTGTACTGTTTTTATTTGCGACTTGCTACTTTTATCGACGGAGGATCAAAACAGAATATAAAAATAATATAGTTTTGAACTTAATATAGTTCGGAGTAGCCAAGTGCTATGGTGGTATGGGTAATGGACTGGTTTCGGATTCAATCCCATGTTTTACCCCAAAGCATCCAAAAGTCATTGGTGCCATCACCAATGACTTTTCGATGCTTTTCGAAGTTATGTGTGTAGGTATTTATCGCGGGTGATAAGTGCCCGGTTAATGGCAATAGGCTCGCCATCTATTACATGGGGACCTAATTATAAATGGGCGAAATATGGGTGCTAGCACCTCTGCCTACCCCTTCGGGGATATAGGCATGAGTTTATGTTATTTATGCTTAATAAGTATAGTTCAATTACTGGCCTGTGAGGTAGTTAGAATTGACTCCCATTCATCATTGGTTGGCAATAAATTAAACGTTTGATTATCATACTATTTTATACTACTTAGGTGGCAAACCAGCACACGACCCATTTGATGGAAACTGGTTACCGTCGCTTTATTTGCATCATCAGAGACGTCACACTCGTGCTCCTGACCATACAAATCTTCTAATGCCCTTCTTGAAGTACCCATATTGTAGTGTAGTACACCCAAAGTGAAGAGTTGATTCCATAGCTTGAGAGCTTGAAGCTATGACCTCATAAACTTTTGGATGACAATCGCTCGTTGGAAGGAATCGCTAATTTATGCCACAGGACTGATAAGCTAGCTAGCTAAGTACTGACTAAAGCTAAAACTAGCCTTGGGCAGTACTAAGGCAAGACAAGTATTTGAAGTCCTAAATTATTAATATAGAACAGTTTCACATTTTAATAATATAGGACTTCAAATATAATATAACTTAACTAAAGACCCAATACAAATAAATGACCGTTCGCTGAAGTTGTGCGGTGTAATAGGGTGTAATCTAATTTTAGAATTCGAACCCTTTCGTTCCGGGAAATGAATGAATTTTTGAATGAACGAAATACACACGAACGATTTGTTTTACTTATAACATCGTTTTGAGTTTTGACACCAGCGTTTATTGTGCCTTAATTTAAAGTTACACGTGTATGAAATGTGAAATTTTAAACTATTTAAAACTTTCTCTTTTCGTTCTAAAACTGTGTAGAGGTTAAAGCTAATTACTAAGTCTATTCGAGAACTTTTCTCGGCACGATTTCGATATCTGCTTGCTCAAAAGATAAAATCGAAGGCTTTTGATAGTTAAAACAGTTCTCACGATTGAAGTTTTCGTGTTTGAAGATCTTTATACCCTTTCTTATCATCAAATAGTACCTATGTAGATCCGGTTCTGTTGAGTTTACCTGATAGTTAGATACCCAGGACCGACGGTTACATCTATATACAGTAGTAGGAGACTGAACTAACTGCAGTACTTCGATATCGTTTAATCTATCGGCCAGATGACTGTCGCTTCATGGAGTCGATATTCTCCATTCATATTCATTTCATTCGATATTCTAGTTCAACCACGATGTAGCTGGACCAGAAAAAGCAGACACTGAACGCTAATGTGACAGCTTCAAGGTGACAGCTCCAAGCGACCGGGACGAACGCAATGATGATGGTGTAAACGCATTTTATTTTTCACGAGTGGACTAACAGACCTGGAAGCTATATATCACATAGTATATATTATTATTACGAATTCTACTCTTGTGAATATAAACCAATTAAATTCTACGAGTACCCGCAAAAATCCGCTTACAACTTTTCCCTTATAAAATTTATTTAAAAAACGAATTCAATTAAATATAATACCCGCCGTGGTTTCCTTGTTTTTATTAATTGCCAAAATGGCATTTAAGCGGTCAGTGTACCGAACGAAATGAATGTGAATGATTTAATGGACGCTAGGGTTGCTCGTTGCCGCGATTTTTATATCATTCGCTCTTTGTGTTTATCGTTTTTATGTAATAATTCAGTAAATTTTATGTCGTATTTCGAATGGATGTAGGCAGCTAACACACCCAGCCTTATAATTATTAAGTTTTCACGCAAATCAAATTCGTCACTTGTCCAAAATTTCAATTTCCTGGTTCACTGTAAGCGAGAGTCTAGGCTCTAATGCAGGCTTTCATTTCAAGGTTGGAGCCTGAAGTCAGTCGCTCTCGTACCAAAAATTAAAAAATATACTCGTAATAAAGAGGAGAGTAAGCCCTGTGGTCCAAAGTGCAAACATTTGAAATGTATTATTTATTAATTACATATTATCATACAAAAATACTTACACAACGCACTCTTTTGCTCATTTCATCACTATCACGCATACACGCATATTGCACTGCACTTCAAAACATGACAATTTGTACCAAGTCACTACACCCATAAATGACGATATGGAACTTCACTCCACAAACCAACATAACATAATATAACATAAACTCACGCCTATATCCCCAAAGGGGTAGGCAGAGGTGCTAGCACCCACATTTCGCCAGTTTATGTTTAGGTCCCAATATAATAGGTGGCGAGCCTATTGCCATTAACCGGGCACTTATAAACCTGCGATAAATACACACATAACTTTGAAAAGCTTCGAAAGTAATTGGTGTGTGCTATGGTAAAACCTGCTATCGAACCTAATCCCACCGCATTCCGCATAATATCCAAACAGTATTGAATATACACTTCCCAATATCTCCCATAGAAAAAAAAGGTTGGAAAAATTTACTATGATGAAACCCTATTGTTTGCTCAAATCAAAATATAGACCTCGTTCACTTTGTCAACGGTAAACTATACCTACATAGTAAAGCCTATGGCAGCCCACAATGAGGATATAGGGAACAAATAGAATTTTTCAGTCACGTACGAAAGGACCGGCGTATGATTTATGGTCGTTACCCACTATAGGTCGTTTAGAGATGGCTGACTACTAACGGTAGTATTAGATCAAATGCTTTCTCAGGAGAAGAGTTAGGCTATTGTACGTAGTGATCCCTATTTCAGGAAACGCGGTTCTTTCTCTTGTTTCAAAAATAAACTAACATCTTCATCTCCCTATAGCCAAAATAAATCCTTTGGTAATGATTTGCAACTGATTTTAACACATTTTTATTACGATTTTTGTTTCATATTTTTTGTTTAGTATCACATTTTCAATTTTCATCATACAGAAAATGTACTGCATATTGAATAAAAAAATAATTAAACACAACTGATGGTCACCACAGACTGTATAATATTTTGTTTTTATGCAATAGCCTGATTCTTTAGAAAATGTATATTATTATTTTAACTCAAATAATTCTTTATTTTATGAAAATCAAACAATTTCAGTTAAACTAAGTTTAATAATCATCATCAACCTTGCGTTAATCGGCCGCATCTGAAGCTGTTACCTCGGAGATGCAGTCCGTATTTTACTACTAGATTGCCACTGGCCTCCGTAACCTATAAGTATATTCGATATCGAAGTACAACAGTTGTTGAACTTTTTAGGGTTCCAACTAACGACTGCCATAGATGTTTATATTATAAACGCAACCGACGGCTTAACTTGCTTTCCGAGTTACGACCAGACCATATTATGTATACATAGAAATATTTTCAATGGGCAGGAATCGAACCCTCATGTATAGCAGGCGAGTGACAAGGAAAGCGAGATAAGTACAAAACACAAAGACAAATTACAAATGGGAACGTCGAAAAATGACCCAAAGAATGTAGTCTAAAATAGGACACACATTCTTCGTCCCTTTATTGTAGCTTTGTCACGAAAATGGCCTCCGAGACAAACTCTTTAACATTCACCAGTGAGACCATTTAATTTACTTCTAACAGCCGACAACTCCATTTAATTAATGAGGAACCAAAAAATGTACCTGGGAACGTATTTTGCAGACGAAGTCGGCGTAACTAATACAAACAAATAAAGATCCGAGTTTAACAGAGCTATATTAGCATAGCAGAGCCATCTGACGTGGGGGCTACCATAAAAACTGCTTAAATTTCGAACTCGCAAGAAACATAAACGAAAGTCACGTCAATTTTTAAACTTTTGCTTTGCATGATACACGGTTAGCGAAAGCCGGGCTTGTGCACCTGATCGAAACGTCAAGCAAATCAAAAGGTAAATTATTGTATTTACCATAATACATGATTGCGTTTTCGCTACCAGGGTTTAGCTAACCAGAAAGTCATGTCATTTTGGTACAGTGAAATTATTATAAATATCTTTCTTTCTATAATAAGTTAGAATCGGCTTCGGTCTCAACAGGTTTGATCATCGTTAAATTCAAATATTTGTATGCAAAGCAATTTTTCATACCGTTTAACTTGCGTTATTCACTCTCCATCGTGTTAGTGAAGCTGAATGAAACAAAAATTTCATGAAAGAACATGATTTCGAAGGTGACCGATCTGTTGGTGACTTGTTATTTTTTGCAGTGACGTTTTTTTTATGAAATACGATGGAGAGTAAACAATGTGAAAAATAAAATCCAAAAAAAATGCTTTTCCACATTTTTTTCATGCCAATATGTTGTGTACCAGGAGTACTACGAGAGGTCTTCGACTGCGGGGGTGTTCCCCTTACACCCTGTTATCATAGTACCGATTGCCAGAAATTTCGGCTACGTAGTGATAATCATATCTCAAAAACACCGATACTTGAAATTTCGGCTACCGTAAAGGGGTCCCAAACTCCTTTACAGTAGCCGAAATTTCGGTTCTTTGTAACCCTCGATTCGAAATTCATAGTATGCCTGTTGGGTGTTAAAACAACTCGAGACCAGCGGAAAAATGAAATGATATGGAAACTTGCGAGACGAGAATACTAATATATCCACGAAATTTTATCAGTATCGATCACGTTATTTCGCAAGTAATTATAACTTTTCCGGAATAAATAGATGCTATGGCAAAGTTTTTGTAGATTATCCTGTCTTGTTTGGATATCAATGCAATGGTTCGAATGAGACAACAAAAATAGTCAATTTCAATGTTTGCAAATAACATTTGTATTTCGTTACGTTTTGAACAGTACGAAGAGGAGTTTGTTCTTTAAGATTCTTTTAGATCAAGTTATGTGGATTTTCATGCACTAAGTTGAGTTTGGTTTGTTTGGTAAGAACTAAAATAAGAAAGTTTTTTTTAATTATAGGAGACACAGATAAAACATAAAAATGAAAATACACAATGTTATTTTTTCAGGTTCATTGCTGTATATGAATATGTATATTCTATATATACAGCAAAGAATGAATGAATATATTGATTTTTGATTTTGAATTTGATTTTGCTCAGTGCAAATATTTCTATGCATGAAATGAATATTTGCATGGCTATTTGCATTGATCTGGTCGTACCTCGGAGAGCACATAAAGCCATCGGTCCCGGTAGACATATGTAGTTGCAGCCCTCAAAAGTCCGACTAACCTAACTACATAACTTATATCGCCAATCTGGTTGTGGAGGTCCGATGGCAGTCGTTTCACGGAAAATATTGAAGTTCAGCCGCATCTTAGTTAGCCTAGACAGCTGATCCCAACTGAGTTAGGAATAGACTCAGAGAATGATTTATTTTATGTGTGTTTTCTGTTGTTTTCTGTCATTTTATACGTTAGCAAGAGAAGAACGTACAGTATGGCAATATCATTAGGACTAATGTTATTATAGAGGTTTTCGCACACTACAACTTTCTGTCACCTTCACTATGCAAATTGGATGAAAACGGTTTGGTGATGCCGTTTTCATTCTATCACATGGTACGGTGACTTAAAGTCACTAGTGTGCGTAAGCCTTAATTAAGGCTCTATCCACGCGTTGGTAAACACTGTGCTCAATGCGTTCGTCAACACACCCACTCGACCTCCAACCACACACCAAAAATATCATAAAACGCCGCTGAACACGTCTGCCAATTCGCTACAAGAACACCTTCGCTATAGTATTCTCCAACGTGTGGATGGAGAGCATGAGTAAGATTTTATCATTTTAAGGAAAAACATAACTTATCATAACATAAACTCACGCCTATATCCCCAAAGGGGTAGGCAGAGGTGCTAGCACCCACATTTCACAAGTTTATGTTTAGGTAACAATGTAATAGGCGGCGAGCCTATTGCCATTAACGGGGCATTTATAATCCTGCAATATATACACAAATAACTTCGAAAAGCATTGAAAAGTCATTGGTGTGCCATGGTAAAACCAGGGATTGAACCCGAGACCTCGTCTTAGCACTCCATTACCCATACCACTAGGCTACCGCGGTTTTTACTTAGGTACTTTAATAAACCATCGATATAAAACTCGAAACACCAATAGTTATAACAGTTAAACGGTTGATGTATCGACTCGATTAACCGCACACATTGGTAAGTATTTTTGTGGCAAAGCACATTTTATCCTGAATTACACATATGGAAGTAAAATAAACTTTCCTGTTCACAATTCTCCGAATTACCAGTTCCCTACCATTCAATTCTCCTTCAGAACACAAAATAAATTGGAATTGCTATAGCTGACCTTGTATTTCTGTTTGCCATCTTAATTTGTGCCCTGTTTTTTCTTGTACCGGCTGTACATAGTGTACATAATTTGCTACAGTACCTATATATTAGCAGACAGTTGTACTACCGGCATTTCAGTAAATTTTATTGTTGTAATATACAATACATATTCTATGTATAGGGCAGTACTGTGTTAATCCGATGGCAGTCGATTCACGGAAAGTACTGACATTCAGGCATACATGCAATTAGACTGGACATAGTAAACACCGGAATATTAGGTGTAAGTTTCGGATGCGAATTGATTAATGCCCAGATGATGATTACTGTCACCAATATTGGCGAATGTTGGGCTACTATGCACAGTCCGCTTTAGAGTTCTTTAGAACTAAAGGAAAAAAAAATCAAGAAAGTCCCAACAAGTTTTTAATCCCATACAACATATAGGAATCGCCAAGGTTGGTGACCAAATTCAATGTGTTTTTAATCGGTTGCATCGTAAGAAGCACCCTTGAAATAAAGCGTGAAAAGGCAAAGGTGGTTTCCGCACGCCTAAAGGGTAGATAGACCAGAGTCCATTCAGGACTTGTCAAGTGAGAATGTGAACAGTGGCGGTAACGGATACAGTGGGCCTAAAAAGTACTAGCTCAACGGTCGTCAGTACACCGTACCGTGGTCACGGCGCTTGTAACAGCGCCGAAATATCGGTAAAATTTCAGAACCAGCAACCAACAAACATGGTAAATATCCCGCTTACTTTTATAATAGTAGTATCCAGTGAGTTCTCTGGTATTGCAAGAGTTCTAAGGACAAGAAGTTTGACAAATTATTCACACGCAACAATAATAACCACCTCAGAGGCCACCATCTAAGACTATCCACCAGCTTCTCGCATAACAATCCACACAAAAACTTTATAAGTAATAGGGTAGTGAGAGAGTGGAACAAGCTACCACATGATGTTGTGACAGCCCAGAACATAAACCAATTCAAAAATAGATCGGACCAACACCTGAACCAAAAGAAGTAAACACTAGTGGGCATAAGCAGGATACGGGCATCATTCAATATCAGTTGTTTCGACGTAATATTATAGCGACGTCAAATAGGTGATTTGCGACCTTAGTTGTATAAAAAAATGCTTAGTCATTCAATATCGGCTCGGTCAAGCTTAGTATGCATGCGAACAACAAAAGGGTTGTAATACAGGCTGTAGTGAAAAAAGTACGGGCCATTGTTTAACTGGCAATATTGGTCGCTCAAATATGTGGACCATATTATGTGGAGAAGTGGCAGTAAAAAAAATAGGACGTCGCGGGACGCTCGGTAAATGTTATACACCAAAATTTAAGAGGTCGTAATCTACATCCATACTATAACATTATAAAGAGGAAATATTTGTATTTAGTGTGTTTGTGTGTGTGTGTGTGTGTGTGTGTGTTTATATTTGTAATGAATAAACTCAAAAACTACTCTGCCGATTTCAAAAATTCTTTAACCTTTGGAAAGCTACATCCACCTTGTTAAACATAGATTATATTCATCAGCGTTCCTGAAGATGCCTCGTGTAGAGGCGAAACACGTGTCGAGGTTCTAAACATTTGATGAATATTGCACCTTCGACATCATATTTCCTCTGATGAGAAGTCTTTTCACTTACTTTGAGGGGTGCGGTTTGGCATTCCTTTACTATGAAAACTAGTAAAATTTAATATTGCAATCCAACGATTTCAATAGTAGGATTATTAAACTGTGGGTAAGTGGTACCAGTGGTTGAAACAATGGTTCAATGTTAACCTACCGAGGGATTAGACCGGAAGCACTATTCTATTTAAAACTTTTCAATACTTTGTAACGTACTATACAACTACATCTTTTTATTCATTGCAATAACATTGTTCTGTATTAAATTCAGACCGAGGTCGCGTTTCGAACCGGTGGTCCATTTGCTCACTAAGTTATAAAATATTGTTGATATTGACGTTTTGTAAGTGATTGATGATTTTTGATTTGATTGTACCTTTCATTTGCTTTTATAGTTCACAATTAACACTTTCTCCACTCTTATTACCCCATTTTCATAGAATCATTATAGTTTATACATCACCAATCGAATATGTAATTTACAATTGGCGTTACGTTACAATTCTAGATGTTCCTATCCACTATTATGCTCAAATACCAATGTTGGATGTTCCTATGTTTCAGTTATATATTATTATTATATTGTTCAGTTCCGAGGCGTTAATGTAACCAAAGTTATAAACTTTTACTTTGTCGATAAAGTACAAACGCGCACTTACATAAAACGAGTATTTAGACCGCAGCTATTGTAGTGGAAATTTTCCAGCGAAATGTTTTCCTTCATCTATTTTCTATTATGGTGTACACAATATGAACTGAGTTTAGATTGAAAAATCAGCGCCAGACCGGTCTGAGTACCTTACAATACTGAGGTACATTACTTTAGAGTCTGACTACCAGTCTTGTTTATCTTGGTTAATCTGTGTTCATCTTTTTCTAATTCTATCTTTCTTTTTCTTTTAACGCTTTATGCTTAATCTATTTCATTATTCCTGTATATAATAGAAGTAGTAGAATCATGTTGGAAATGTAAATATTTATCATTAGCCGTTGCCCGCGGTTCTGCCGTAGATACCGGTTATCACAAAGTGCAATATAGGCCTATGTTACTCAGGTAAGCGTAGTTATGTAATGGTGAAAGAATTTTTGAAATCGTCACAGTAGTTTCTGAGTATATTCATTACAAACAACACACATATACAGAAAAATATATTTTTTTCTTTATTATAATATTAGAGTAGATTAAAATGTGGCGTATTTGGAGAACAATTGCGAACATAATTTTTGTGGTTGCCGGTTTTATGCATAACACCATCAACGACATTCCTATGTCGAACAAAAAATATGGGATCGCGTATATAGAGACGTGACACATTATTATACACATCGTCTTATTATACACGTCACATTATTTGCAACTACCTTAAACTTTATTATATACTGTAGTACTTAGGTACTTCTCGGATTCTACGTACGGATTCTACAGAATACTTAATATTAGTATTAAGTAGTCTGTAGAATCACACACACACACATTATACATATCTTTCTAGGAGGTATACATATACCTCATATTAATATACCTACCTATTGTATTCGGCAAAACTGCAGAAATGTCATAAGTTCTACAAATATACAATTATATCGTCTAAAATACAATAATCAATAACCATGTGTTCCTTTTCCAGCAGTGAGTAGGACAGCCAGGGTTCATTGGAGAGGTTTTGTGTGGTCAATCGGAGGACCGAGAAATCTTCTTTTTTATTGTGCCCAAAATCCCCACAGATATCTTTGTTTTCTGCACTGATAGTTCAGAGAATCTCTCAGACTAAGAACTCTTAATACTCACTAGCAAACCAGTACATCAGCTGAATGACCGAAAAAGGCTTCCCTCTCTTGAGTTACAGACAACCGCCATGGTGCGACTGCCACGTATGAGGTATGGGTTCGATTCCCGCTCAGTGCAAATATTTGCGTGCATGAATATGAATATTTGCATTGGTCTGGGTATGTATAATATGTATGTATATATAATCTATACAAAAAAGGATCTTAGTATGTTTATCCCCATTCTAGAACCCATAACACAAGCTAGTTAAGCTATGCTTACCATGGTAGGTGACGTTCTGTAGATTGTCCTAGAATATTTATTATTTATTTGCATTATTCGCTCACATAAAAATCATAATTCAAATTATGTCGAAGATCCCGTGCTCTATACCTATCGTAAGCTTTGAATGTAACCACGATTAGCACCTTACTGATAAATAAAAATAATTTCTATCTCTTGACACATGCATAAAATACTGAAAAAAAAACGTATATTACCATCAGGACTTCTGCAAACCAATCGTTTGAATACCCGGGCACGTCCTGTCGGTCCGAGGATCTATGAATAGTTAATAGCCGGAACTAACACACCGCCGATTGGATTGGTCCCCAATTCCGTCGGCAATCGCCTTGCAAATCCGTTGCTTCATCCACTTGTTCGTTCCGACTGACCGGTTCAATTGCTCCCTTAACTAGTGTCGGTCTCTTGATAAAAAACTTGGATGTAGTATTTATCGAATGATTTTACACAATTTGGTCAATGTTTTGTGAAGTTTTTTTTATATTGAAACTAAATATGGTTGTAAGTTACTTTCGTAAGTTAGGTCGTATTATTAAAGTATACTTGTTAGTTCATAGAACTATCAAGAGCCAAGCGGCTCGGTGAGTTTTTCCTTTACCGTACTATTAAGTCTTAGAATTCCTTACCAGTGCACATATTTCCCTCTTCCTACAGTCCCGGGTCCAATAAGCGGGGCGTGAAAAAGCATCTGATGAGGCCATCAAGCTGAGCGCCACCATTGTAACACTGTTATCATTCTCTGAGCCTATTCCCAACGCAGTTGGGGTCGGCTTCCTAGTTCAACGAAGATGCAGCTGAACTTCGGTATTTTCCGTGAAGCGACTGCCATCGAACCTTCACAACCTAATTGGCGATATCGAAGTTCTGTAGTTTTAAGGGCTCCTCCTACCTGTAACGACTGCCATAGATGTTCGTATTGCAACCGGGACTGACGGCTTAACAAGTTCTACGAGGGACGATCAGGCCAGTGCAAATCGCTATATTCCATGCATATAAATACTTGCACTGAGCAGGGATCGAACCCGCGTCTCCTGCGTAGCAATCGCGTTCACTACCGCTACACCACAGAACATTGTAACACTATACGTGTTTATAAATAATAAGACATTTATGTACTACATACAACAGTACCATTAAACGCTATTCGATTTAAGCATCACGTGCCAAATTCAAATCCCTTGATTTATGACTACAACAAAGTAAGCGGCATACAATTAGCGACAAACATTACGTTTAATTTGCTCACAACCTGACAGTTGAGGTTTGAAGACAACAATTTAACGTTTACGATCAACTTTAGTATTTCATTACATTCCTCATCCCGTCGTAATGATATTGTAAACTATAAATTTCTAAGCCAAATCCTCTGTAGATAAAATCGGTGATAAAATTTTGTTCAAAACCTATTTCGGACTATAAAAGTTGTTTACCAACGCTTCTGTATATTTGTATGCCTGCAGGATTTTGATACACTGTATATTTTAATAAATTAACTTAATATTAACTTTATACAGTATAAAATATTATGAAGTATAAGAAATTTCAGGACAAATAAATTAGTTCAACCTCGTGTAACTAACTATTACGGTGATAAATTATCAAAATATATAATAGGTCTTACATATGAATGGAATGTATACATACAAATAATTTGACAGTAAGAAAATTTCTAGAAGTAAGATATCAGACTATTGTTTGATATTTGTTACTAATTTACCTATTAAATTGCCTGCCTGTTATGGTGGAATATGGCGAAACTATATAAACTATTATGGTATAAATGTAACATCTTATGTAACCCATATTTGCAATTAATAAATAAATGAAATTGCCGATTTTTTTTTACAGATTAATGAGCTTGTTATTCCTGTAATTTGATACCTATTTCCAATGTTTATATTTTGTTTCAAAGTTGATTTCAAAATCTCACTATTTTCTATTGAATTTAGTTTTTTATTGGCCGCTTGATAAATTAAATTCGTTCTTCAAAACAGTACTTCCTAAAAATTTTATGATAATATATTTCATATTACATTTTAACAGCTGTCACTTTATAAATGTTATAATAGTTGCTGTTTGCCTAACATTGTCTCATTCATACACAAAAACATCATAAAATTTGGATTTGTCATGCCTAAAATAATGCAAAAATGCTAGTACTTACTGAAAATTAGATTTCCTCCAATTCCTTCTAACAAAACGATAATTTTCATATGTAACGTCCTAATAGTCACTGTGCTATTTGGTGCTATTTGCTGTGATGTTTGGTGCCTCTCGCCATCAAACATCAGAAATAAAAAATTTGCATTAGTCTGGTCGTGCCTCGGAGAGCTTCATCGTTACAGGGGGAAATGGATGAAATGGCCCTCACTGGAGTGCTGATTACCTGTCCAGTCAACGGCGTCCCCACTGGAAGTAATAGTAGCAGTAGTACCTGTGGTAGTGGTACGAGTACCATAGTTGATGTTTGCGGCCCCGTCAGAGTGGAATTCCCGCACGTTTCTGCAATGTGTGGTATTATATATCATATAAATGTATTCCCATTCCATAACCTTCGCGCTTCATCTCAATTACATAGTTCTGTTACAGAAGGCACATTATTATCATAATTTCGGTGAATAGTTTAATGATAAATTCTCATTAGCTAATAACAGTTACTGCGACATTATGTCGTACAAAATATAATGAATAGCCACATCACTTCAATAGAAAAGCTTATTCAACGTATGTACTCGTATCATTTAGACTATTAGTTATTGATTTTAGAATTTTATTACAAAACTAGTTGTGCCCGTGACTTTGTCCGAGTGGAATTCTTACCTTACTTCTTACTTCTTACGTTGTGTTATTTGTTCTAGAATAAAATATATCGGAGGTAGGACACGACGGTATCTCCCGTCCAAAATGAGCTGTCCAACTGGGGAAGTACCTCCGCCCTACAGAAGACCGAGGTCATAATAACCATCGTGTTGTGTTTCCGCCGGTAAGTAGGGTAGCCAGAGCTCACTATACCCCTCCTTCCCCTCCCCTTCCTAGCCTCCCCACCCCTTCCCAGCTCTCCCCCTTTCCCTTCAGGGTGGGCAGCGCGTGTGTGACGCCCTTAGTGTTGCACACGTTCATAGGCCACGGTGGCCGCTTTCCATCAGGCGGGCCGTGTGCTTGTCTGCCACCTACGTAGTATAAAAAAAAATACAGATCAACATTGTAACACTGTACGTGTTTGTAACGGTGACCCTCATTCCTAAGATTTCACCTTCAGCTTACCATCATCGCACCGCTCGCCATAGAGAGGGAGTTCATCCTCACACACTACAAACGGAAACGGTGCGCACTGTGCGGTATGAAAGGAGTTTCATCCCGCGCACGCTCAAGCTGTGGAATGAGCTCCCTGCCGTGGTTTTCCCAGGCGACTACAATATGGGGTTCTTCAAGAAGGGCATTAGAAGGTTTCTACAGGGTAGGCTGCACGTGTGTGACGCCTCTGGTGTTGCAAACGTCCATAGGCCACGGTGACCGCTTTCCATCAGGTGGGCCGTGTGCTTGTCTGCCAACTAAGTGGTATAAAAAAAAAAGCGGGGTGAAGTCAAATTGACGTGCCCTAAATAAAAAAAAACTTGTATTTCGGTCCCGCCCACCCCGCGATGAGTGCAGGAGTCTCGGGAGTCGGAGGTGCAAGGATGCGAGACAGCGTGCGTTTTAGTTGGTTCGTGTCTGACATAAGTGTCCACCGGCTTTGGCGGGGGTGGTATCCGTAGAGATTTTACGCACGATAAGAAAAATAAAAAACAGGCTAAACCGTTTACAGGGTTATGAATCACACCCGTCTTGCTGATGAAGCAATTGATTTCACTACCCGTCATAAGTAAACTACAGTTTAGGATTCAAGTATCACAATGTCGTACCAAAATTCTGTTATAAGTTGATTTCCCGAGTGACGTCACAATGTCGCACGATGCCATCAAAAACTCATCGTTCCGTTACTTCAGTGACATCTGTCAGTGGGTAGCTGGATATTGTTCCCTAAGGATGGCGACAAATCGACAATTGTTTTCAAACCAAATCAAAAGTATAGGTAGCGATATTTGCATAACTTTAACAATCATGACTTTTTTATACCACAAGATGGGATACAAGACATTAATATGTTGGCAGAAATATTAATACATAGGTTGTCGGCTCGTTATATATCTATTAAAATTAAAGAAAGTCGAAAATCGTGTTAGTAACACCATTGGTCCACCACCGTTGGGTTCGTTTTAACCTAAACCAATATAGTTGAAATATATATAAAACACCGCCTGCGGGGTGAACAGGAACCGTGTGAGGTACGGGTGACTGGTGGAGGACAAGATCGGAGATCGGGTAAGGTAGGGTAAGTGGGTATAGGCAAGATTCCATTCCTGCCTCACTGCTTCAAAGCAGGCGATTACTGACCTAAGTGGTCCACCTATAGCATGAAAGGTGTTAGTACACCGTACATTGACACCTTAGCGGCAAAGAAAAATGTTTCATAATGAAAAAAACGCAGCCCTAAAGAAAATATACGTTTTACGACAGCCGTTTAGAAGCGCGACTGTAAAGGTGTCTGGCAACATATAGCCGAATTAAATTCTGTCCACACTTTATGTGGGTGACGGAATAGATGGGCTTTTACGTCCTTCTGTAGTCACAACCAGATGTACTCGTAGGTACTCTTAATTACTCTTAACTTGAATTAGGCGACGTAACAAAATAACGGTAATAATTCGTTTATAGTGACCTACCGCTGAACAAGAAGTGATTACAGTGTGAAGTTTGATTTTCATATATAGTTATTTGCAAGAAAGTCGGATATAATGACTTCAATTATAGTTACATAATGATTATTACTGTTAAATATTATGTCGTATACAGTCGAAGCTAATATTATAAACATTCCAATTTTTATGAGATTCTAACTGAGACTATTTCGGGACATAAAATATAGGCGAACTTGAAGAACTCTGTCACTCTCAAGGGAATTTACAAAAAAATTATTCTGTATAGACCACTCAACGGCACTTACAAAACTTCCATATCAACAATATTTTATAAGTTAATGAGCAAATGGACCACCTCGAAACACGGCCCCGGCATGAGAAGACTCCTGCAAGAAACTTAGCGGGCTTTTCTTTTTTTTTGGTCTATTTACAATCATAGTCTTAGTCTAGATATAGTAGCAAGTTGAGTGAATAGTTCATTTCCAGGCTTGTTTATCATCCACTTAATCCTGGATTTTATAATAAGCTTTTTGCAAAACTTTCCTTTAATTAAATTTTAAATTTATAGGCAAATCCCTAATTTCATTACGGAGCTTGTTAAAAACGTCAACGGAAGCGCTCAGATCAAATACTACTAAGCAATCACTAATCAATGGTGCTACTATGATAGACCCACCCATTTACGTGATAAATATAATTGCGTGATAAGCGATTTTTTTACTAAGCTAAGGAAATGAGTAAAATTCACCTTTTTAAAACAAATTTTACAAATAAGGAATAAAGCATGTATCCAATAGTTCGGTTTAAAGAGGCGAAATCAACTTATTTAGCTCTGTTCTGTTCTTTTAAACAGTTTATAACGTAATTAAATATATCACGTAAATATGTGGATCTACCCTATTGCCGCAGAGTGCTTCAGTTTCATTTCAATATGTTATAGTTGCGTAAAGTTCCTGATTTATACTGGTTTACCCTCCTTAACCAACATGGCGATCTCAGCTAAAATATAAAAATAATTTTGTAAAACCATTTCTACATTGTGTTAAATTTATTTCGAATTCCTTTACAAACTTGTCTGAACAATAAACATCTCGTACATTTCCATAGCTATAAACAGCTGTTGTTGGACAAAATACTTCTGTAACTGCTTTGTGTGAAACATGAAACAACTTTATAGTGAATGGAAAGTATATAAAAATGTGTCATAAAAAGAGACGGTACATTCACAGATTTTGTAATAATGTAAAGAGTACTGTAAGCTTTATTAAATGCAAGCTACGGTTACCTCGTTCGTTACAATTGAAAATTTACATCTACACTAATTTACACTAATATTACATAACATAAACTCACGCCTATATCCTCGAAGGGATAGGTGGAGGTACTGGCACTCACATTTCGCAAGTTTACTTACACTACACTAATATTATAAAAAGAAATATTTTTTTTGTTTGTTTGTTTGTAATCAATGAATAGGCTCCGAAACTACTAGACCGATTTCAGTAATTCTTTCACTAATCTGGAGCTACAATATCTAGCAGTATGATGAGCTATGTATTATCACGCTGCCATTTAAGAAACGAGGCAATAATCATAAGTCCCAATAGATCCGATAGATTTTCTATCATTGACGCTAATATCGATAAGAATTTTCGTTTTCATGGCTACAATTGACGGAAAATGTATGGAAAATGGGGTAATGTATTTCATAGCTTGAACTACTTTTAATATAAATATAATTATGAATTTGGAAACACGCTCCGATGGCAAAATGTGACGGGATTCGAACTCGTTACCTTTTCCATACTATTTGAAACAGCATGTTAATTGCTTTAAAATTTCAGTACATAGATTTCACCATAATAAATTATATTTGACCATCATTATAAAATTAGTAGGTAATAGCACTTTTTGATAAATAACTAGGTATATAAAATATATATAAATGTACATGAGGTCCAAACTAAGGTCGTGAGGAGCAAAACATCGATGATGAGAGGAAAATCGTTCGTACCAAAATTGTTTAAGAATCAAAGACAAGTAAGACACAAACGAGGCTTGATTTGACACATTGACAGAGCTGTCAAAAAGAATGAGCGAGCGAAATATATTTGGGACTTGATTCGTGATATGATTATGTAATTTTCTGTCTATCTCAGACAGCACTACCTTGCGGTATTTTATAAATATTCAGAATAAATACGTACACAGAAAATGACAGCCGCGGTAGCCTAGTGGTATGGGTAATGGACTGCTGAGATGAGGTCTCGAATTCGATGCCAGGTTTTACCATGGCACACACCAATGACTTTTCGATGCTTTTCGAAGTTATGTGTGTATTTATCGCAGGTTTAAAAGTGCCTGGTTAATGGAAAAGGCTCGCCAACTATTAAATTAGGACTTAAATATAAACTGGCAAAATGTGGGTGCTAGCACCTCTGCCTACCCCTTCGGAGATATAGGCGTGAGTTTATGTTATGTCATGAATAAATACGCATATAGCAAATGATAAATTTTATTATTATAGTATATACTATATCATAGCTATAGTAAATACTACATACAGATACATATAGCTATGCAACAATAACATCTAGAGTTCCCGTAACAATAGAATAGTTACGGGAACAAGTGTCCCCAACATTGGTTCCGACATACTCACTGTCTTAGGTAATTTTGTATTCAGAATAAATACTAAATATATATAAATTCTTTTATTGAAGTACCTAAGTACTTTACTTATTATAGCTATGTATAAAATGACAATCAGAGTTCCCGTAACTATTGCATTGTTACGGGAACAATTGTTCCTTAATACTGTTCCGTAATTGCATTTGGAACCATAATAAAATTATGTATAATCTTCAGAAAATTAAAAGATTTGCCTGTGAACTTTTATCCATTGCGAATCATCGGCAAATTATAAGATTTCTTGGAAGTGTCAGAGAAATTTTACTCTATGATAACAACCCATTGCAAAAAAGATCCTACAGAATGTACACAATTAGTATCAACCCTCTATAGATATATGAAAGTATGATAGGTATATATCGTAGATATATGAGATGTTACTGTATAATTACACCTATCAAATTCACACATTCACTTGAACTCACTCTTGAGATATTATTAGTAAGTAACGAGAGGTCCAGTAAGTAACCCGGGCCGCGGTTTAGAATTCTTGTCATTATACTTGCGACGTGAACCCTCTCTTTCTGGTAGTTTGATTTAGATGGAGAATCATGATTCAATTTTTTTATTCTGTTCAGGCACATAAATGTTTATCAATTTTTTTCGTCGAAAATATTCAAATAAAGTAAACTAATCATTTTTATGGCATGTCAATTTGACTTCACCTCGCCGGATGTTAAGCTGAAGGCAAAGTAATAAGAGAGGGTCACCATTGCAAATACATACAGTGCTTGAATGTTGGCGCTCAGCTTGACGGCCTCATCAGATACTTTTTCACGCCCCTTAAAGGACTTTGATTTTGATTTTGACATTTGATTCCATTCATTCCATTCCATCGCTGGTTCAGTAGTTGGGTCTACTGAGAAGATATATCAGTAAGATAGTCAGGTATTTTTTTATAGTTTTGTTTATATAAAATAAATATGAGCGAGTGTAAGATCAAAGCAATGATAAAAATGCATTGTCATCGTAATGTCTTTGGGAACCTTAAGAAACCCAACTTCTACGCACGAGACGCGAGTTCGATCCTCGCACAGTGCAAATATTTGTAGGCATGAATATGGCTATTTGCACTGGCTTAGTCGTGCCACGGATATTACATTAAGCTGTCGGTCATACGAACATCTGTGGCAGTCGTTACGGGTAGTTAGAGCTAAAAAGTTTAACAACAGCTGGTCTAGCTGCAATTTTTTGAATTTGCCTGTAGGTATCAATAGGTTGTGGCGGCCAGATGGCAATTGCATCACGGAAAATATCGAAGTTGAGCCGCAAGGCAGTTAGATTGGAAGAAATGCGAACCCTGAACTTCGGATGCGACTAGGATTAACGCAAGGATTATGATATGAAGTAACAGGAATATTAGTTTTTTGTTTACTAGTTTTCTTATTAAAAAATATCCTTGGCCTGTTTCTTCACTGCAAAATCATTTGCAATTTCATCATAAAATTATTCAACCCAAATACTCCATTCTACCAAAACCAAAATTACTGCCAAGTTTCAAAGTTGTCCCTTTTTTGCTGTACTTTGCAGCTCTGAAACTTCCTTCATTAGCATAAAAGCGTCAGATGTGGTTAGTTATCCGAGAATTGCCTGGCAACACTGCTGTTGGCTTGCGGTCTAACCCGCAAGTTAATCAGTGCCAATATCATAAATACTATTTTATATTCGATGTGGGTGTAGAAATCAGCATTGCAATCGCGGTTTGAATTATTATTTGGTTGTGTATACGGGGTAAAATTTTCAGTGAGCGTGAATAGTTGTGTCCAAAATTATGAAGAATAGCTATAAATTATTAGAAGAAATCTCGAGCCCCAAATTTACCATCGACGCCTTCTTGAATTCTATAGTACTATCTCAATCTGTGACGATGACAAAGAAAGAATATTACAACCCCATTTCATTCCGAGGGTGTCGCAAGAGGTGAAGCAGGCTACGGCGATGGCGCAAAATGCCACCCCATACCCAGGGGCTAGATGGGGACACCATGGTCCCCACATTGGGGGAAGAGGGTCATCTCAATAGAGATGACCCCGGGTCTGCCGGGGTGCGAGAGATATGTCTTGTAATCCTCCGGCAATCAAGGACCCATGGACGGCGTGCGTTTTGGTCGGTTCGAGTCCGACATAATCACCTCCATCGGTTTTGGTGGAGGTGGTATCCGTGGGGATTTTGCGCACGATAAAAAAAAAAAAAGCGTGTCGCAAGAGGTGAGAAACGGAAATATATTTTTTTTTTATTTATGGCACGTCAATTTGACTTCACCTCGCCTGATGTTAAGCTGAAGGCAAAGTCTCATAAAAGAGGGTCACCATTGCAAACACGTTCAGTGCTACAATGGTGGCGCTCAGCTTGACGGCCTCATCAGATGCTTTTTCACGTCCCGCTTAAGGGACCGGGAATATAAAAGCTAGTTGCACACAGGTATCGGGTATAGGGACCTATAGTTAGAGCTTTAAAGAGAGGAATTTTCTTACTATACGCACCGTGCCTAGTAGTGCCGCCTTCTATATCAAGCCAATGAGCGAGCCATCTGACGAGGGCCTCCTAAGATTTTGGACGAGACTTTTAGTGATAAGTACGTAGACTGAAACAACTGTTGGTACAATAATAGCTGAGTCCACATCCCAAATGTTGATAATCATAATATTGTTACTATTACATAGCTGTAACCCACGGCTCCACCCGCGTGGATATCGATTATCGCGTTGGACGACTCTACTTGCCTCTCTATACTACATCTCCTGTTATCACAAAGGCGCATTAGCGATATTAGCGCCAATGTATAAAAAAATACTGGATCTATTGAGATTTAACGAAGCGTGATGATAAATAGCATATGTAGCTAGATATTGTAGCTTTTACAAGTGACAGAATTATTGAAATCGGTTCAGTAGTTTCGGAGCCTATTTGTTACAAACAAACAAATAAAAAAACAAATGTTTCCTCTTTATAATATTAGTGTATAAAATATATTAAAGGCTTTACCAAATCAGCAGCTGTGGGAAAGTAAATAGTAAAGTGACCATACGGATAAAATTTTCAGAGGTCAATGTGGGTTACATTGAACAAATATAAAAGGAAGTAAGCACTAAATTATCTTTCCTCTCACAGGCTCTCGTGAAAGGAGAGGGGCTTAGGATCGAGAAAAAATCAGCAGGTCTACTACGAGACGTCCGCAATTACGGATAAAAGTTTCAGGAAACACATTCATTCCGAAATCGGATCTGATTTCATTGTACCCTTTTTAATTCGTGCGTAAATTTTTTCTCGGAATCCCACAGCCACCTCACGAAAACGATTATGTCAGAAACTAAACAACTAAAACTACCTACGACTCTGTCTCCGGTCTTGACATGCCGGAGTGCATTTACCTAAAGCAATCTCCCAGTCCTGTGACTTCAAGGTACATGTATAGTTTTGTTTTTCGTTCGTCTTCCGTGCGAACCCGAAATTTCGAATATATTGTGGTATCCCTCCAGATCTCTTTTCTAGAATTTATCTCGACGCAGTTTTTCCATAGCATTGAATTTGAAATATTGCTTTTATGGCGGGTCAGTGGATATTATATCATCTCGCCTTTTGGTCGTGAGCTTTTGATCAACCCAGAAGGTTTATTTATTCATAGCTTCTATTGTTGAATGAGAAATAATATGATCACTTTTACTCGGTAAATGTTTTTTTGCGTAAATATAATTATGCACTGGTTTTTTACATCTTAGGATCTGAGATACATGGGGTACGGAACATCAAGAAGACCTTGCCATATTTATGTCAGACTAGCAAACCCGGCGAACTCTGTTTCGCCATGTGAAAATAAGTTTCCCGCTAATCTGTTGAAATTTTTCCTAAATTTTCTTTGCTATAAACCTCATGGAGCCCGATACCTACCGAACCTTTCCAATAAATGCAAAACCATGGAAATCGGATCGTGCCTTCTGGAGTTATAGCGCCAGGAAGGAAAACCCGACTTATTTTTATATAGTAGATTTACTTGACTCGAAGAAGCTGGATCAGTTTCGGGCGGAAGATTTATCTGGAAATTGGGAGGTTGGAACTCACATAAGCCAAATTAATATGAAGAGACTAATTAATCGGATGCTGGGTTCCGATAGTCTCTGATGCAACCGCTATCACAACGATAATGACATGATAATTGTAACGTCGCGTTTTAGAACGTTCGTTACATCGGTTTTTAATTCGAGTTTTTAGTCGATTTTTCATTTGAAGTTTCTGAACGACTGTGAGCGGAGCGGGAGGTGATTGTCATTTTGACGTAAGTTGTCACTTTTCTCCCTAATTCTCTAAGCGGTCGGAGGTTCAAAATGTCTGCTTAGAATTATTTGGTTTAATCTCATCAATATGAGAGTATTTTTGTCTGTGGGACCGTAAATTGTGTTTCCCACAAGGAATTATGATGATATAATTCCATATTTTTGGTAAGTCGCTGTTTTTCATTGGGATTCTCTTCGATGGAATGCGTCACACGTTGACTTTGAGATTAATCGCAATTTTATTGTTACAGTACCTATATTTGCATCTTTTGATGAATCTTGTTATCAGGATGATAATTATTTCACGGGATTAAGGCGGTAAGTTATATATTTATTCGAAGAATAAAAACTTAGGGCCTCGTGGATTCGAATCGTAAACTGATAACCTATATTTGTTTCAGGTTTCCGAAAGGGCCGCCTTATGATCACCCCTTTTAATAACCCTTTTTCTACTTTTCTTTTTCTGTCTTGCATTGCCTGTTTCTTTGGATGGCCTGGTTGTGCATTTATTTTGGCATGCTGCTCGCGAAGCTGTATTTTTGATGGTTGCATTTCGCTGAGACGGAACCGCATGGTTTTCCTGCCGTCACATGCTGAGGATGATCCAGTCTAGTGTGATACATGCTTAAGCTTGAGGATTAATCTCGCCACGTGGGAAACCGTGATCTAAATTTAACTTTTATTTTATTTAACTTTATTTTAAATGCATTGGTGATGTAGGATATACTTACCTATAAGTGACTAGCTTTACCTTAGAACCTAATCTTATATGTACGTCCCCTTTGGACGCATATCTCTTAAATTTTGCACACTGGAGCGATGACAATAAATCTATAAACCTCTGTTTTAGTTTTATTTAGCTTACCTCCGGCAGATTAAAAGTTCCAATCTACCGTTGACTATCCTAGCATTATTTTATTGTGTGTCTCCAAGGCGCCCGATTATTATTTATATTTCTTTTGTATTATTTTCTTTTTTTAATAGGAGACCACACTTGTTTGTTTGTTTAGCTTGTGTTCAACGCATAGCTTTCTTATTTTGTAAATGGTACCGCGATACCATATATAAAACCCCAATAAACCCCATATTTATTACATAACATGATACATAGTAACAAATCTTAAAAACGGATTTTAGATTGACATGGTCATTTACATATTCACCCCGATCCCCGATAAATATCCCGAAATTTAACAGTGAATACTTAAAAACGGAGATAGGATATGACGGTATTATCCGTCCTAATTGAGCAACAACCACAAGAAGAAGGTCTACTGAAGAGCCTCAACAGGTATACGAAGCCCCCTCCCTATTTGGGGAAAGATATTGAAACCGTAGTCCCACATTTCGCATTCGCTGGTCCTGGGTCAGCCAGGGCGTGAGAGATGCCAAAGACTACCTTACCCAAGATGGCCGTGCGGTTTTAGGCGGATCGAGTTCGATATAACCACCCTCACCGACACGTATACCTAATACGTGAACACGTAAAAAAGTATACGAGCTAACAGGTGAGATTGAATTTGGCTCTAATGGTTTTGGTGATACTGGCATCTTTTTTATCTTTATAATATTATCATGCTTGAAGAATTAAGTATTGTTTACACAAATAGAAATTGAATGGTGGGCGCGCCTTCATCGCATCTATATTTCATCTGTGGAACCTAACGGATTATTTCATTCCTATTCATTCATATTCATTCTACATTCGAGACACACCCATGTTTGTACCTTTTGCTAAAATGTTACATTAAAACTGTTTTGAAGATTGTACTATTACAATAAAGATCCTTAACAAGTATCTGCACTATAGATATATAATTCTTAGGAAGGTGGAGTTTCTGAGAATTCGAACACAACAAAATTGAATAAAACTTATATCGGAACAACTATTTTCTTATTCAAAATATTCTCTCGCTTCGAACCTGTTTGTAAAATATTTCTTGAGTGGTAAATGTATCAATATTCCCCGTTTCAAGTTTAGTACTAACTGGCTGAGAAAGTATTTCATTGTAGAAACAATATTTTCCCTCGTGTAATCCTTATTATGTATTATCCTCAAGGATTTTTTTTTGTGAAATGCATTCATGAAATGACTCCGAGATAATTTAGGTACTTAATAATGCCTATTATGTGTGTTTAATGTTAGCGTATTCCTACAGAAATTAAGTAGATATAGGGTTTGGAGATGACCGCGGTAGCCTAGTGGTATGGGTAATGGACTGCTGAGACCAGGTCTCGGGTTCGATCGCAGGTTTTACCATGGTACACACCAATGACTTTACAATGCTTTTTGAAGTTATGTGTGTATTTACCGCAGGTTTATAAGTGCCCCGTTAATGGCAATTACAATGGGACCTAAACATAAACTGGCGCCTACCCCTTCGGCGATATAGGCGTGAGTCTGTAGTATGTTTATTTGTAGATTTGGTCAAATAAAATATGAAATTGGGTTTTGGCACCCATTTGCAAAACGGTGACTCGGCTTTAAAAGTTACCATGAACCGTTAAATATTGATCGGCACAGTAATCCACTGAAAGAAATAGGTACTTGTGGTGTTTTTTTTTTATTTATGGCACGTCATTTTTACTTCACCTCGCCTAATGTTAAGCTGAAGGCAAAGTCTCATGAAAGAGGGTCACCATTTCAAACACGTTCAGTGCTACAATGGTGGCGCTCAGCTTGACGGCCTCATCAGATGCTTTTTCACGCCCCGCTTAAAGGACCCGGGACTGTAGGAAGAAGGAAACACGTGTGACAAGGAATTCCAGGACTTAATGGTGCGGCAGAGAAAATACTCACCGAAACGCTTTTGACTTAATGATATATTACAGCGATATAGTAAAGACTATAATTCGCGTAAAGTCTTCAAATACTGAACTAGGCTTTATTGAACACCACTTTTCGAATTTTCTTCAATCGATAAGAAATTCAGTATTCTAACGGCACGAAATAGTTTTCCAAAACATAAACTTCCTTCTAGACATTTATGTGATCATAAATACACGAACACGCCATACTTTGCTTGCATGTGAACAGTCTGTTGCATTGACATTGAGTTACTGCACCCACGCGATTAGAATCTCAATGAATTGGCAGTTGTACTTTGTTTCTGTAAGTTCCCGTAATAAAAATATTCTTTATTGTACCAATATTTGGTCTATTATTACACTATCATTGTTCTGTTTTAGATTTTGAACACCAACAGGGTATTTTGGCAATTCCGAGTATGGATCACTTTTTTATGTTTTAGAGCCCAATCAAAATCTCTTACTAGTCTTCAAGGAGACCAGTCCATCAAAGGTTGATAGAGATCGCAGTTTGCGATAAGACCCACCCATTGTACTCAATGAGCTATGTAAAACTTTAACTCATGTAATAATTTATTGGTGTACAATAAAGTGATACTTATTCATTTATTCATTCATTCATTGACCGACGAGGCTCTTTTTTTTTCGTGCGCAAAATCCCCACGGATACCACCTCCACCAAAACCGATGGAGGTGATTATGTCGGACTCGAACCGACCAAAACGCACGCCATCCATGGGTCCTTGATTGCCGGAGGTGAGATTATACAAGACATATCTCTCGCACCCCGGCAGACCCGGGGACATTTCTGTTGTGACCGACGAGGCTTTGAGATTTTTGTGGGTCAGTCGATCGCATAAAAGTAGTTACCAGCTCATAATCCTCCAAATTGAAGTCTCTACTTCAATTTGGAGGTCTTTAAGAAGGGCGTTAGAAGATTTTTACAAAGCTTGTGTGACGATGCTCACTTTCGATCGTCACGATAAACACTTACTATCAGTTTATGAAGATGAAATTCCCATAAATTTCATCTAACTGCATGAACTACCTAAAACAAGTACCTCTGTAAATTACAATGGTTAATTCCGAGATCCAAACAAGCTGGACTAATTACTTGGGCTCCATTTGACATTTTAGAAATAGAAAATCGAAAGAGGCAGAATTAGGCGAGGCGCTAGTTGTACCCCGGACCGTGATTAAGGCTATTTGCTATTATCGCCAGTAGAATCCCTGAATCACCAATAGCATAGGGTCTTCATTATCAGGCGGTACAAGGTATGAAAATCTAGCGGTATTTGTAATTTCGATATTACATTGACATTTTTCTTAATAAAAGATATTATCGCTGTTATGAATGCTTGAGTTGCTGGGATAGGTGGAGGAGAATAAGCAGGAAAGAGAACTCCAAGGTGAAGGCTTCGGATGCAATCGGAATACAATGCTAAGAAGATGAGAGGTTGTTGGATGCGTCAATTAATTTTCATTTAACCTTAGGCAGACGAATAAATATTTCTTCTTCCTCAATGAGCCATTATCATTTGACAACTGTCCTTTGGAAACCAAGCCCTCTACCCTAGTCTCACATAATGTGATTGTCTTACACAGGAATGAAGGCCGTCCACCAACGTCGAGATAATTCCTGCTTTAGAGCTTTCTTCATTAATCACTGGTTTGGTGGGGCTTTATGCACTGTATATACATGAATTATCAGATGCTTTCATTGTCGACCTGGTAAAATGGAGTTTAAACACGTAACAGGATGTACTAGAGAGAGACAACACTAAAAGTGACTGACGAAAAATATACACAAAATGGGGAAATAAGGGCAATTGGAAAGTGAGATTGAGAAATGAAAAATAGGGAAAAATGTAAAGTAGAGAATTGGAGATATAATATATGGAGGCCATAAGAGAATCGAGTAGAGTCGTACAACGTGATAATAATAGACATCCATGTAATCATCCCGCGGAGTCGCGGGCAACAGATATAAACTACATTATGAAAAAAAAAAGGAATAGATATCTTTATTTTATAAATAAAATCCAACATGCTGTCGCTTATAACTTATATATCTCATCACCCTTCTCTTGCAGATCCTTACAATGGAAATTTTCTTAGTTGACTTGCATTTTTGTTTATCTCAGTTAACATGTTTTATGCTGATTTGTAATCTCCAGTTTATATGTTTTGCCATTGCCGAGTCAAATAGTCTGTATTTATGTATAATAGAATTATATTACTATGTTTTGATGTTAGAGGACTTTAATACGCGTATACCTATTGCTATATATATTTGCTAAGAGAATAATAAGAATCCACTTTATCATTTAATCGAAAAGGAATACCAAAGTCAATTAGATTATTTTTAGTAAACTTAATATAAGTTTACTAAAAATAACCTTAAAATTCTGACACTAAGTTTTTGGAACACAGTTCTTTTAAGCTTACACCGAATTCTACAGAAAAGTGTTACTCGTTGTTTTATATTTTATTGGAAAAATATTATGATAAGGCTAAAAAATTAAAACCTAAATCGAAGCATGCACCATAACTAGTATTCCTATAAACTACCTTCAAATGGACGGATAAATAAAATTTCACCACATTCGTAATATTGGCTACAAGCAGGTGATATCAAAACCCGTTTCAGAATGTTTTGTCAAAGAAGTGGGAACACTTTTCACGTTTTACACTTGAGCTGCTTAGAAAGAAGCCAAACGACGTCTAACCAGTCGACTTGGCTCGACAACTGTCTACGAATTAAATTGTTTGAAAAATGCCGCACAATTTTTACTGAAAAACGAAATAAGTATAAGTATTGTTTTGTTATGCTGGTGAAGAGAAAATTCGTAATATAGGAAGTATTAAAAACATGTACAAGATAAAACTGTGATAAAATAGATTATACAATTTATAGCAGCAAAGATTACCATCAGAATTGCTTTTTAAAAACGTTTACAATAGATGGAAAGTGAACACTTTTCTGTAAAATATAAAAAAAATCACCTGGAAATTACAAACATACATATGCTTATACTTATTTCTCTCCGAGGTAGGCAGAGGTGAATTATTCTTCGGTCCCACATAATAGGGGGTGAACCTATTGCCGTATTCCAGGCTCTATTGTTGACTCAAGTTTTGCATATGAGGCTGAATCTGGGCGGTGTATATTAGTTTGATGTTAAACAGTACTATCTCTTAGTCGCCTTGTACGTCATGGGAAAAGATGGTGTGACCAAATCCTACTCAGCCAGAAACCACGCAGGGGAATTAGAATATTTAAGTGCCAGAAATTATTTATACTCAATTACTTGCCCGAGAGTAAATTCCAGTTGCATATAGCCTTCAATTTGGAGCCACCAGGAATCAAAAATCTATCTTTTTTAATTGTACGAAGCTTTCCGTAGCATTGACTCTAGGTCCCAATTAGTCTTAATTAACTGACAGGGGTTCGATTGCCCCTTAGTTTTTTGCTGAGTCATCAACCCTGATTGGGTCCCCAGTTGTAGGTCAATAAGATAGAGATATATCGAAGTACCTTTTTGTACTAGTAGTGTTAGAACACACAAAGAGGTAAATAACTTGCGAATTGAAGATGATTTAGGTCCACATCAACCTAAGTTATGATATGGACGTGTGCATTTTTATAGTAAAATTTTGACAAGGAATAAAATGATATGACATTCTCTGTTTTTCATTTGAATTGTATTTTCATTGAAATTTCGACACTAAAGTATATATTTCTCAGAAATAAATTGAATTGAATAAGTAATAAAATATATTTTATCTCGAATGACAAATGCTAATATTTTATGGAGTTTAGAACAAAAATATAATTAAACGTATTTTAAACAATTGCAGTGCTCTGTCACGGGTCAAAGGTTTGACTCCCGTTCAGTGTTTCAATTCTCTCTTCTGTGCAAGTATGTTTATTAGTATCACATGGAATGTATTACTTGGTAGCCTAGTGGTCCCAGGCTTTACCATGGCACACACCAATGAGTTTTCAATGCTCTTCGAAAGTATGTGTGTATTTATCGCAGGTTTATAAATGCCCGGTTAATGGCAACTGGCTCGCCACCTATTACATTGGGACCTAAACATAAAGTGGCGAAATGTGGGTGCTAGCTTCTTTGCCTACTCCTTTGGGGATATAGGCGTGAGTTTATGTTATGATATTATGTGTTATGGAATGTACTTTAATGTGCAATATTGAAAAGAAAATATACATGAGTATATCTATATAAATTCTAGAACGTAAATCACGAGTTAGACCCTAATTATTAGTTTGGTGTTAGATGATACCGTGTAATATTATATTATAGACATGATGTGTGTACGGTATGTTTATACACAGGTATCTATAATACGTCACAAAAACTACAAAAAGATGTATAATATATTCATATTTCACCAGCAATTTTTCGGCCTCTCGTAATTGGCTAAAATATTTCAACCAAAAATGCCACATTGCAAGCAGATCTCACAAACTATTTTTTCTAGAAGTACTACTTCACAAAGTTAGCCACTGACCGAAAGTGGCCTAACGAGAGTTTTAGTTTGGTGCAACCCTTCAGCTGGTGAAGAGCTCTACAGTCGTCCCAAAGTTTTGCCAGTCTAAAAAATTTGTTCAATTGCCCACTTTTCACTTTATGACACTTCAATTATCACGTACCGGTCTCACTTAGTCAGCCTTATTTTAGTAGGGAGTCTCATTTTAATCTAAAACCCTTTTTTCGGAACCAAATATTCTGCTGCACGGGCATTTTTTATCATGAATTTTTTGGACGTAAAATTGTGCTGTTTAAAGAATTTAAAATTTCAGATTTTAATTTTAATTTTAATTTGGATACTTGGAATAATATTGATGTAGATTGGACGAGTTGTATCATCACTTTCCACAAGATGGGCCGTGTGCTTGTCTGCCACTAGAAAAATGTCATTAAATCGCAATAATATTTTTAGATAACTCTATAACAATATATGGTAATAATATGTCGAAGACACGTCGCGCCCTAAAATTGGCCTATGAGCATTTTTTGACGGGAAATGGATTCAAATTCAAGTTTTATTTTTTATACCACATAGGTGGCACACAAGCTCGCGTCCCACCTGATGGAAATTGGTTACCGTGACCTATGGACATATGCAACACCAGGCCGAGGTGCCAAATTTGTGCTGCCGTTATCGAGAAAAGGGACATATCATATACTGGCCTATGACTTTTTGATTTAAAGTCAGAAATCCTACTGTCCTAACGCCTGAATATAATTGAAAATATATTTTGAAAGAGAATGCGGAGGTATAAGTAAATATACACCGTCTTCTCTCTATGATTTTACCAATATCTTGTCACGAAATGAAATTGCAATTATTATTATTAAAGTGTCAGCTGCGAACGCTACTGGCAAGATATCTAACTAACACAAACTATCTATAAACGTGGAATCTATTCCAATAGTCTTAACTTTCATGTACACACATCAAATAATGCAACAAATAATAGCCACATGCGGTATGTGGGTCCGAAAGTGTCTACAATGAAGAAAATCATTCATTCGAACCGCACCCTGTATGTGAATGACGTGAACCATTTACTTAACTGGAAGGGTTGAACGAGAATGTTAATACTTTGACCCACATCGAATTCATCAACAATCGATCGTGAAATATCAAGTTTCCACATTGAATTCTGATCGTGAGAGGTTCATATCTTGAAACGTAGAGGTATCAGATGCGTAGAGAGAGGTAATGCTCGGAGATGTGAAGATTTAGAAGTATAGTGTTAAAAGTACGTATCATTTGTTTTTCTTTTCGGTCTATGTACTGTGCGCTAGTCCGAATAAGAAGTTTGAATAATTTTTTTAATATTTTGAATAGGTTTATAAAATACGTAAAAACAAATTATTGTTTCACCCACTTCCAAAATACATATTCGCCTCACTTTTTATTGCTTTTTGCCCCGTAAATTATATCAAATCAAATCAAAAATATTTTTTTCTGTATAGACCATTAAACGGCACTTACAAAACATCAATATCAACAATATTTTATAAATTAGTGATCAAATGAACCACCGCACTCAAGAAACTCAGCGGGCTTTTCTTTTGTTTTCGGTCTATTTACAAACATTTACTTAGTCTAGATACAGAAATTTGCTTGAGTAGCAAGTTATACCTAGGTATATTAGATTAGAAGTAATTTGCTAACAGATTTTTATCCAGACTCAATCTAAGTGTCCAATTACGGAGTACTCTTCTTAATCTAACTAATATAATCTAATCGATATTCACCTTTTAAATAATTGATAGAAATCTTTATTATTGGAATATCGGCATTTGTCCTAATAATTGAAATTGACAGCTGAGTGCCTTTTCTTGTTCGCCATCGCTGGATTATTTTCATTGTAACGAAGCCTTGGTTTGTTAATAAACACTTTCAAGCAGTTGTGTTGATTTATTAATAACTAGCTGACCCGCGCGACTTCGTCTGCGTCACCCCGTTTTGCAACATTTTTCATTCCTGCTTCGCACCTGTTAGTCGTAGCTTGATATAAACCTATATACACATATAAACCCACATATAAACCTTCCTCTTTAACCATTCTATCTATTGAAACAAACCGCATCAAAATCCGTTGCGTAGTTCTAAAGATTTAAGCATACAAAGGGACAAGAAAAATAGGGACAGAAAACGCGACTTTATTTTATACTATGTAGTGATTTAGATAGAAGAAGGACAGAAGTGTAGTTCTTATAAAGAGTAATAAAAGTTACCGCGGTAGCCTAAAGGTATGGGGATGGACTGCTGAGAGGAGGTCTCAAGTTCGATCCTAGGTTTTACCATGGCGTATATGTGTGTATTTATCGTAGGTTTACAAGTGCCCGGTTAATGGCAATAGGCTCGCCACATATTACATTGGGACCTAAAATTAACTGGCGAAATGTGGGTGCTAGCACCCCTGTCTACCCCTTCGGGGATATAGGCTTGAGTTTAACTTGTATTCGTGACGCGTTGAGCAATTTTTGGGTGAACATTAATGTCGGTACTCGCGTCATTGTCAGCTAACGCTCATGTCGTTATCGAACGTGTCACTATAATATAATTCATAAGTTAAGTAGGTACTCAATTTTCGCTTCTATCGATCAATTTATTAGAAATAAGACTATTTTAATGTCAGAAAGCTTTGACCTACTGTTCCCGCGCTGGCTAGACAGGTTGGTACAGGGTTTTATTTTGAGTTTTCTGTCTCTTACGACATCCTTTGGAAGATATGAGGTGGTGATATTCTTTCTTCATCACCACTTCTATCGGTAGTTCACGTGTTTATTATTTGTTGTACAAAAACGAATTTCTGCAATGCCATTTATCGTGAAGTCCTGTCCTAGACATTAGACATCTCATATAACTTTTTATTTCAATTGTTATTAACTTCCTATCTAAATGTACAATTCCATATTGTTAAAGTCACGCAAGTAATATTCATCAAAGCTGAATGTGACATTAAATCTTGTCAGTTAGGAACTACGTCAGAAAGGCTATTAATTAGGGTACCCAGAATGTCGAGGCTACTAATGCTGGATGATGCGGCGCATTTGTCTAAATAATCTGTCCTACTCGGTTTGCCGGGCACATTTGTCGTCTCTGGACAGTGTGCAAGGTACTTAATTCACTGACTTAGCTTTAGCTTTAGCTTTGTTGTAAGGTCCGACTGTCTCCATTGTGTGATGTGGTATGCGCACCTAACTCTATAGTAATCGTGACATCTCCACAGCAACTACCTACTTTTAGAGATTTTTGAAGTGGTTTAACTTCACCTGATTATAAGCTTAAGTCTTAGGAAATAGGATCAGTATTACGAACATCCATAAGCTTATTGGTGTTATTGATGTTTTACTTGCCTCTTCGGGCTTCGCCTGATCGCATTATCAAAGTTAACAATGAAGTATACCCAGTAAATCAGAGACGTCAACCGGTTTTAGCCACCAATATTAGAGATGCAGGAGTGTTGTTCAGGGACCTTCCTCCCTCACTAATAGAACGCACGTGGCAGTACGACGCCTTAAGGTGGGTACTGACCGGCGTTACGGGGCGTAATGTTACGTATTACACCGCGAGCATTCGTGCAGTCAGTACGTCGTGTTACGGAGAAACCAGCGAGCAACGAGCCGCTCGTTGCTCGCTTTGAGTGCTCCATCCAACTGTCGGTTTTTTGGCGAATCCTTTGAGTGTTACGCGGTTCGGTCAGTACGCTCTTGCAAGTCGTCCCAAGCGCACGCACGTCTCGAGTAATCACACGTCGTTCCTCTCGTATTTATTTCTTAAAACATGGAGTGGCACAAAGAAAAAACTCTGTATTTTATAGAAAAATACAGAGAAGAGGAAGTGTTGTGGAACCCAGCTCATCCAGGGCATTATAACAAACTCAAGAATTAATAAAATATTACTAAAAATATTACTCGACAGCGAAAGAGAAACATGTAAAAAGAAAATGACAAGTTTACTGGCATCATCATCATTCATCCTCGTTGTCGGACATCTTGAGTGAACTAACGGCGAAAGCGGAGCACAGAGTTTTGACGAGCATGTTACGCCTATTTTAAAACACAGCGTAACATGCTCGATGTGTAACACGCTCGCTGCGAATGTTACATTACACCTCGTAACGTTGGTCAGTACCCACCTTTAGGTCTACAAGGGCAATAAATGTGAACGTCAAACCTATGTCATGTTGAAATATATAATAATAGCTATTACTCGTGGCTCCACCCGAGTGGATATGCGTTATCGCGACTAAACATTGTTTATAAAATTTTATTTCTGTACCGTAATTAATTAGGTAATCTTCAAAAATAACGAACTGCAATTCAAATTTTCATCCTCCTTATGACTTTGATGTACTTTTCCCCTTTACCCTTTTAACCTCTTTTCTAGCAACTTAAGATAGCCTATATCCTTTTTCAAGCTCTAGTCTATTTCGTTACCAAATGTCATCAAGATCGGATCTCATCAAGATACATTGAACTATACTATTCAATTAATTGTATAAGTTTACTATATAGCAGTAAACGAACTGTACGAATAACTTCGATCATTCATTCATAAAGTACTCGTTCTAAACACATCCCATTGAAATATATTGAAGAACTTCTTAAGTTGCAAGCTTTTTGATAGAATGTATCCTAAGAATGGTTGGCAAATTGTTTTCATGGAATAATATATTATCCTATACACAGAACAGAAATAACTGGTAGAAATGTGAAAAGAGATTCAGTAGCGGAACCGATATAAACTCACACATACAACTGTTAATAATACGTTGCATTACTACTTTTGTATATCAATGATTACTACATAATATGTATGTATACTATTACTTGCAAGTGTGTTGATTATTCATATTTATAATTATGTTACCTTTAATGCGAAATTCGCAGAACATACGTACTACAAAACGAAAGCACACCTTATCCACTCAAATTAAAGATTACTTTGCTATCGACAAAAAAAGTATTTATGATGTGAGTTAGGACATCCGCCGACCAGCAGGATTGCTAGACAACCCCATAGTCCATGACCTAGTTTCCATCGCGGCCGTAGCGCTGCACACCAATAGTTTCTGCACCTGGCGGAGACCATCTCCGGGTGTATCATATTGTGCATTCGGGGATGGTATCCGCGATGTGTGTATTCGTAGCATTTTAAATTCTCTTAAAGGGTCTTGGTTTCGGCCCGACGCACGCCTTCCAAAGACCCGGGAATCCATAGGCCCGAGAGTTATAGAATTTTAATAATAATAATAAACAATGACTACGCATACCCCGCCAACTTCACACCTCTACTTGTATTTTCTTTTCCATGATCCCATCTGTCTATAGGAACATTATAATTTATAGCTGAGTAGCAAATACTCTGTTCAAAGAACTCTTGCCAATTCTTCCATTTTCGATATCTATCCTTGTTTACCCGGTCTAAAAAATAGCGATTAATCAGATTTATTATCATTACCCGATCTCCACTCCTGGATACATGCAAGGCTTACAATTTAGCGAGCGGGGTTTCCTCACAGACCTATACTTAATGCCAACTACTATTGTAGTAATAATGTGGCAGATAAAAGTCAGTTTATTATTGAAGATCACAAATAAATGCATATTTTATCATTAGTACAGGCAAACACAGATTCAATTACTAACACTGCATACCAAGGAATAGGTTCAAATTTTTGTTTCCAAATTTATTTGGCTGCCTTAGATGTTTGTATGGCAACCCGGACCGACGACTTAACGTGCTCGCCGAGGTACTGGTCTGGTCGTGCAGCAAACAGCCATATTCATGCATACAACTTTAGCACTGAGCGGGGATCGAACCCGCGGCCCTTTTTTTTTTTTTTTTTTTTTTTCGTGCGAAAAATCCCCACGGATACCCCCCTTCTCCGCCGAGGGCGGTTGGAGAGGTTATGTCGGACTCGAACCGACCAAAACGCACGCCGTCTTTGGGTCTTTAGTTGCCGGAGGTGAGATAGTAGTCAACATATCTCTCGCACCCCAGCAGACCCGGGGCCGTCTCTTTCAAGATGACCCCCGTCGGGTGTAGGGACCACGGTGTCCCCGTCCAGTCCCCGGGTATGGGGAGGCGCGCTTAGCGCCACCGCCGCGGCTTGCTTCTGCTAGGGTGACAGGCGGCTCCACCCGTCACCCTCAGGCCCGCGCTCATGGAGGACGGAGGTCATTCTGCGACCTCCGACGTCCGAGTCGCCTCCGCTCGTCGCGGGCTGTGCGGGTCCGGAGTCTTCTCCGAACTCTTTCCGCCGTCTCCTTATCGAGCATTACTTGCTCGCAGAAGGAGGCGCCGGCAGCCCAAGCGTTCGCGCACCGTACCATCGCCGTGATCAATGCGGAGAGCGAGAGAATCCGCACTCCTAGGGCCGCCACTAGGACCCGCCTCGGCGTCTCCCACGCCGGACACCCGGTCAGCGTGTGGAGACCCGAGTCCTCGCTCGCATCACAGTGATGGCACTCGGACGTTGGCTCCTTCTGAATCCGTAGCAGGTAATCCCCAAAGCACCCGTGCCCGGTGATCACCTGCGTCAGCCGGTATGAGAGGCTACCGTGTGGCCTCTCTAGCCAGTCCTCCATGATGGGTCTTACCGCCGCTACTACAGCGTGCCCTGCGCGTGGTTGCCCAAGTCGTCGATTCCACTCAGCTACCATGTCCCTGTGGAGCTGGGACTTCACGGCCCGGAGCTCACCAGGCTCGGGTTCATGTCCCCGCTCCCGCGCCTCCTTTCGATACCGATAAAGCACCGAAAGGGCTCTCGCATCCAGGATCCATGGTATCGATCCGGCTAGGAGACTCGCCGCGTCGAAAGATATCGTGCGGTACCCCGTGATGACCCTGATGGCCATTGTGCGCTGCGGGGCGTGCAGCTTCTGCACATGTCTGGCCTTCAGGGTCTCCGCCCATATTGGGCACCCATATAGGGCCATGGACCGCACGATTCCCGCGTAGAGTCTCCTGCAGGAGTCATCTGGCCCCCTCATGTTGGGCAGCAGCCGTGCCAGAGCATTAGCTGTGCCCTTCAATTTGGGGGCCAAACTTCGGAGATGCTCCCCGAAGTCCCACCGGCCGTCGAGCACGAGCCCCAGATACTTCATCTGAGGCTTGATGCCGATGGAGATGTCCCCCACTGTGAGACTGGATCCCTCTGGTGGCGCGCGCCGGGGGCCATGAAAGTACATGGCCTCGGTTTTATGCAAAGCCACCTCGAGACCCAGCCGCCGGATCCGTTCCACGACTTGGGCAACCGCGGTCGTGGCCTTCAGGTTCGCCTCGCGGTGTGTAACGCCGCACGCCGTCACTAATGTGTCATCCGCGTAACACGTGACGGCGGCACCACCCTCAAGTTCACCGCGAAGCGCCCAGTCGTATCCGATGTTCCACAGGAGTGGCCCCAGGACCGAACCCTGCGGAACACCGCACGACATCTCTCGCCGACCGAGGCCGGTCGCGGTTGGGTAGATGACAGCTCTCTCTGTCAAGTACGCCCCGACTATGTGGCGAAGGTAGAGAGGCACTTCGTGATACACGAGCGCCTCTCTAATGCAACTCCAGGGCAAGGTGTTGAACGCGTTGGCGATGTCCAGGGACACCGCCAACATTACCTCGCCCCGAGCAACCGCATCCCCCGCCAGGCTTCTCACGCGCATGATGGCATCCACCGTGGAGCGCCTTTGGCGAAAGCCATATTGGCCATCCGCCAAGTCTGGCCCCACTCTGGAAAGGTGCTCGACGAGGCGCTTCGCGATAACTCTTTCAAAGAGTTTGCACACCTCGTCGAGCAACACTATGGGCCGGTAGGCGGATGGCGAGTCCGCCGGACGCCCCGCCTTTCGGATGAGAACCAGTTTCCCCGTCTTCCATAGTTTCGGAAACTGGCCCCGCTCCAAACATGCGCTGAGAAGCCCTCGCAGTCGAGGCTCGAGAGCGTTGTCATCGCCTAGAGCTAGGCCTGGAATGCCGTCAGGTCCTGGGGCGGTGTTCTTGGCCTTAAGCCTGCGCACCGCCAGCTCTAGTTCTACCCAAGCGACCTCGGGCACGTCGTCGTCATCCACGCTGGGTGCCGTTAGCGATCGAGGTGGCGGAGTCATCCGCGGCGGAGTATATTCCACCGCTTGTTGTGGGAACAGGGAGCCAACAACTCCTCCGAGCAGCTCCGGCTGGAGACACTGAGTCAGCGGTGGGGCCCGGGGGCGCAGCTTGTTTCTTACCATAAGGTAAGGCCGCCCCCATGGGTCTCGTTCCAGTGTCTCCAGCAGCTCTTTATACGCCGCGGCTTTAGCCCGCTTTATTGCCACTCGGAGGGTCTTTTTGGCTTCCCTGTATTCCTCACGAAGTTCCGCCACTCGAGACTCCGTGTCTACATGGCGGCCACGTCTCCTACGGAATCTAGTCCACCGGCGGAACGCGATCAAGGAGGCCTGCCGCAGCCTCGCGATCTCCGCCGACCACCAGTAGACTTGACGCCTCGAACTATAGGGCGGAGCCCTAGGCATAGCCGCGTCGCAGACACGTGTCATGGCCTCCCGGAACCACACCGCCTCGGCATTTATATCGACAGGCCTGTCCGGCGCAGAGGCCCAGGCCTGAACGATGAACCCGCGCCCCCTGCGTAGCAGTCGCGTGCACTACCGCCAAGCCATGCCTACTTATTTATATTTAAAAAATATCATACAGAAACTTGACACGTTCTCATAAATAAATTGACCTTAACTTTTATAGCCCTCTCACCAAAAATTGTCAATATGTAATCTAAGCCACATCAGCAAAGAACGACGGTCAAGTTCCTAGATCAGCAAAAGTATACAAATTCTTACAAATCGATGTATTTTTTTCTAACAGAACAACTTTCAGTTTTATGTGGTTTGGAAAGCTGAATCGAACCAAAGGACCGAGAAAGCCGTATAATAAAAAGATTTTACGGTCAATGAATGCTGCAACAGATAGGTTGGCTGAGAATATGATTTACTTTTAGGGTATGACCTGTGTAGAAGTTGAAGCGATTTTATTGTTACATTGATTGATTATACTGTTGATTATGTCGGACTCGAATAAAACGCACGCCATTTTTTTGCACACTTTGATTGCTGGAGGCGAGATAATTCAAGACATATTTATCGCACCCCGGCAGACCTAGAGGACATCTCTTTTGAGATGCCTCTTCCGCCAAATGTGGAAGCCATGGTGTCCCCATCAAACCCCTGAGTATGTGGAGACGCGCTCTGCACAACCGCCGCGGCCTACTTCTGCTAGGGAGACAGGTGGCTCCACCCGGTAAGATGCCTTCAACAGATGAAACAAGTCTATATTTTCATATTTCAAAAAACAAGTCGATCTAGTTTTAATAAACATAATTAAATAAACTAGATCGATATCTTGTTTCTTCATAAGAAAATAACTAAACTCATGCAAGTAGTATCCTAAACTTAATTACATTAATATGTAGATCTATTAACCAATACCTTCCAAGACTAGTAGTTCTGTAGTGGCATCACTTCATACAATTTTAGTTTCGAATTGTCCAGAAACTTTTGAAGGCTCACTGGCTAATTTTATTACCGGTGTCTATGTAGCTCATCACTCTACACTTTCAATGTATTTGTTTCTAATATAAATTAGCGTTGGGTGCAACCCAACTTTATGCTGATCTGTAACCTTTTGACAATCTCATTTAAATATGTAAAAGTGTAAAATGTAAAATGTATAAGTCGATAAATTGTAACTAAGTAATTGAGTAACAACCTCAATTACTTAGTTACAATTTATCGACTTCGACTTCTTCGACTTCGAATTTATCGAATTTGTAAACATTTTTCTTCCTTCCTTTTCTTTCTTTCTTTCTTCCTGACCGGACTAAAAATATCAATGAAATCGCTGCTAACATATACCTTGCACCACTTCTAACCCTTTACGCTTTTCCGAGAAATCTCGTTATTTTATGATCCTTGGTAGCGAATCAAGAAACATTTTAAAATGCATCTAGACTGAAGCACTGAATATAAAGCACATATAAAGGAAAAGATAGGAATTTTTCCTTTCTTTCATATATTTATTATACCTACATCTAAACTGTGTAGTAATTTATGATGACTGGTTTTTACTCAGTAACAGTTTGGTGTTTTTATACCACTTAGGTGGCAGAAAGACACAGTGCCTACTCCAGCATACACTTTAGAGACCGAAGTGTTTATGTATATGTATACAATGGTGAATTTTTCAAATGGAATTAGATAACCGAAGCCGAAACTATGAGGAATAGCAAAAAAATGCACAAAAGAGTCACGAGCCCGATTTTGATGAAACTTAAAACCTCATTATAAGATTTTGAAAAATCCATAATCCGTGCTAAGAATTGAACCCATTTACTTTGAGAAAAAACACATCCTATATTGTTACATGATACGATAGTGTTGCTATTAAGAATCTTATTCTGGGAAGTAACAACATACGGCAAACTTAAGGAAAGAGCTCATCCTTAACAAAATACATTTTATTTTTATTACGTGAACTGAGTTATTGTCCAAAATGTAAAATTGTAGACCATTGTTATCAATGTTACAACTGGATTCGTGACCTCAAGGTTCGTACTGCATTAAATATTATTATGTTATTGATTCCGTTTAGAATATTCTCTATAAGGAACGTTTCAAGTCATGAACTCTATCATAGGTATCTTTGTAAATTTTAGTTTTTGACATATTCCCAGAGAAGGTAATCTAAGGGGCTAAGATCCGGAGCTTTCACTGGCACAGGACCATTCGTTGCAATAAAATTATCGCCAAAACGCTGAATAAAAATATCTTTTACTATACGGCTATTATAGGCTGAAACTCCATTTTGTTGAACAAATAACTGATTGACATGAGCCAATAGCAAATTCTTCAGCTCTTCAAACAGTTCATTCAAAATTTAATTAATTTCAGGTAAATTAATTAAATTTTGAATGAACTTAAGCATTCAATTGTGACCAGTAATTATTTCGATTATAAATCCCATTGTTAGAAAAACAAGTTTGTTTGTTCAAATCGTATTCTTTATGCCAATATATATATATATATATATATATATATATTGGCATAAATATATGGCATAAATAAGGTCACTGGTAGTATATAGTGTACCAGGAGTACTACCAGTGACCTTCGGCTTCGGGAGTGTTTCTCTTACAGGGTGTAAGGGAAACATTAACGGTATATGCTTATTGTATATACTATCAAAAGATAGTATTGACGTAAAGCCCATCGTTACCTATGAGTAAAATTGTGTCCAATCTCTACGGTCGTTAACGAGCACAAGCTTTTGAAAGGTATTAAAAGCTCTTTTTATTTCTTTTATTACTTACAAAATGGCGTAATTACTATTAAATTAGGTCTGGTTCCACTGAACTAAAATGAAATTACTCGAGGATAGACAAAATTTATGATTATTATCTGAATTTATTTAGGTGGTGAGCTAGTAACCGAATCAGTTAAAACATTACAAACTTTTTAATAATAATGTAGGTAAACGTAGGTAAACTTCTCGTGAAGAACGAGACATCCTCACGGGAAGTTGCATTCTATGTAACATGAGAAAATAATACGTTTATAATTTGTTCCCGAAACTATTATGCATAAGTGCAGATCAAAATTTGCAAAAATAATGTAGGTATGTCTTTTATTTTATCTCCTAAAATTAAACACTCGGGGCCAGTTTCCATAGATGTTCGTATGAAAACCAGGACCGATGGCCTCCAGCCAATAAAATACAGATAACGCTGTTTCTCTCCGTTCTAATTTCTCCTCGAAAAAAATCAGTTTTTCTTCTTCTCCTGTCGTATCGACGGCATTTTTGAGTTGCCATCGTTGTGTAGTAATTTGTTTCACGGCAGCACCGCTACTCACGGAGAGGGCCCGAGCATAGGTTTCGCTCTTCGAGCAGGCTTACTACGTTCCCGCCCCCCATCACTTCACTACATAGTATAAAACAAAGCGCGTTCTCTGTCACCATTTTGCATGTCCTTATGTCCCTTGATATGCTTAAATCTTTAAAACTACGCTACGAATATTGATGCGAGTTTTTTCAATAGATAGAATGGTTAAAGAAGAAGGTTTATATGTAGGTATATAACATCATGCTACAACCAACAATACATGTGGGGAGCGGGAATGAAAAATGTTGCATAAACGGGGTGACGCAGACGAAGTTGCGCGGGTCATCTTTAAAACTACACAACGTATTTTGATGCGTTTTTTAATAGATAGTATGGTTAAAGAGGAAGGTTTATATGTATAAAAAATCATGCTACGATCAACAGGTGCGGAGCAGGAATGAAAAATGTTGCAAAAACGGGGTGACGCAGGGTTGCGCGGGTTTTTATTAAACAGCATATTATCCCGATATGACTATACTATAGTCAATTAGCCCATTAAAGTCCACTGCTGCGCTTAGGCCTCTTCTAATGTGCCACTGCTTCCGATCCGCCTTATGACATCCAGCCTGTCCCACATTCGGTTTGCGTTTTCACGGTCTCCACTCAAGGAATCGTTAGCTATGTCGGATAGGAGAATTATACTAATCTTATCTTGAAAGCTTACAGTTGTCGATGTTCCGCGCACGCATTATTCTGAATGTTTTTATACAATTCTCTATATTGTGATAAAAACTTTTAATCTCTTTATTCCATTGACATCATCAATCTTGGGATTACAAAGGAAATGTTTGGCGAAGCTGTTTTAATGCTTATATTCTGGTTGAAATTGCCACTTTGCCATTACGAAACTAAGACATTACATAAGATTTTTTAATAATAACTTTACGCAGTTACGAGTACTATTGCCTCTGAGATGTATGCTCTATTCCCGTTTGATGCAAATATTTGTAAGAATAAATATATCTATGTGCATTGGTCTGGGTGTTACTCAGCACGCTTAATCGTCGGTTCCAGTTTTTTCTTACGAACATCACAATCTATATGTGACAACTGGGTGAAGTAACCTATGGGTCATTTCACCCATTTCCCGTGTATAGAAGTAGCAGTTAGTAGTATCAGTAAAGTTAGCACACCATCATTATCATCATCATTTCAGCCATACGACGTCTAATGCTGAACATAGGCCTCCTCCATCGACGTCCAATCCGACTGGTTAAAGGCGGTTTGAGTACCCGTGACTTCGACTATGTCGTCCATTCACCTCGCAGGAGGTCATATCATACTTCGTCTACTGGTACGCAGTCTCCATTCAAGAACATTGCGACTCCAAGTGCCATCTGTTCCTCTTGCTATGTGCTTCGGCCACTGCCACTTCAGCTTGCTAACCCTATACGACTTTCATTTATTTATGGATCTCCACATTTCCACCACACCATCAAGGTTTGAAATTATTCATCAAGTTATATAAGTAACTCTTCTATTATCCTAGACTGCTAGACTCTTTAAGCGCGGTATAATGAAACCTAATTCTTTTATAAAGTGGTCGTTAACTAGCCACATTAAAACACAAAGGAGATAAATGTCCCATCATTGTACAACAAATGCTAATGTCCATCCACCGCGTCGGTATGTTACTTCCATTAAAAGGATTTGTCTTTTATAAAATATAATGACATTCATGAGAATCCTCATCTCCTTAATGGTTCTGTAGAATAAAGTCATTACTTTCAAAAGATTATGTTAATTTGTAAAAAGTCCTCGTCTTTATGCTCTTATTTTTAGGGATCTGTGAAAAAAAACCTTTCTGACGTTATAATCTCTCTAATAAGTTGAATACTGTCTGGTAACGCCCACATCAAAATTTCTTCCCACACCGATACACCCACTCGAAACCTTATATATACATTATTAAATAACAAGCTAAAGTTCAGCACAAATAATTATCCTACATAACAGAATACAGGGTAATATTTTATCTGTAATATATGATACGTAGGTATACAGTGAAACTTATCCTAAATTGTATGCCTAAAATCAGTACCTTCCTTTTGTATATATATGCCTTGTTTAGTTTAATAACGTAGATAATGATATTTATAAAAAAATCTTAAAAAAAGACCATTAATAAATATTATGAACACGTAATATTAGGTGTATACCAATACCATATCGGAGTTCTGTTCTGTATACATAACGGTCAGGCGGATTTGATCCCTGCTCAGTTCAAATATTAGTTTGCATGAATATGGCTATTTGTATTGATACCGTCGTGCCTCGGAGAGCACGTTAAGGCGTCGGTTCCGGTTATCAGACCAACATCTATTGCAGTCGTTACGGGTAGTTGGGGTCCTAAAAAGTTCTACAACAGGTCTAACTGCAGTAATTTGATATCGTCTATCTATCTATAGGTTGTGGAGGCCAGGATAGCAATCGATTCACAGAAAGTAGATAAGTCGCGAGGCAGTTAGATTAGGAACTAAGGATTCCGCTTTGAATATTGCCAGAATGAACGAAACAAAATTTATTTTTTAATTAAACTCCTATCAATCAATCAATCAGCCTATCAGAGTCTACTGAACATAGGCCTCTCTCAATGTTGGGAGGCTTTGGTCAATTGTTTCCATGCTGGCCAGGCGGGTTGGTACAGGGTTTTATTTTGAGTTTCCCTTCTCTCAAAGTCTGCGTGTTTCTCTGTTTGTCCCTTCTTACAACACCCGTGGTAATTCTTTCTTCGTCACCACGCGAATTAATAACATTCCTGTACGAAAAATTAAAGCGTGAAAAAATTTTCGAATCCACATATAATATCCAAAATAATGCAGTATAATAGATTTATCGTCTGCAATATATTATAGGTAGATACATATTCATGCATACAAAAATTCCAATTCTGTAAATTCAAAAATCGAACCTATTATTATCAAAACTTACATTTATCAACAATATTTTTCACACCTTTGGATGAAAACTCAGTTATAAAAGGAGCCAGCCTTTCGGGATTACTAATATGAACACACTCCTATAGCCATAGTTTACCTTAATACCGTTAAAAGTCACTTCTATATCGATACGAGCGAACAGCTACACCCACATCGTCAGATAAGCTTACTGTCAAAAGAAACGAGCTCACATCATAAGACTTGCCTTAAAACTACATATATTTGATCCTTACACTTTTTTACTTAACCGATATTTTATGATTCTAGGTATTCTTTATGTGATATAAGTATCACTACATAGTATAAAATAAACTCGCGTTCTCTGTCCCTATTTTTCTTGTCCCTTTATATGCTTAAGTCTTCAAAACTATGCAATGGATTTTAATGCGGTTTGTTTTAATAGGCAGAATGGTTAAAGAGGAAGGTTTATATGTATATAACATCATGCTACAACAAACAGGTGCGGAGCAGGAATGAAAAATGTTGCAAAAACGGGGTGACGCAGACGAAGTTGCGCGGGTTAGCTAGTTCATAATAAACTAGAACAAGATATCATTATTGTATACCTACTAATTCTAAACTACAATTCAGTAAGGTCACATTTACAGATATGCATGGTTTCAATTCGATAAAAATAAAACGTAAAAAATAAGAAAATATATTAAGGGTCCCACCACTCGTTTGCTAGAGTAATACCCACGATAGTAATACTTAAATATTACTAATAGTCATAGAAAAGAATGCAAAACTGTCCCTCTCAAAGCAAGCAATAAGATTTCTTACCCGAGGAGACAATAATTTAATATGAGTCAAACTCTCGCACGATGGGTATCGTACCATTGATTGACCAAAATTATTATTCTATTCTATTCTAAGTATGTGTTGGTAAAAAGCCAACAGAAATACATCTCTCACAGAAATCTTCCACGGTTTACAAGATATAGTCTGATGACAGACAGTTTTTACCGTTTGTGTACGGAACCCAAAAAAAGCTTACGCACTCCACTTGTCTGTTTCATGTCGAAACTAAAATCATATATGCTTTCATGTAGATATTCAATTGTGTTTTCAATTATATTTTGTTTTTTATAAGTTTTCGGTAAGATTTAAAATCACACGTTTAAAAAATCCACTGAAACGCGCTTGTGAATCAATCTTTCTAATACCTACATAAAATGGGTAATACAAAGAGTTGTCGACATTCAGACGTCCTATTTCAACGAAATGACCTCTTGCACACAGATTTTGATAACAAGTCCTTTTATTAGTATCTGTCTAAGTAATGGAGTACAATAGAATTTACTTACTGGAATTGAAGGATATGATTCGACCCTTATCAGTATAGAAATTCTTTGTGCTATGACATTGCTTTGTCAAAGATTACATTCCTATACCTATTCAGCTGGTTTGATTTTCAAATATGATTTCATTGACTTACAACTGTCTTAAAAAATAATGTATGACGTATTTATTTGACATTCATATTAAGCTACAAACATTCGAGACAATATTTGATGGTTTCTTATTTATTTCTACTGTTTGATTTATTGATGGTACTTGGTGGCACTTATTGTTATACATGATTGATAACACACTTACACTTCTCCACTGTATTTATTACTGTACCAAACCGGTTTTGCCTCACGATATTCTCAAAGGTTTACACTTCACTATCATCACTATCACTATCACTATCACTACATAGTATAAAATAAAGTCACGTTTTCTGTCCCTATTTTTCTTGTCCCTTTGTATGCTTAAATCTTTAGAATTACGCAACGGATTTTGATGCGTAATTATATTTCAATAGATAGAATGGTTAAAGAGGAAGGTTTATATGTATATAACATCATGCTATGACTAACAGGTGCGGAGCAGTAATGAAAAATGTTGCAAAAACGGGGTGACGCAGACGAAGTCGCGCGGGTCAGCTAGTTATGTATAAAGTGATACCTTATACGATCAATCATTTCGTAGACATGTGGGAATGCTTCAACAGTTCGAGGTATTTTTGTCACGACACGTCAACGCATGTATTATTTTTGCATGGGAAATTTTTTTTTTAGGAGTTATTTTGTCGGGGGTTTTCACATTTTTGATTTAATCACACTAAAACCCTTAATTGAGCTAGAACTGTAAACAAGCTCCAGTAATTTGCGTCTTGTTTGCAATACTTCAGTTTTATAATATTTTAATAGAAGGTAAACAGTATATTTTTGAAGATGTACTTAAAATCAATCAAATATTTGACACTTTAATGGAACTTTATTGATTTTGCTAAAGAAATCATAAGACGATAATAAATTATTGGAAAATGTTCACGAAGTTCAGGGTCCTAGCTCAACTTGACTAAGTTTAACGTACTACGCGCGCTTGTATTACCGACAAATTTAAATGGTCTTGTTTTACGTCAGTCCTATGTTTTATATTAACCAATTGAAATCCACTGTATTATGTTATGTTATGACTGCTTTTAAAAGTCATTGTCAAGTATAATAATGTGCTGTTTACAATCTATTCTCTTTTTAAATAATATCTCACCTGACAAAGGACTAAAATTAATGACATAGATCGCAGAGTAAGTTATCTGTGTGTATCGTGGCCACATTTTTAGAAGGACCGATGCTCGCTGTAGCAAACAAGTCCCTGTGTGGAGATCGCGAAATGTCAAACAGGAGAAGCAAGACGAAAAAGCCTGGGCCTGATGGACTTACAACCTGAAAAAGGTGGCTAGAATGAAGCAATGGTAAACATTTGAGGAGTCGTTTGTCTAGCAGAGGATTCGGAAAAAAATTGATGATTGATTTGAGCTTCCTAATTTTTGTCAAAATATTGTATGTCCATTAGATGGGATGAAGAAAGCCTTCCTGAAAAGCGAAACCTATGCTCAGGCCCTCTCCGTGATTAACTGCGTTGCCGTTTAAATTACTATACCACGACAGCAACTCAAAAATACAATCGATATTGTCGAATAAGTCCATTGATCAAATAATTTGTTATTTCACACTTTTTTACACATATATAGCCGACCACTAATATATTTATCAAACGCCATTCTTCCAAATTATCCGCACAATACAGTTGTCGATATAAATCGTACGGTTTTCACAAAAACGTGTCGTTAACGGCCCGGTGGCCATGGATTGTAATGGGAATTACGCCAGGCGGGACTAGATTTATGCCTAGGTGAACCGCAGTGCAATTTTGTATATACTTACTACATTATGTTATTATGTAGAGGATTCTAAATACGAATTTATTTATCTATACTATTATTTTAAATAAGTGAAGTGACTTTGTTATACAACCTCACATAGTGGTAATCTCTGGATTTATTGAACCGATTTAGAAATAACCTTTCAGCAATAATAAGTCACATTATATTATGTGTATATTAGCTCGACGACAGCCTCTGTGACGTGACGATAGTGAACGCAACAGTTACGCAGGCGACGTGGGTTTGATTCCCACTCAATGTAAATATTCGTACCTATAGGTAACTTGAATAGGTTCAAAGATCCTATATCACCTCTCTAACCTATTCTCCATCGCTCTTACTGTCACTACAAATGTAATTGTAGAAATGTTAAACCAATCCTGATTAATGAAGGCACGACATTGTTTCATTCCGCTTATCTGATGCGCTCAAATCCACACGTCGCTTTTAAATCACCTATAAATATATTCATGTATGGTAACGAGATTCATGATGATATATGGATCACACGAATTAATGATAGAAGTACACACGACAACAATTATGTACACGTTTTGTACATATTGACATGAATTTAATCAACATATTATGTTTAATTCAATTCATTTATTCATTTACGTGTAATGAAATATGATACTGTGAATTATCATCAAATCACATAAGCTTTGGGTTACCAACATAGCTCGTATAGTACCTAAGTGATCTGTATCAGTATCCTACTTTTTAAACCCCACCCCCCTCCTCCCTTCTCCTACCGAAAGGTGGTGAACCGACCTGAACTGTATCAAAGATAGTTTCGCAAGGCGAAACGGGTTAGGTACAATAATAATTAAAGTGGAGAAGTGCAAGTGTGTTATCAATAGTGTATAACAATAAGTTCCACCAAGTACCATCAATCAACAGTATAAATAGTAGGACGATAATAAAGTCAAAACAGGAACGACTTATTGTTGCTTCCAAACTATAATAAAGGTTCCTGTATTATTTTTCTGATGTAATATTAATCTACGTTTATTCATTTATTTCCATATATTAATGGGTAAAGTTCTACATTATATTCAGTACATTTCACAAGCTATTGATACAAAAAGTTATCACGACTTCCATACATATAGAAAAGAATAACATAGGTAGTATTGTAATCAATACATCCAATGCATAATACATACTACACTGACTTACGCCCTACTCGTTATACAGGCTGTTTGGGAAACGCTCCTGAAGCCGATAGCAACCTGTAGTACCGCAGGTACATACTAAGTATTGGCATAAAAAACGTGATTTGTTGGCATAAAAAACATAAAACTAAAACAATAACAACAATAGAAAACATTAGTTCGCATTTTTTTAATTTCGAGCACGTCAATTTGACTTCACAAAAAGTCACAGGAAAGACCGTCTCCGTTATAAACACGTAGAGACACATCGGATGTTTTTTCACGCCCCGCTGAAAGGACCTGGGACTGTAGGAAGAAGGAAACACGTGAGCTGGTAAGGAATTCTAAGACTTAATAGAGAGAAGAAATAGTCTCAACGAACCGCTTGATTCTTAAAGAAATATTTCTCACCGTATGCGGGTGACATCTAAGCCCTGCCACGTGTTGCCCTGTGTAGGAAAGGAGAGGATGGGATGAATTGGAGGAGCTCATCAGAGCATTCACCGTGGTAGAGACGGTGAAATACTGCCAAGGACGCAACATCTCTATGTATCTGCAAAAGCTCGGGAGCCCCAGGCGCCTTTTTGGCATTGAACTCGATCAGGCGCTTTTTGTTTTTTCATATATGTTTTTTTCATGTAACTTTATTAATACGATGGTGAGTAAATAATGCTAATTAAACGGTATAAAAATCATCATCTCCCTGCCCTTTAATCAATTACTTGGGGTTGGCACAACATGCCATTGTCTTTCCTATCAAATGTCATTTCCTAAGTCACTCCCTTCTCTGCCATATCTTCTTTCACACAATCCATTCATCTTTTTTAGGCGGACCTTTCCTCCTAAAGCCTCTGAATTCATACTTTGGACCTTTTTTTAATACAATCATTTTTCTCAAATAATGTTCATACCACAACACACGTTCACTTCGTAAACGGTATAAAAATTAAATAAAATACCGAAAAGTACAAAATAGCTTATTTTTATTCCAATTATCATCATGTACCTAGACGTGTGTACCTGATTGAATCTGAGGACAATATTATGTAGTATAACCGGAGTACTACCAAAAGCCTTCGGCTACAGAAGCGTTTTACCAACACTCTGTATACATAATAGAAATCCAGACACATTTTTCTTAACTCAAATGGGCTGGCAAAACATATTCATGGTATAATTTACAAGCATACAAGATAACATGATCATGATATATGTATTACTAGTAATAATGTTTGTGTAGTACAGTGACATTTAGATGCCAATTCACTGATCAATAGTAATACAGAGCTCAACACCCTGCTCACGGCGATGGTGAGATGTGCAAGCGCGTGTGCTGCTCGAGAAGGAGGTGACGCAGCAAATCTGGATGAGACTCAGGGGCCGCGAAAAGAGGACGCGCTCGGGCGTCGGAGGTCACAGAATGATCTCCGTCGTTTATGAGCGTACGCCTGAAGTGACGGGTCACCTTGTCACCCTATCAGGAGCAGACCGCGGTGGCAGCGTGATGCGCGCTTCTCCCTATCCAGGGCTAGATGTGGACACCGTAGTCCCATACCCGAGAGGACCTTGGCTGGCCCTGGGTCAACTGGGGCGTGAGGTATATGCCTGAGGCTACCTCACCCTCGGCAACTAGTGGCCCAAGACGGCCGTACGGTTTTGGTCGGTTCATGTCCGACATAACCACCGTCGCTAATTTCGGCGGCCTTAAATGATTTTCCTAATTCCAATTACAAAAATATTTCCACTACTGATACGCTGGATATCTCAGCCAGGAGATATTTTCTCCGCATTCAGTGAACTAGGAAAATAATAAGTTTGTCCTCACGTAGCCTTATATTATATTGTAACGAATATTTTGCCGTATATTTTAAAACTTTACAATTCAAAACGACAATACTTCATTCACTGTTTTAAAGTATTTGCTATGTTCAGCAGTGGACTAGCACGGTAAGCTAATTTATTGACGCATTGATAAACTTAATCTTCCATTTCTCAATTCAGAAATTGACTCTACATGTAATAATTAGTTGGCAAATTGCCATGTTGTTGTTAAAATATGTATGTTATGTGTTTCAATTAGACGTTTTCAAGTTTGTCAAGCATAACATTGACATTATAGATTAGTCTGAAGTAACATAATATGGTATTGTTTCTAATTGCCTGTATGTTGGTATTATTATAAACTATTCTATCACTGATTTGTATCCTTAGTATTCTATCTGCATACCACGACATATATTTCTTATATAGGACACGTCAATTTGACTTCACCCCACCTGATGGTAAGCTGAAGGCAAAGTCTCAGGAAAGACCGTCACCATTACAAATACGTACAGTATTACAATGGTGGCGCTCAGCTTGACGGCCTCATCAGATACTTTTTCACACCCCACTTAAAGAATTTGTGCCTGTAGCAAGAAAGAAACACGTGAGCTGGTAAGGAATTCCAAGACTTAATAGTGAGAGAAAGGAAAAAATGCCCGAACCGCTTGGTTCTTGATGGAATGCTAGCACCGTATGCATATGACATCTAAGCCCTGCACGTCAATTTCCCTGTGGAATATGTAGATAAAGCCCACTATTGGAGTCTATCCTTACTTCACGAGCTTCCTCTGCTGTTACTTAACCTATCATGCAAACCCGCTGGTGTTTAGTGCTTTGGCCTACCATTTTTACTAGCTGTATACTATGGTCCGTTCGTTATAGTCTTTTACGACTAATAAGTGAGGACGTTACCTTTTCTCACTGATGTGACAACATCAATAGATAAAAATACCCTAACTGGTGCAAAGTAAAGGTGTGATTCCGTTGCCGACTGCAGACCGCATCAGCAGACACAGTGTTCTGTGATATAAATATGAATGTGATAATGTTGTTTATTGTACTAATTCATTGCGGCTTCTCAAAGGTTTATCCGTATAGAAATTTAACATTAGTAATGTATCTGAAATAATGAAATGTGTAGATATAGACAATTGAACGGATTGCGTGACTGATTTTCCTTTATTTTTCATGGACAATATGTGAGGTCTGGTGACATGCTTGACGTATATTACTAGTATAAAGGGGTGAATAAGGATCCAAGGGAGGATAGGGATGAAATGGTCAATGGAATATTTTAAATAATTTCTTTTACTGTAAATAAACCTGTTATCAGATATTTGTTATTATAATGAAATAGTTCGAAGTTACGCTTGAAAGAAAATTACCATAGAATTTAGCTGACCATGTACCAGTACTTGTTAAACTTTGAACCAGATAAACGGCGCTATGAATAAGACGCAATGAATTAAAATACTAAACAATATTATCACATTCATATCTATATTAGAGTATGCTGTAACTACTACTGCGGTCTGTGGTCGGTTACGGAATCACACATTAACTGTCTAATTCAATGGCTGTCATCCGAACACCCCGACCCGCATCCCCCAAGCCCGGAGGATAGTGCTAGTGGGGACACAGGTGCGGTCCACTTCATAAACATGACTTTAGGTAGATCGTAAAATGGAATTGTAGTTTGAGTGGCCGATGAAATGTATACTTATAGACCGCAAGATAATGACACAATTTTCCAGGTCATTTTTCACAGGATGGCGATCATACAGGAGTCTAATTATGACTAAAAAGAAAAACGATGCTCATAGCACTGGAACTAGGTAACGGAGACAGGGCTTGACGGTATCCCCCTTCCTAATTGAGCAGTCCGACTGGGAAGTACCGAATACCGCGGCTTATAATAATCTTGTGTTGTGACTCTGACGGTGAGTAGGGTAGCCCGATCTCACTGGAAAAACTTTGTGTTGTCAGTGAGAATACTATAAAACTTTGGGTAATGAGCTTATTTAAAATAATGTTATCATTTCGTTACGCATGTAATCACCTACGGGAGCCCACCTGTTGAATGCACCACTACCAATTTTTTTTTAAATTTATTTTATCGCTTCTACATCCATCTTTACAGGGTACCCCCTAACACGACAGAGTAGGCAATCACAATAGAGTAGTAACACAATATTATAATTATCCATATGAAACAATGGACAATGTTGTATTGACAGTTATGATAAAAAAAAATTATAAAACGTATTACATTTTTGATAGTAAAATTATTATTATAAAAATTTTATTGGAAAAAAAGTTATTATAAAGTAGACAATGATAAAAATGCATGATCCAAATGAACCAATGATCAATGAATTGAAACTGAAAATTTAGTACTGAAAACTAGTTGCGTCACTTATTATTCTGAATGAAAGGAAATACCTGCTTGAATTGTATGGTAGTATCACTACAGGTATTGCAATTACATTTTTTTCAGGCGCTTCCTAACATTATTTTTTTTTGCTCTAGAAAAAAATAATGTATTTTTTTTTAAATTTGCAATATAAAATAAATCTGAAATTTGAAATGTGTCAAACTTCTACATGGGAAGTTTATATTTATTAAGGGAGAACATTACTTTCGTGAAAAGTGTTTGAGTAGGCATTTCGATAGTTTTTGCTGCATTCGATTTATAAGCGTATATTTTACAAGTTATTTTATTTAAAACGATTCATTAGTTATTCATGACTATTTATGACTATTCTTGACTAAAAATTTTTTTTCGTATGTTTCAAAATTTCACGGATGGTGTTCTTATTTTATCTTATATTTTGGGGTGCGTGCTCTGAAGCTTTCGCGAACATTTCGCCCCTGTTGGATACTTTGTGTCGACCCTAACTAGGGATGATAGTGACCCCTACATTTGAGGAGGGATAGTCCTCCCAATTAGTTTAGCGATTAACTGTAGTTCCATGTAATACTCTGGTTTGGGATAACCCTTATGAGAAGATTCATTCGTGGTTTTCCGAAGGGCGTGACATTCACTCAGAATGTGCTTTAACGTTTTATCGTTCTCCTGACAGTGCCTGCATTTTGTGTTGTTCAGTTTAGTATTTTGTGCAGTAGTGGCCAATAAACGCACCTATTATTTTTCGGATATTGTCCCTACTGAGATTAATTACGCATGGTTTAAAAAATTGGAACAGAATTCCTTGCGGGCGGAACGGTGTACGAGAACAATATTAACTCATGCGAACGAAGGCGCGGTCATCAGCTACTATAATAGTATTTCAAGATGAAGATTTATTTCTTCAACCAAAGAAATATGAAGCACAACTAATACTGTAAATACGAAATCATATTCGTATCTCATCATGTTTCGTGATAAACTCGGCAAACACGTAATCACATCAGCCGCAATTGAGCTGGATGCAAAACATACTATGAATATTAATTTAATTCTAACTGAAATACAGTTCCGTGAAATACATGTTGAATTGAAAATCACTCAAAGGAGAAAATATCTTCATTGTTGACAATATTTTCTCATCGTAATAACAATGAATGGGATATTTAATATGTTTATTTGTTTTGTCGAGTTGAAGATATTTTCGAATTCCGTTATTTTAGTATTCCAAAGTATCAGATATGAATCTAAAAACAAGTAAATTTATTTTTCCATTTTAATGATTAAGGTATGACTATTTTGAATGAAACGTTGACGTGATTTCAGGTGACAGCAGGCTACTCATCGCTACGAGAAATATGTATCGATGCCTTTTTTCACAATGGTGAAAAGTCCTTTCCGTGCACGAATACCCAACGGATACCAAATCCCACCGGAGCCGATGAGAGAGATTACATAATCTCTCTCATCAGCAAATATTGAATCTTTGGGTTTTTAGTTGCCAGAGGTGAGATACCAAACATATCCCTCGCACCCCGGCTAATCTGGGGTCCACAATTTTATTACTGCAGCACATAACTTTTTATGTTATGTACGTAGTATGGTTACGTATTTAGCAGGAACTTAACTATAAATAAATATTCTAGGAAAATCTACACAACGTCACCTAGACCCATGATAAGCATAGCTTAACTATTACTTATGGCTTCTAGAATGCGGATAAACATCCTACAATACATTTTTATTTGTAAACATATGCATATTACAAATCGAATCACGCGCTTATTGCTAGGTATGTATTTACACATGTTCCACGGTGGATCATAATTATACTGAATGAATGGGAAGAATGACCTGAATGAATGGTAAACTGTATGAATGGGAAACTGAATGAATGGGGTATCACTCGATTTGTTATAATCATAATTGAATGGATGATTTTTGAAGAATCTTTTACTTTATTCTAAAGAATCGTGGCGGATAATAACAGTGACTATTAATTTTATATAATAAAGGTTTTCCAACAGACATTATTCTATATTCCTGAGTCATCTTGTTTCCATCTTTTAAGCACTTTTTTACAGCAGACGGTCTTGATTTTTTACTGTATTTTTATTAAAGACTTTATTTTTACTACTTTGATAGAGTAAGCTTTTACAAGTTTATGTAAGTTGAAGTCTTAAATCTACAGATTATATAGATAACTAAATTCTTTAAGGATTGATGTTGTGATGAATTAAACAGTTCTTTGTAGTCAAGACAGTTGATACACTTAAGATAAATGTTGTTTCGCTTAGCACTAATTTAATTTTAGATTTTTTCCAAGCGCCCCTTTTGAGGAGAGGTTCAAATAAATAGTTCTCTTGCTGTATATAGTCCTATCCTAGTTCATACTAAGATTATAAATGTGAAAACCTTGAGAATTTGCTGATATGTTCTTTTATTTAATCATGCTCTAATGGCTGCAGGCTGAAATTCGGCCTGGAATAACACATATACTACTTTATATCCCGGAAAAGCGTTCCCATGGGTTGCAGGCACAAGATCAAACTCCATGCTAGTGTAGCAGATCTAATTTAGATTCCGTAACTAAACTAAGAGCATGGCATCCGCACTGAATACGTTGAATTTCTAGCCCTAAGTAACACTCCTGTGTTAATTAATACAATTTCTGATCCTGTTCCGGTTGTAATTGATCTCCATATAATTTGAAGCAACTGTACTGGGGCCGCTTGTAGACATTTTAACAAGGTTTGAATTATTGAGAGACTGTTTACTTTCAATAATATCGTGTTTAGTAGAAATGGTAGTAACAAAAACTAATCACTATTGAACAAAGGTCACTTTAACTGTGAGTAATTTTTCCAGCTTTTCCGCCTTCCTCATCCAGCTACCCCTTAACATGTCATCAGTCCATCTGGCCAGGGGCATCCTACATTCCATTTACCTTCACGCAGTCGCAACTTTTTACGTAGGATATATTAATGAGACTTAACCTCGCCTGATGGTAAACAGAAAGCCAAATCGTAGGAAAGAGGATCACTATTACAAATACCTACGATGCCTAAGTTGTTACAATCTCTCTACAGATGCTTTTTCACGCTCCGTTTAAAGAACTCGTGACTGTAGAAGAAAGAAACAGGTGAGCTGAAACTACTCGTATATTTACCCACTATTCAAAAGTGTGATACTACTATTCAATATATTACTATTATTTGAATTGTTAACAATTGTGAGAATGCCTCAATAGTCACTATTGACGTTAACTATTAGAATTATATAAAGGTAGTCCGGCTGTCACTGTACTTAACGAGCAAACAGAACCTTTTCGCGTCAATAAGCTTTAACCCTAACATCAGAAACCCAAGTAAATCATATAAAAAGGTAATCTTACCAAAATAAATGTAATATTCTAAAAAGTAAATAAAGTTTGGGTATATTTAGTTTGGTAGTAAAGCAATTACTCGACGGGTCCAACAAGATTGTTCATACGAAAACCCCATATAATCTCTGACTGAGTTTCGTTTAAATGGCGGATTTCGGGACCGAGGTTTGGGAGTGGATTAGAAATGAATAGGGTAAACTGTTATTACTTACTGATCTAACTGTAGATAAGGATGATGACTCTTCCGCACGTCACGCTGATAAACTAACTTCATTGTTGATAACACTACATTAATCAGAAAATGACAATAACATTTTCGGAGTACTTCACTAGATAGTATAAAACAAAGTCGCGTTCTCTGTCCCTATATCCTTATGTCCCTTTGTATGCTTAATGTTTAAAACTACGCAACAAATTTTCGATACGGTTGTTTTTAATAGATAAAGTGATTGATGAGGAAGGTATATATATATATATAACATCATGTTACATCCAACTGGTGCGGAGCAGAAGTGAAAAATGTTGCAAAAACGGGGTGACCCTGACGAAGTTGCGCGGGTCAGCTAGTTATTTATATAGGACACGTCAATTTAACTTCTTTTTTGATTAGCTGAAGCAAAGTCTCAGGAAAAAGAAACACCACATGATAGTTTCCTAGCTTAGCTTACGTATTCTCGCAGCGGACCAGCAAAGCATATTTCTGGTAGGAAAGCAGCCTTTATTATATTTTTCCACACAACACTGTGAAATAGCCAAAATATTAGCTCATAATTATAAACTTTGTCCCGATGACGAAATTACAAACAACAAAATATAAAAAATAAAACTTCCAAACCTGTCAGACCCTTCTCAAGTTTTCTCCAAGTAATAAATTTTGTAATACATTTTTATTTGTATACTAGTGGCACGTGTCCTGGCTCCGCCTGGGAATAAATTCATAAACATTTTGGATGGAATTTAACAAGGATGAACGTTTGTATGAAACCAAATTCATCCCTTCGCCTTTAGTAGAAAATATTCAAAAACTGTTCTTAGTGAAGGCGTATAATATAATTGTACTGATGAAGTTTCAAATTTCTACTTCCAGCTTCGATACTGTGCTGTTCAATCAATCAGTTGAGACAAGTCATTTTATATGTACCTATAGATATACAGTTTCATTTATTCTGTCGAAAGAACGAAATTTTAGAGTCGTAATCGTGGTGTAGGAATTTGTTTCAAGGCAGCACCGTTACTCACGGAGCAAAGGTTTCTCTCTTCGGGGAGGTCTACTACATTCCCTCGATTCTCATTAATTTTGATTCTGTCTAAAATACTTCAAAGTAATATAACTTTGAGATCAAATCGCAAGCTCCCGATACAGATTAAGTTACAATCCATATAATCTCAACATTTACATTAACTCCAGGTATCAGGGGCTCTAGCCAAAATGCATTCATTCCGAATCTACATTCGCCATCGCTCTGAAAATGTATGGGAGTGACATTTGTTGTCGAATGTCATGTGATCCAATTCCGACAACAAATGTCACTCCCATACATTTTCAGAGCGATGGCGAATGTAGCTTTGGAGCGAATGCATTTTGACTAGGCCCCCAGAAACGTTATTGTATCTATTAGCTATGCGCCACACGCGCTACTCTAGTTCATATTCACGATCCACAAAACATTACTACGGCTAACTCGTACAATTGTCATTACTAAAACATTTATTACCGCGTAATCAACGTTAGATGTTAATGAGATACGAGCAATGGTGGTTAATTAGCGAACGACTACATAATTTGTGTTTATATGTAGGATTATAAGCGTATTTGGGGATTCCCCAGAGTATGTTGGTTTTGGATTTGGACAATCAAAGAACCAATCAATCAAACTATCCATTTCGTTTATTCAATGGTGGGATTGGTATCCGTGGGGATTTTGCGCACAGAAAAATAATGGTAGATTATTTATCGTTATCCTATCTTTTCCTTTTTAATATTTAGTTTTGTTTATCCAAAATTGAAAACTTTTGAGATGTGGAGTAACTTATTTGCAGTTAACTTGCATGGACACAACATTACATAACCCACTATTTTTTTCTGTAACAACTGAGGACGAATGCAACTCAAGTTTTACGATAATTTATCGATATTTTATTTGCAGATTACGTCACACCTTTCATGTATTCTTTACAAATGTACAAGTACAGGTAAATCTTGTCCCCACTGGATTTTGGCAACTCTACTCACTATCGGGAATATAACATAGTTTTCTGTAAGTTGAGGTTTTTCCCCTGGCGTTTAAATCATGAACTATAATTTTAAGCAGTAAATTCCCTTATGCCGTACCTCACTTACGTTAAGTGCACCTGATTAGAAAATCTAATCAAGATTGCCCAATTCTCTGGAAAGATCTTAGATTTTAGAACATAAAAATAGTAAAATTTATGCCGCAAATCATCATCATTCCCTGAACCTTTTTCCCAACTCAGTTGGGGTCGGCTTTCCAGTCTAACTGTGATGCGGCTGAACTTCGATATTTTCCGTGAAGCGACTGCCATCTGACCTCCACAACCAATGGTCTAATGACCAATGGCGATATCGAAGTTCCAAGTTAGGCTGGTTGGACTTTTGAGGGCTCCAACTACCCGTAACGACTGCCATAGATGTTTGTATGGCAACCGGGACCGACGGCTTAACGTGCTCTCCGAGGCACATATAAACCTGCGATAAATACACACATAACTTCGAAAAGCATCGAAAAGTCATTGGTGTGTGCCATGGTAAACCTGGGATCGAACTCGAGACCTCGTCTCAGCAGTCCATTACCCATACCACTAGGCTACCGCGGCTTTATGCCGCAAATATATACTGATAAACGGTACAATTTACTTCTTAAGAGATTAATTTCTTAAGAGTATTGGTAACCGAAATTATTATTTGCTAGGAGTGGGTTCACTTCGGTAGCGAATTCGCACCCAGGACCACTCGATTATTAAACCGTCTGTTTAATTACTTAGCTACCGATGAACAGAATGTCATTACTTGGTATTTCCATCCCTTATCGCGAAAATTGCGCAATTACTCTAGTTCACCAGGTACTTAATAAATAAAGACTTCTGTTTGTTTCAGCAGGTGTTGTAACAGCTAATTAGAATACAAAACAATATTATGTTATCCAGTATTATAATTTTTTCAGGCTCCTCCTTAGGGAAATCAGCTTGATAACGCTGTTTCATACATAAAACGTGTACGTTAAATGTCTCGATAGAAATTCTTTTATATGGAAGTAAAATAGAACAAACTCTGAATATTTGTGTTAATAGAAATGTATGTAATCCGTCATTGTGAACAACTCCTAGGAAATGTTTTTGGGAAATTTATTTCATGTGTGAAACAAATTTTATTAGACACATTTCCTAGGAAATCTATGCATTTGCTAACTGATGATAGCGGGGTTATCAAAAAAATTACCACAAAGTCTAAGGCGGGAGCGAAGTGCCTTAGCCTTCTAACCTAACCTATCCGATGCGGGGTACTCTGAGTCAAAGTGTTAACTGTAATACGTGTTTTATATTGTTAAACGTAAGAAAAAAAAATTAAGTAGGTACTCTATAATAAAAAAAAATATTCTTAAAAAAATATTTTACTGTTTGGTAAGTTTGTTAAATAAAAAATGTGATTAAAATTCATTAAAATGTGTTTCTAGTGAAATTATGTTTCATTCTCGTCAATTATATTTGAAACAATAATATTCGAAATAAAAATACAAGGACCAAATATTATATGAAACTTTTTCTGGGAAACGAAATTCTATGAAATATGTGTTCACATACACACAAGAGGCTCCCATTATAATGGATGCTTCTGTGATATATCACAGAAGCATAATTTTTATACATTTCCTAATACGATATCGCAATTATATATTTCCCAGGAAATGTATAACTACGACAGGTAAATTGACACATATATTGTAATTACGGTGAATGATCTAATGTGTAATGATTATCCTTATGAATAAATGAGTACCTAATAAGGGGATATGTATCTATTAAATATGTACGAAGGGGACGTAGTAAGCCTTCCCGAAGAGCGAAACGTATGCTCGAGCCCTCTCCGTAAGTAGCGGCGCTGCCGTGAAACAAATTACTACACGACGATGACTCAAACAACAACTCAAAAATGCCATCGATTAGACAGAAGCAGAAAAAGAAGAAATACTTTTTAAAACTATATTTTATACACTTCATAAATAGCTTCAGAATTATACACATTTCCCTTTTTCCAATTACATAGGAGATTGTATACAATTATGTAATAGATGTCATACATTTCCGGTGACATAAATTAAAATGACTTAATCTATATATATAAAAATGAGTTGCAAAATTTGTTGGTAAGTGCATAACTCAAAGAGGGCCGGATCAATTCGAGTAGTTCTTTTTTTATTTGTTTCTTGAACTCTACGGAAGGTTTTTATGGAGCAGCGGGAACGGGATCAGAAATACAAGCAGCGGGAACGGAATCAGAAATCCACGCGGGCGGAGCAGCTGGCGTCAGCTAGTGATAAATAAAATTAACACAACGTTTTAATTCTTAATCTAACATCATTCGAGTATAATTTGATTTCCGATAGTCCATCTTTAATCTTTCGGTCCATGTTTAATTCCTCTTTTTTCTTTTTTTTTACCAATTATGAGTACGTTTTTTTACAATCAAGAATAAAAAGTCCCTATCTGCTTTTATACAACAGTAAAGAGATTATTAAAACATAATTAGTAGGTCATTCTCTGAACCTTTTCCCAACTCTGTTGGGGTCGGCTTTTCTGTCTAACTGTGATGCGGCTGAACTTCGATATTTTTCGTGAAGCGACTGCCATCTGACCTCCACAACCAATGGTCCAATGACCAATGGCGATATCGAAGTTCCAAGTTAGACTGGTTGGACTTTTGAGGGCTCCAACTACCCGTAACGACTGCCATAGATGTTTGGATGGCAACCAGGACCGACGCTCGCTGAGGCACGACCAGACCAGTGCAAACAGCCATATTCATGCATACAACTTTTTGCACTGAGTGGGGATCGAAACCGCGCCCCATGCGTAGCAGTCGCGTGCACTACCGCTACGCCACGTAGGCTGTCTATGAGTAGGTACATCAGAATAATACAATTGTTCTAAAGTAATAAACGCAAACTAGAGTAGTTATGTCACGACCGACTCGAAGAGATATTTGAAGTAAACCCGACACGTTCGTGGATAACGATTGTAATTGGGAGATGGCAATCGTATTTACACAGTCTTTGATATATTAAATTATGAACACATGTGAACTGATAAACAGGGGTGACACTTATGTGTCGCTAACTTTGTATATTTATTTCTGAAGATATTCAACTGGTGTGCGCTTGAGCTGTAAATGATAATCACTGTTATTAGAATGATTGCTTCCCAGAACATTTAAAGTTTTTTGTATGTTTTTCTGTCTCCGTCTGATACTCTTCAAAAGTTAATCGGTAGTGTTTGTGCGGCTAAGCACTTAATTAATTTCCTTGCGATTTACACCGCGTAGCAATAATCGGGTCTATTTTTTTTCCAATTTATTTAGCTGCATCATTTTCGGTTAGGAATTAATTTTCAACATACCTACCCACAGTCAAAATGTGACTCGGTTGAACTTCCATATTTTCCATGAAACGACTACTATCTGACCTCCACCACCAATTGGCAAATTACAAAGTTCTGTAGTTATACTAGTCGGAAAGTTTGCGCTTCAACTACCTGTAACGATTGCCATAAATGTATATACGGCAATAGTCGTTAGCCCGACGGCTAAGGTGCTGTACAAGAGAGGTTTTTTTCCTTAAGATACCAATAATAGAGATACCTGATAATCTTCACAGAAAATTCAATTCTAAGTATTTATTTGAGGGTCGTGCGACAGTTCGTCCTGAAAACAATGGGTTCTCGAATGGAATCCAATTTCCTAAGACAAATTAATGGTGCTGAAGTGGCGGATCTAAATCATTTATCAATTTAAAATGCAAATCCGTGAATCAGTTTGGCCAAGTTGGACTATGAATTGTGCTAAAGGGTGCACTGAGAGTCCACATTAATTGATACCGTTTTAGAAATTGTGTCACGAACAAAAAGGGTTTATTTTGACTTAGATTTATTGTAGCTCTTTGTTTTAATTTGGAATGAAAAATTGGGAGACGGAAGGATTGAATGTCCGTGGAAAATGATTTTACTTAAGTATATAAATAATTATGTCTGTGTTATCTCCGACTGGGTAAGTAGTGGAAGAATGGTGATATCTACAGGATTTTAGGAAAACTTAGGCTTCCTAGGAGGCATGTTACACGTCTCCACATATCCGGGGGCTAGATAGGGTCATCGTGGTCCACACACCTGAAGGGGGCCATCACTTGGTGCCCCTGGGTCGGCCGGGGTGCAAGAGATATGTTACCTACTGTCTCACCTCCGGCTGGCAACCGAAGACCCGAAGATGGCATACATTTTAGTCGATTCAAGGCTGACGTAACCACTCTCGTCGTAGCACGTACTTTTGCGCACGAAATAAATAAAATTATGAGGCTATTTGTTTTTATTGTAGCGTTGTGTTTTTTATTAAATTTTCATTTCATTTAGCTTCACTGATACGAAGGAGTGCGAATAATACTAATTAAACTGTATAAAGATGGAATGCCAAACCACGGTGTTGTATGTGCAATATTCCGCAAGTGTGAAGAATGAACATGGACATGTGTGTCGCCTCTACACGAGACATCTTCAGGAGCGCTACCAATTCGCTTGGTAAGAAGTCTTTTTACTTGCTTTCAGGGTTGCGCCGTGCAAAAAGTTGTAGGTATGCATGAATATGGCTGTTTGCACTGATCTGGTCGTGCCTCGGAGAGCACGTTAAGCCGTCAGTCCCCGTTGCCATACAAACATCTATGGCAGTCGTTACAGGTAGTTGGAGCCCTCAAAGTCCAACCAGTCTAACTTGGAACTTCGATATCGCCATTGGTCGTTGGGCCATTGGTTGTGGAGGTCATTGGCAGTCGCTTCACGGAAAATATCGAAGTTTAACCGCATCACAGTTAGACTGGAAAGCCGACCCCAACTGAGTTGGGAAAAGGTTCAGAGAATGATGAGGGTTGCGCTTTGGCCTTCCTTTCTATGTCAATTAGCGATATATTGCTATTGCTATCGTTTGGATTGCATGTTGGTGCGTAGTGGGTTTTCCTTCCTCCCCCAATATATTTTCTTGTGATGGATTCCCGCCATGTAATGCATACTTTAAATACCATTTTGTTGCGTGCAGCGAAGATAAAAAGTGGTACCTACTTTAGTATTATTTTTGGGGGGTTATTCCCAGAGGTCCACGATTCTTTTGTTTGTTATTTCCCTTCCGGGTCCATGAGATAATAATATGCATTTTTAAATGTCCATACATTCATTCCCAGCGGGTCCATGAAGTTTGTCGAAAGTACAGTCAGCACTACAAATGAAAAGAGGTGTGTAAATTATGAAGTAGTAGACATTATTAAGTAGTATAATTAAGTTGACATGAATTGGTTATATTTTAGGTCCGCCGCGCCGGTCAAAATATCTATATCAATTGGGTATTTGACTGTCTAGTCAAATCATTTTATTTACTAAATGTCAGAACACCAGGTCTAAAATGGCCATTTTGGATTTCTCATCTAAAATATGTTCATTTGCAGATCAGTAGGAGAAAAAATTAAGACCATAAAATGGCGATATTTATAATATTTTATGCTAATAAAATATTATAAATATTATAAATATGTTCATATTCTACTTGATGTCGCTACAGCAAAAATCAATATACGAGTAGAGACGCGCTGAATCCGTTGTGCAGTGTTTACTAAATTAAGATTTTGCCATTAATACAGCGTAAAACGGTAGTTACGAGTATTATGTTCTTTAAATTTTTACGTGTTTCCAAAAACAAAAGAAAAATGAAATGATTCGCGTTTAAAAACCTGAATAGGTAAAAACTATAAATAAGTTTTCTATTTATTTTTATTTCGGTGTGGCAATTTTTTTTGACATGATTTTAAAAAACAGTTGAGGCACGCAATTTTTATTCGTATTCATTGTAACTAGATGGCGACAATGTTTTAGCAAACTTTTCTAATTTTTACTATAAAATTAACTTATTATAGGTATATAAAATACACTAAACACATTATTCAATATGACTGAATAAAACTAAAAATATTCTAATCTATATTGATACTGCAATAATAGTAAAAGTTATAAACAAAATTTGTCATGGCGCTAGATGGCGGCTTCCTAAAGTAGCACTATTTTTACGAAATCTTTGTTTAATACATTACCAACAAGTTTTATATATATGCAAATAAACAGCTTTAACTTTTTTTATTTGAATATTTAAAAATTAAAAGAAATGAAAAGAAATAATGAATGTGATTAGATTCAGAGGCGTATAAGGTAAGTATAAGGTTTAGGCACGTTGACTATCTTAATAATACAACAATTAGGTACAATGAAATCACCAAAATGAACACAAACACATACCTAAGTCCTGACTAACATGTATACACTATAATAATTGTGTGCATTACACTATAATAATTGTTCGTTATTGTTGATAAAGAGTTTTTATTTATCTATTAAATTTTCTTTTATTTCTAGTATTTATGTTAATCAGTTGACTACATAGTATAAAACAAAGTCTTTTTCATCTTTCCATCATATCCCTATGTGTGCGAAGACACCCTATGTGTGTCTTTAAAACTTCGCAACGGATTTTGATACAGTTTTTATTAATATATAGAATGACTCGAGAGAATTTGAATTTGAATTTTATTTGAAAAAGAAAATTTTATATGTATAATAAATACACATTTTAGTAGAGAAACACTACTCATTTTAGATGTTCTTAATCTGATGTTGCCAATAAACACCTATTTGGACTTTCATTGCATACGCTGGCTGAAACCCACGAGGCAGATCAAAATAATGTGACACAGAAATGTGTACCTTAAAAAGATCAATAAATTAACATATATCTCTTTAGGATAACCATTTTTATCTTTTACAGATTACACAAAAACAATGTATCATTTTAGTTATATTTTTAGCAATCCATTCCTTATCCATTGAATACTTTATATGCGTTGTGCATCCTTCAAACTATGCAGTTACATACAATAAATAACTTAAAAGTTATCGCAAAGGGAAAATTAGATATGCGTGATGAAAAAAATCATCCAAAGCAAAAAATTAGGTGTAACCCAATTTATTCGTCCACAGAGGATAAACTCACAAGAGCAATTGCTTGCTTAAAAATTTTTGTTATTACCAGAAAGAGTTCATTTAAAAAAACCATTGTTAGGCATATTTGAAGTACTTATTTTGAATACTCAAACACTTGTATGATACTTCTGATACTACATTTCGATTTAAAAATCAATGCTGCTTTGTTGACTGTACCAAAATACCTCATGGACCCGGTGGGAACTAAAAATACATTTAATTTAAAATGCCATGGACCCGTTGGGAATAAATGTATGAACTTAAAATTTTTGAAAACAATAGATTCGTGGACCTCTGGGAATAACCCTTTTTGGGGGATTCACGCGCAAGTTACATACCTATTATTAAGTTTCACTTATATTTATTATTTTAGTCTGAGTATTTAGAGAATTACTATTCATTCCAAAACTCACTAAAGTTATCTTTATCCATTGCGGGTTGATCTAAACTAAGATATAATACCTATCCTATATTTACTGGAGACCTCGCTCTCTGCAAAGTTAGCAGATTCAGTTGCAGCTGCACTGAAAACCGCAGACCAAATCCACCACTATCTAACTGAAGCTATGTAAATATTGATCTTGAATTTAATGAACAGTATCGTCTAATATTAGAATAGAATGTTCGAAAAAAAGTATATGTTTGCATTTGAATAAGCCTTCAAATTCGAGGACAATGTCGCCGACTTTCCTTAATTTTTTGGCCGATATCGAATGTTTGCTACCTAATATTTGAATACATTTCGATGAAATTTCTCGTTCTCCATTATCCTGTCGGTGACTGGGACAGACTGGATGCAGAGAGCGGAGGATAGGCAGCAATGGCGCACATTTGGAGAGCTTACTGCTTTTATCGGAGCGAATGGCGCAACACGCATGCGCGATCAGTAAATGAATTTAACGTTTACAATTAAAACAAACATAACACTATAATTTTAGGCAAAAAAAAGCCAGTCCGCCATCTTGGGGAGGACGCCATATTGGATTTGTAATGACGTTTTTAGCTAGTCATGTATTGTCATGAGAACACAGAGTGTGTGCAAAATTTCATCCTAATCCAAGACCGGGAAGTATTTCAAACTAAGATTCCAACATTTTGTTACATACACAGTAACAAGTGAAGCTTTTTTACATAATTTTAGGTACATGGTACGTAGAAAGATACTAATTTTTATTACCTAAAAGATTAAGGTATCTATTGCATAAAATTATTCCTAAAATATAGAGAAAAGTGAGTTAGTTTAAAGGAAAAATTACATTCATTAATCTTATTAATATTTCTAGACATCTTATCTAAATGGTGTGCCGGTGAATTAAGCTTATTATATAAGTTATGAGATTCACGCTTTCATGTACACTTTGACTATTATATTAGTACTACTTACACTATAGTGTAACTATATTGCGGCTCGCTATAATAGCCGTTTCGACACGACTCGTTTTGTTCGTTTTCTCTTTTTTGGTTTGTAAAGTTTATTTTCTTCTATGCCAGCCTCACCATATTTTTCTTCAGCTATTCGTCTAACTATTAATTGTCTAATATCAAGCGAACCAAAAAAAAATACACGAGCAAAACCAGTCGTGTCAAAACGGCCATCATAGCGTACCGCAACTTTAATCGTGTATAAGCCTCTTACTCCGTATGTATGGTAATCCTTTATTGTTTATTTACAGAATTAAAAATAATATCTTTCTTTATAATCTTACCCACCAGTTATATTTTACAAAAGTAGTAATACAAAATAACTATGGTCGTTATCTTGTATTTGCTGTGCTGCTACATCGTTCATCTGATTACTACTGATTACCGCCACCATGGCCTGCTTCTGCTAGGGTGACAGGCGGCTACACGTGTCCCCCCAGAATGACTTCCATCCTCCATGAGCGCAGGTCATGGAGGATGGAAGTCATTTTGTGAGCTCCGATGCCCGAGTCGCCTCCGCAGTAGTTGCTTTTTGTGGGCTACAAGAAAATAACATTCAAACGTTGTAGTTAGCTGTAATTAGAATAAGGACAAACCACTGTGGTATTTTTTGTGCTAACCGTACTGTTTTCTTTGTATATTTTTTCAACCTGTAAGAAAAAAATATAGGAACTGTATTTATCATGATTAAACTTTAAATTCATCAAATTCCTTAACTAAATAAGTAACGGTTTCAAAATAATTTGCCCTTTTGCCCATCTCAGTCCGTTTACTCAGTGTAGATTGATTGGATTATCTCAGATCAAAGTTTACTCAGGAATCAGGAATCAATGTTCACGAAGTGCTATGTATTTAGTACAAGGAGAAATTCTGTTCCAAATAATAGTTTTACGATTATTATGATTATGCAATGATTTCATAACATTGTTGAAAAGGCAATTCATTTAAAAAATATAACAATGAAATAGTTGAGGTCTGTGCCATTAAGTTTTTGTAGGTTCAAGCCAACCTTATCTGAAACGTGCATTGTGGAGTGGTTAGGTGCAGGGTGCAGTCGCTATAAAAACCAAGACAATAAGTAGTAAAAGTAATATGCATTAGGAGACTGCCAGCAGTCTATCCCACTTAACGCTCCTCAGCAGACAAAGCGAATGCTTGTCAGAGGTCTCCAGGTCTGGCGAGAGATAATAATAACATGTTGGTTACTATCTCACCTCTGGCAACCAAGGACCCAAAGATGGCGTCCGTAAAAAATAGTGTATAAGTTTAGTGCAGTGCAGTACAGTGCAGTGTAGTGCAGTGTAGTGTATGTGCAGTGCAGTGCAGTGTAGTATGCTGCATGTGCATTGCAGTGTAGTGTAGTGTAAAAATGAAGTTTTTTGATAATACTCTTGGGTAGTTAATAAATAAATAAGTTGAAAAATATAAATGTTAATAGGTACAATATGTTTACCAAGTTCCACAAATTATTATATGTCAATAGTATAAATAGTAGTGTAAACGAGATATAAACGTAATAATCAACCAAAATTGGCTACCTCTTAGATAAATAAAAGCACTTAAAATAATGAAAATGAATAAAAGTACTAAATTTTACAACAAGTTAAAAGACCTGAATAAAATTAAGCTACGATCATAGTCATACTACTAGAATTTCAAATACCAAAAGTCGTATTTCATAACATTTTTATGACAAATGCTCCTAAAACTCAACCTGTACATAAAATATAACAGCGCTTCAACGTAAAAAAGTGTCAATTATTCTTTATGTTCTTTTTTCCTTATTTTTTGATACATAAGATGAACCCGGGTTTGCCGGGGTGCGAAGGTATGTCTTGTATTATCACACGTCCGGCAATCAAAGACCCATAGACGGTGTACGTTTTTAGTCGGTTCAAGTCTGAGACAATCATTTTCACCGACTTTGATAAAGGTAAGAAAATATATAAAGCCTACTGTGACTTGTGTTTAATGTTAACCTCATTTTACCTATGTAAACCGACAGTGGACTATTTATTAGTATCTAGGTAAATGAATTATAATCAAATTCTAAGCTAGTAATATTGATAGACAGTAATGACAACAGACAAAATATCTTTAAACCTGATGACACAAATTTCTAGGTGATTTGTTACCGAATGGCGATAACACAGTGGTCTAATTATCTCACGGCGAAAAGAATAATGATGGTCATAGCGCTGGTCCAAGCGAGTCGCAAAGGCGTTATTTTCTTTTGCTAATTTATTACCCTCAAGCAGGTACTTTGACATTGATATATGCCTAAACCGCTTATTTCGCTCAATCGCTTTCTACAAGAAATTCAAGAAAAAAATTCTTTCTAAAAGAAATGGAGTGGTTTTATGCTATTTTACTGGGAATTCGAGTGTTTCAACGTATATTATGTATGTATTTACGAAAAAAACGAACCATGTTTATTGGAAAAGTGGGTTTCTAGACGGGAAATGAACCAATCTATTTTTGACGTATCTCTTACATTTCCAATTTTAAAACGTTTTGTAAAAAATAGCATGTTTATGCTTCAACATTTAATTGAATAGCCCCTTTACTCGGGGGTGGTACTACATAAAAATATATGTATGTTTATGTACTACATATTATCGCATTCATAGCTGCCGACATCAACCGGAAAAAAACAACCTTCTCAGAAACAGTATGAGTACGATAGCATCTTTTTTAAACAACGTAGGTGACAGAGGCCGACCTGATGGGAAATGGTCACTGTGGCATATTTACGTTTGCAACACTAGTCGCGTCACACTCGTACCACTGACCCTGTAGAGAGCAGAGGGGGGGGGGGGGGGTTAAGAAAGCTCTCAGTGTAGTTCATACAGTTTTTATTTTTAAATATCTGAATAAAACATTTAATTTACCGATGTTTTCATACACAATTGTCTTGGTGGCGTCTGTTTGTCTGTATCCTGAAAAGTATTGTGACCTAGTAAACTAAAAAGTTGCAAAGAAAATAGTGCAGAAATAGGGCAAGGAAGGACGGGTATAATTTTTATAATGGAGTGAGCTGAATAAACTTACGACTTGCATTCTCTTGTAACATTACAACAACATCGATAAAAATAATACCTTTTAAACTTTTGCATTAAATGAGTTGGGGTTAGCGAAACCCTGGTATTAACGCGATAACGTGACACTGATGGTGTCACGTCGAGTGCATGCGGTTATTGAGAAGTTCCTTCCAGCATGGCTTTGCTTTTTTCAATTCATCCGTATGAACTTTTCCATATGGACAATTTTCATGCCACGTCATGCCTATGCATGACGAAGGCAGAGTTTTGGTGCAATGCTACTACCATGTGAGCCCATGAAGTAGCCATCACCTAATATTATTGTGCGCTTTGCATCACTTATGTTTTCATAGGGTCCATTCTTTTGCATTGTGTCAAAATGTTAATGACCTATAGGTACCGTGAGGTCATCGACCTTACGTAACTTATCTTACTAGGTATGTGTTCCTTTTTCTGTGCATTTGCCTGCTGCTTATAATGCTGTGGGTCGTAGCTTTTACTATAATGACTGCTTGCACTCCGTGCCTGGGAGAAGCTTGACCAGACCAGCCTTCTACCTTCTCTGCCACGTCTGCACTTGCAGTATGTTGTTACATACTGAGGCTTTTCTTTCTCTTGCTTGCCGGACAACTACCGAGCCACGGCGGCAGAAGAAAGCCGACGCGGCGCGTGTGTCCAGAGCTAAGTGCCCAACCTTCACTAGACTGAGCAGGCCGTTCCACACGTGTTCTACGTTATCTACGTTTTCTACGTTTTACAGTATAGCTAATGATACCTACGACCCTAATGTTGTAAATGCTATTTAATATACGCATTGTATTACCTGAAAATCTTTAACTTTGAAACTACCCTACTATAATTTATTATAACAAATTTAAATTGAAATTGTAATTAAACTTCAATTATATTAATATAGATGTGTAAATATTTTGTATATAGTTATTAATATTCTATATATAAATTAATAATGTTATGTGATATAAATAAAATTAATACTTCCCAAAAAAAAAAAAACTTCAATTTAAACTTCCCTATTACTCATGATAATCTACATCATACAAATGTTATGGAAACTTTGAACACTGATTCACGTAAAACTAACTCGTAATGAGTTTGAGTCAGCCGCTACGTTACTCAGAACGTGCGATAACAGATAATTAAAACACCTATTTACATTTACGTACACTTGTGGCCCAAAATATGGAGTATTATTTTTTAAACATAACATAAAATAACATTAACTCACGCCTATATCCCCGAAGGGGTAGGCAGAGGTGCTAGTACTCACATTTCGCCAGTTTATGTTTTAGGTCCCAATGGAATAGGTGGCGAGCCTACTGCCATTAACCGGGCACTTATAAACCTGGTAAGACCTGGGATCGAACCCGAGACCTCATCTCAGCAGTCCATTACCCATACCACTAGGCTACCGCGGTTGCCACTAGTCTGCGTGGATTTTTTAGCAAACAAGACTTTGTATAGGTATATTGGTGGCGGCGGGATGCGTTCTCTCCCTATCCGGGAAAAGATGTGGACACCGTATGGGTGCATTCGCTGGTTTTGGGTCCCAGCTGACCCACGCGTAGGAGATATACCTCAGGCTATCTCACCTTCGGCAACTGTTGGCCCAAGACAGTCGTGCGATATTGGTTGGTTCAAGTCCGACATAATAACCTCCCTCGCTGACTATCAGTCGGGTGGTATCCGTGTGGATTTGCGCACGGGAAAAGAACACTTTATGTATGGGACCTTTTATAGTCGGGCACAATCCAAGCTCTATGTCATGCCGGTAGTAAACCTACTGAATGACTGATGACGATCTGGTGTAGACACAGACTTCTCATGGTTAGAAGTCAGTTGAATGTCGCTCTCAATAAAGCTTAAAAGAAAAATAAATTGTGGGAAGGAGTTGGAAAACTGAATCCGGTTCTAAAATGCAAACCGTTAATGCAACCCCAATTGATGCATGAATTTTTATACTTTCAGTTTGATTCCTGTATCCCGCATCTGGAAATTTGGAGGTGGAATTACTCGCAAGTAAATGATAAATAAAGAGTAGTAGAATAGAAAGTATAGGTACTCATTTTACATTATCCTTTTTTTGTAATAGCGATGAAATATCGGATAGAGATCATGAATAGAGATCAAAGGGTGAATAGAAATAAAATGGACATCTAAATTAGTATTTAAGTCAAGCAAAACTTTCCACTAGTTCATTCTAATAACAAAAGTATCAAATATCTGTTTAGAGGCTTATTTGATACTTAGTAAAAGAAATAATAATCTCATAGTGTTTATGAATTTCGGGACTTCACGCGATATATTTTTGAACACTTACTTTTGTCGACGTTTCGGGTGCGTTGCAGCACCCGTGGTCACGACTTGACTGGCCTGCGAGCGTCGCGCGGTGTGCAGGAACCATTTTTTGTGTGCCTACCCTCCATTACTTTTATGTTGAATGTAAGGCTGGCGACTCACCACACTCACTATGTCAGTTTTAGATGGCATCGGCAGCACTGTGTTCTTGGATTTCACTATTTGAATCACTGGATTCCAGGTCCCGGATAATTTGAATCCATCTTCCCTATTGAAATTTTTATATTTTTTAATTTCAATAGCTTCGCGCACAATCCGTGGATAGTAGTGGCGCTCAGTGGAGAGGACTTTGGGTTGATGTAGTTCAATCCAGTGATTGGTGCCCGATTCGAGATGTTCTGCAACTGCCGATTTGTTGAACTGACGGTTTTTCACAGCTGCGATATGTTCTTTGATTCTATTGTCTATATCTATTGACAATTTTATCTCTATCCACTCCTGTATCTGAATTTACCCCGTTTTACGGGCGAGTGTAACAATAGCTAATAATAAATAAACTTATTAAATTATCCTACGACTCGATCACGTATTTTATTCACCTAATTTTTTACTGCAATATTAATTTATAATCTATTGATGACAGAGGATTTTATTCTCTAGTGATACATTGTTAGCAGCATCTGTCTTGTTGTTATTGAAAATTCTAAAGAAATGACCGCGAGATCGTATTTTCAGATAATTTTTTCACAAGCTTTACTCTACTACGTATGAAGACAATCTTGCAATATGACTTGCAACAATATGATGAAAAATTTCAACTGACAAAGAACAATAGATACTATCGTGCCTATCGGAACGGATTACAAAATCAGATCGAATTCATAAATCGCTAGTAGTTGCCTGCGGCCCCGCTCGCAACGAATTCCGAAGTCTGAATCATCGCGGTACAAAATGTGCGGCAGTTTATGTGGAATTACAGACTACTTTCGGCCAGATCCGTTAGCACGTGATTGAGTTACAAACGTTCAAAGTCTTTCACAAATTTAACATTTATAATATTTAGCAGGTATGTCATGATTCAAATTTATGTCAATAATTTATTGATGTCAATCTTGAAAGAAAAATAAAATTTGGCGTGTAATAATAAATTAATACTGTGTTAAACCAAAATCTTTAAACTAGGAAATCCTAAACAAGCACAAAATATCGATTGAAATTTCATCAAAGTTTCATCCAATATTGTAGTCTATATGGACATATTTTCCCTTGACAATTATTAACTCAAGCGCAGATCAATCCATCAAGCATAGTGTTTATCGCAACTTTACTTGAAATAGTGTTGACGTCATCTTCAGCAAGATGGCGGCCACATTAAAATTCAGTTTACATGGGACGGTATCCATCAATATGTCGATGGTATAATTTAGACCCTTCGTATAAGGGTTTAGGGTACACACTTCAGGTTTTTATAGATATTGGTAATATAATCTTTGTGCATACAAGACATAAGACAATAACATATTATGAGAAAATAAATCGTACAACAGAGGGATTTATTTCCTTTTTTTGTCGTGCATACGATCCCTACGGATACCAATCTCACCAAAGCCGGTAACAGAGGTTATGTCGGACTCGAACCGGCTGAAACGCACGCTGTCTTCGGGTCATTGGTTGCTAGAGTCCCGGGTCCTTTAAGCGGGGCGTGAAAATGCATCTGATGAGGCCGTCAAGCTGAGCGCCACCATTGTAACACTTCACTGCTTGTAATCGTGACCCTCTTTAATGAGACTTTGCCTTCAGTTTACCATCAGGCGGATTGAAATCAAATTGACGTGTCCTAAATTTCAAAAAGTCGTGGGTAAGTGGTGGATACCCCCACTCCCCAATATATTGTGTTAACCTACTCGACGATAAAAGTCCTTATATTAAAACGTAATTGTATTAATAAAATAAAACGCTGATTACGTTTTCATTATGAGTTTAAGAACATTTAATAAGCTTTCCCTAACAATTTACAAACAATATAGAGGGAGTTGCTCGTTCGGTTAATTACACCCACACGTACGTCTAATGAAGACGCATTTTGACGATAATTACTTTACACACTTTGTAACAATTTCTGATATCTTTTTGATAAATTAAATTGTAAGAATCTGTGTTTCCGGAGTTAGAACTATCCGGAAAACACAGATCTTAGAAGTCTTCAAGACTAGAGTCATCATTCCCTGAACCTTTTTTCCCAACTCAGTTGGGGTCGGCTTTACAGTCTAACTGTGATGCGGCTCAACTTCGACATTTTCCGTGAAGCGACTGCTATCTGACCTCCACAACCAATGGTCTAATGACCAATGGCGATATCGAAGTTCCAAGTTAGGCTGGTTGGACTTTTGAGGGCTCCAACTACCCGTAACGACTGCCATAGATGTTTGTATGGCAACCGGGACCGACGGCTTAACGTGCTCTCCGAGGCACATAAACCTGCGATAAATACACACATAACTTCGAAAAGCATCGAAAAGTCATTGGTGTGTGCCATGGTAAACCTGGGATCGAACTCGAGACCTCGTCTCAGCAGTCCATTACCCATACCACTAGGCTACCGCGGCTTCAAGACTAGAGTGTTTAGGTTATTTCTAGGTAAGCGTGCTCCACCGTCGACCACATCATCACTTACCACCAGGTGAGATTGTGGTCGAATGGTCTAATGCGATCCTATCAAACATAAAAAAATTGTACTTTTGTACTGTGGGCTTCAAAAGTTCCAGGACACCTTAAGATCTATAATCCTTTGACAGCCTAAGTTTAAATTAACCAAAGGTAACATAGATAGCGTTAGTAAAATAATCTTGATCGGTGACTTGTTTATTTAGGAGTATAAGAAATTAAGTCAACCCATACAAATAGTATCCTGAATTCAATTACATTGATAAGTAGGTAGATCTATTATCTAGTAGTTTCTAAGGCTAGTAGTTGTGTAGTGGTATCACTGCATCAATTTTAGTTTTAAACTGTTCAGGACTTTTGTAACCCACTGTACGATGTTCATACTATCTTTATTCGTGATGAAAAAGCGGTAGACCGTTTCACTGCTAAGTCGTAGGTCGTGGGTTCGATTGCTGCATAGTGCAAATACCTGAATGATTATGTATAATAATATGTAAACAGAAAAAATACTCTAGGTAAATATAGTTATCCGCATTCCAGAATCCATAACACAAGTTAGATGAATAATAAATAAATACTCTAGAAAAATCTACACAACGCCACCTAGACCCATGGTAAGCATAGTTTATCTAGCTTGTGTTATGGGTTCTAGAATGCGGATAAACATACTTAGATACTGTTTTTTGTAAATACATGCATAATTATACATAAAAACAGCCAGACTATTGCAAATATTTATATTCATGCACACAAATACACATATTTACACTGAGCGTGACTTGAACCCACGCCTCTTACGTAGCAGTCGCGTTCACTATTCAAATAAAGAATGCTGCAAAATGTTTGTTTAATTATTATTCCTCTTCGCGTTGATTCTTCTCGCGTATCTCCTATCCGCCTATAAAATTTAAAACATTTAAAAATAAAGGTAGACTTTATTGTGACTCGAAGTGAATTTAAAATGAAGCGTCACTCAGTGACAGACTTTGTTTGTTTTGTGAACTTTATGAATCATTTAAAAGGTAATTTTCGTCTTAATGACGCTGATAATACGATGAGTAATTACTAACACACCGTGAGGGGAATATTTCATTCATGTACTTCTTAATTATTATTGAATACTTTTCTTACATAGTTTGGTACTTACACGCACACGCACACGCACTCGCACACGCACACGTACACGCTCACGCACACGCACACGCACACGCACACGCACACGCTCACGCTCACGCACACGCACACGCACACGCACACGCACACGCACACGCACACGCACACGCACACGCACACGCACACGCACACGCACACGCACACGCACACGAACACGCACACGCACACGCACACGCACACGCACACGCACACACACACGCACACGCACACGCACACGCACACGCACACGCACACGCACACGCACACGCACACGCACACGCACACGCACACACACACGCACACGCACATGCACACGCACACGCACTCGCACATTTCAAAAATGCTTCAGTTGTGTGTTTAATCAATTACGTATGTTGAGTCAATTGTGTGCGAAAAATTTTAGTAATTTTTACGTTCTCACTAAATTGCACGATAGTCTCGTGTAATTTTATGAGAACTTAAAAAAATATGGCTTCACAATATATACATAATTATATTACCATACTGCAAATAATATCAGATTACAAATTCATTTAATAACATAACATAAATCTCCATACTCATAAAGAAAATTAACTAAAGGAGGCAACACTCGCTAAACAGAAAGCTATGAAAACACAAATAAGAAAGTGAACTACCATTAATTAGGCCAAGAAACTCGGCAATATTTAGGGCTGCTGTTGTTTTACGCGCGCAACATTTTGATCTTTAAAGATAAAAGATAAAAATAAATTAATTTGTATGTTACAAAATATAGTGCGTTGCAAGATAAACTTATTCCTTTGAGTAAACACAAGACAATAATGATAACATTTTATTTTATTCATTACACAAAATATTGTTCATATACCTATGTCCTGATCATCAATATAGTACGAGTAGTTTATGAAACTGTGGCATAATGAGGGTTCCGAAAATACGAGTGTGAATTTTGCCAGACCGATACTCATAACATAACATAAATTTCACGCCTATATCCCCGAAGGGGCAGGCAGAGGTGTTGGCACTCACATTTCGTCAGTTTATGTTTAGATCCCAATGTGAATAGGTAGCGAGCCAATTTCCCTTAACCGGGCACCAAAAAATATAAATACACACATAACTTCGAAAAGCATCGAAAAGTCATTGGTGTGTGCCATGGTAAAACTCGGGATCGAACCCGAGACCTCGTCTCAGCAGTCCATTACCCATACCACTAGGCTACCGCGGTCATAAACTATACTCTACTATGCGTAAATCAATCTCAGACCTAAGAAATTAACTCTCCGCTTCCTGGGTCGCATTTTCCTCGGGACATTAAGAAAATTGCCTCGGGCAATAAGCGGTGTTATGTGTCACAACTATTTGTAAGCAAACCTGACCTTATTTACTGGTAGCCATATTAATTGCTGACATCACTATTATGTGCTATTGTTACAGATTGACGAAACCGATTTATGAAGTGAGAATAAATGGGAAACGACTAAAGGTTGAACTAAATCTACGCATGTTGCATGATAAAATATGCAGACGATTTGATGTCCTAATTGAGCAGTCCGACTGGGGAATTACCTCCGCCCTACAGAATACCGCGACTAATAATAACCTTGTGTTGTGTTTTCTAGAGAGGTTTTATGTTGTCAGTGGGTCTTTTTTTCCTCCCACTTCCCTTTACCCCTCTACTCAATATCGTCAGCAGCAGGGATGTGACACCCATGGTGTTGCAAACGTCCATAGGCCACGGTAACCACTTTCCATCAGGTGTAGGTGTAGTCGCAGCGAGCAAAACTCGTGAAGTCTGAGTGAATTCATACTAATACTCGCTCCCAAAGACTCAATAATCTTTATTAAAATATCCATATGAAAAGGAACGTCAAATCATCTACATTTGTATGAGATCAGAATTTAATAAAACGCCAATCGTCTACCTAATGGATACCAAATTACAGATACATTGAACGCAGTAGAATTGAAAATTCACTGAAAATATTCTCGATACAAAATCATTTCCCGTTTAAGTGAACGGTATTAAGATGGGGGTACACAAATGATTTTGGACATATGAATATATGGGAGTGAATATAGTGAAAAAGTCCTGCAATGTAAAATTATATTAATAGCGATTGCAAAAAGTGTTACGTCCAAACTTCACACTTTAAAGCCAAATAGCCCAATGTTCGTCATTTATTTTTGATTGATACTCGTACATCGATTAATGGAAATGGTTATTATAAAGTACTCGATTATTATATATTTTGCTATTGCACCTATTTATTATAAATAAACAAAACTATATATTAAAAAACATAATAATCTTCCTGACTTTCTTGCTGGTCTCTCCTCAGTAGATCTAACTACCGAACCATCGAAAGAATCATTTTCAAATGATTTATTTAATATTTTACTCATTATAAATTATAATATTTTTGACAAATATAATTGTAAAACTTTGACCTATGTACCTAAACTGAATAAACGATATTGATTCTTTCATTCTTCGATTCTTTGACTTTACATTTAGCTCAGTTGCTTACACCGTTGGAGGGATTACGCAGTTGACTGATGTAAGGTAGACTGCAAGGTATACTTTAGGTTCTTCCAGAGCTAGATCATCCTTGAACTGTAGTATCCGGAAACTGTGGTATACTTAGCTTAAGTTAACTTAACTTGACAAACGTCACTGAGAAATAACTATGTTATTTTATATTGAATAAAAAATTAGTTCGAACCCTGAAAATAAAGCCTGCGTCAGAACTGTGTCTGTCGTTTAGCAAATCTATCTACTGGCAGACGAATTTCTACTGAAATAATGTAGTTAGGGTATATTTTTTACTGCTAGCTGGTAGACGAGCACTCGACCCACAACATGGAAAGTGGTTACCGTATCCTATGGACGATTGCAACGCCAGGGGGGTCACACATGTGTTGTTGACGCTGGAGAGGCAAGGCTTCATACTACCACAGAGCAATGTCAACCGAAGCCCTCAATCTTCCCACTGACAACACATAACTTCTTCAGTGAGCTCTGACTATCCTACTCACCGTCGGAAATACAACACATCGCTAATATTAGCCGCAACAGTCTCTAGGGCGGAGGTACTTCCCCAGTTGGACTGCTCCATTAAGGCGAGAAATACCGACATGTTTTACCTCCCAAACAATTTACTTACATAAAAATAAAACAGTTAGAGTATTCATTTCAAAACCGTTTTAGTATAATGTTGCGCTGCTCGCATACATGCAACGTTCAGCTTCCGTTGGCTCATGGGAATAAAGTCAGTAAACAAACTAGAACAATATATCCAGAGAGAGCTTTACATGAAAGATATTGCGAAGTTTACCCACTTGTCTAACAAAAGTCATGTTATTCAGGAGTTCTTAACAAATACGTTATTTTCCTGGATATTCGTCTTGCATCAAGTTTAAATAGACACACTGCACTTCTCACTCATCATCTATTTAAAATGAACTGGCTATGTTTTTCCTTAATTTTCTCCTAAACGTAAGGAGTAAGTTAGAAGAATGACTCGTCATAGTATTTAATTTAAATCTTTGTACCAAGTAACATAATATACCAACTTGTGCAAACTGCTTAACTGCTCAAAAACTGGAAATTATGTAGTATTTTCGAAAAAATAAAATTAAAGGAAATAAAAGTTACTAATATTTTAATAGAAAAAGTTGACTGCATCAATTGCTCTCCAAAATAAATTATATTATGTACAAAGGTAACAATTCACTTCATGGATAGTTGGTTTGCATTTATTGCTCTGCGGGTATTTAAATTTTTTAATTTAATGTTTAAAAAAATATATTTTACTGCAATCTTTTACAAGCAGTCCCCACGTAACTTACCACATCACCCACAATTTACACTCATTGAAATAGTTCTAGTTGCCCAAATATTGTATTAAAATGACAAGATTAGCTCAAATATCGATGTTAATTGCTAAACAATCGCCATAAACTACACTAACAGCCAACAAGATAAATCATTAAGACAAATTGTGGCCATAAATCGTCATCACGAGACAATTTTATTAGTCTCACAGGCCCATTCTTAGATAGGTCGACGGCTCAGCTATCGCGACTTATAATACACTAGAGACCTTTACATCTAAATCAGTGTCAATCTAGGATAATAAGCTGTAAGTGTGATGTGGTAGATTTTCAAAAGGAAATAATTAATTTTCAGAAAGGAATACCAACTCAATAATTCGGTTAATTATTCTATTTTTTTTTGTCTGTTTTTATACAACTGAGGTGGCAGACAAGTACACGGCTCACCTCATGGAAAGTGATTACCTTGACCGACGTTTGCTATACTAAGGACGTGACACTCGTGCTCGTGATTCTGTAGAAGAAAAGCGAGGGGTGATGGCAAACAGAGTTTCCACGCGGTTAGCGTCGAAAGAGTTTCATCAACAACACGAACACCGCACACGCACTGCGTGCTGCGATGAGAGAGTCCCTTTGGAGAGAGCAACTGTCACCACCCACGACATTCATCATTGACACATCAAGATGAAGAAGCGTAGAAGACAAAGCGGGGTTTCAAACTACCTCACAGCAGTGTCAACAAAAACCCTCTGGCTATCCTACTCACCGCTGGGAACACAACACGAGGTATTATTCAACCGCGGTATTCTGTAGGACGAAGGTTTACTTCAACCCAGTTGAACTGCTCAGTAGGGACGGAAGATACCGTCATGTCCAACCTTCGTCAATCTTGTGCTAGTGATGATTATATGTAAAAACTAAGTATAAAGGAAGAACCATTAGCAATTAGTAATTTAGTATTTAAATTCACTTTTTTCATGTCCTTAGGGTTTTGCTAAAGCCGACAAACGGAAAATTACGCACATGAACGTCGAAATAAAACCATGCACCGACCGATTTCCTGTTCTGTGATAATTATAACGAGTGAAACCAATTCAGAATGTTAACAAATTAATTAATAATGATAATACGAAAGTCAACGATCATAAATAAGTGTGTCCCAGCCTTAATATCGTAGCAGTATTCCGTAGTACTTTACATGCAGGTGTTACACCGTCAGAACAGTTCCTTCATTTTAAAATTGAATTTCGATTTTTACGAACTGGGTACCTACAGTTTATTTTCTTAAAGTTTCAGCATTGATAGTTTGATAGATGTTTAGTTTCAATACACTATAATAGGTGCAAATTCTTGTGGTATTACCTCATCATTCTCTGAGCCTATTCTCAACTCAGTGGGGAACGGCTTTCTAGTACCTAATATAGTAACTAATATACGGCTGAACTTCGATATTTTCCGTGAAGCGACTGCCATCCGACTGCCACAAAATTGGCGATATCGAAGTTCTGTAATTAAGCTAGTCGAACTTTTGAGGGCCCCAACTATCCGTAACGACTACCATAGATGTTCGTATAGCAACCGGGACTGACGACTTGAAAAAAGAATGTCATATTTCAAATTGAACGAAAATAAAATAAATTGTTATAAAAATATTCGATACTAGCTGTTGCCCGCGGCTTCGCCCGCGTGGATGTTGGTTATCGCGACCAAACATACCATATTTGTGTCCTTTCCCAAGGTCTAGTCTACCCTTTCATCAACAGTCATCATTCTCTGAACCTTTTCCCAACACTGTTGTGGTTGGTTTTCCAGTCTGACTGTGATGCGGCTGAGCTTCGATATTTCCCGTGAAGCGACTACCATCGGACCTCCACAACCAATGGTCCAATGCCCAAGTTGATGGCGAAATCGAAGTTCCAAGTTAAAGTGTTAAAGATACTGATGTTAAGCTGAAGGCAAAGTCTCATGAAAGAGGGTCACCATTGCAAATACGTACATACAGTGCTACAATGGTGGCGCTCAGCTTGACGGCCTCATAACATGCTTTTTTACGCCTCGCTTAAAAGACCCGGGACTGTAGGATGAAGGAAACACGTGCACCGGTAGGGAATTCCAAGACTTAATGGTGCGGCAGAGGAGAGGCTCATTGAATCTCTTTGTTCTTGATGAAGTATTCTGCACCATATGCGGGTGACATCTAAGCCCTGCACGTGTTATCCTGTGTAGGAAAGAAGAGGGCGGGAATAATTGGAAGAGCTCATCAGAACATTAACCATGGTAGAGACGGTAAAATACTGCCCCGGACCAACATCTCTACGCATCTACAAAGGTTCGGACTGAACTCCTAATAATGCGGATCGCGCGCCGCCGCAACAACCTGTCGAGAGCATCTAATAAGTACTTTGCGAAGCCATCCCAGAGATGCGAGCAGTATTCCGCGCAGTAGCGAATTTGTTTCTTTTAAAGAAGACACTGCTTCTGCTCCGGCGTGAAAAAACGTTTGTATGGCAACCGGGACCGAAGAGTGGCTCTACCCGACCCTCCGGGCTCATAGGGGACGGAGGTCATTCGCAGACTGTGCGTGTCCGGAATCTTCTCCGAAGTTTCTTGTGGTATAAAGGTATTATAATTTTCTTCAGTCGAATCGACGGCATTTTTGAGTTGCCATTATAATAAGGAATACAATGATAATGCACTGCACTGACAGCACAGAAACTATCTTAACCTTTTTTTTTTTTATTTTTACTTTACGTGGTGGAATGCATTTACGCACTTCGCTCACCCCCTACAGGGGCGGGGGGCGAGCTTTGTGTGGGACTCCTACCGGGGACACTAAACCACCACGGTGTCCGTCATCATCGCATATCGACGATGGCGGGAACAACATCTTCCGCCATCGCCGTGCGAGTCGCCCGCCGCTACTCAGTGGCAGGCGCGTCTCTGGTGCGGCAGAAGAGGAGTCCTTCTGCCGCCCGCCTAGGCAAGGCACACGCGACACGACGTGCGCCTTCAACCTCGAGGCCTATGTAAGGGCAGCAGACGCCCCCGCGTCTACTGCCCGGCCTACAGTTAGGGGGGGAGGAGTTGGTGGTACCGCCTCCTCCGGACCCCGGTTCGCTTGCGGCGCTGTGGGAGGGAAAGTGGGTCTTATTCCCTACCCCTCTCCGCCGCCTCCTTCTGTGAGATAACGGTTTCGCAGAAGGTTTGAACCGCCGCCCACGCCTCATCGTTACCGACCATAGACAGAACTACGGCCGGCAGCGAGAGGTCCGTCCCCACTTCGGTGATGAGAGCACGGCGCTCCCCAGCCCACGCGGGGCACTCCTCTAGGGTGTGCTGCGCCGTGTCATCATCGCCGCCACAGTGGTGGCACCCACTGGTCGGCTCCCGTCCCAGCCGGCACAGGTATTTTCCGAAGCATAGAAACTCTCTTAACCTTCACCCTCCTTTACTTTCCACATGGTCGGCAGCACGTGTGTGATACCTCTGGTGTTTCAAACGTTTTACCGTCTCTACCACGGTGAATGTTCTGATGAGATCGCCCAGTTGATCCTACCTTCATCTTTCCTACAAAGAACAACACGTGCAGGGCTTAGATGTCACCCGCATACGGTGCGGTGAACCAAGAAACAAGCGGTTCGGTGAGTCTTCCCTCTGCCGCACCATTAAGTCTTGGAATTCCTTACCAGCGCACGTGTTTCCTTCTTTCTACAGTCCCGGTTCTTTAAGCGCGGCTTAAAAAAGCATCTGATGAGGCCGTCAAGGTGACCGCCACTATTGTAATACTCTACGTGTTTGTAATGGTGACCCTCTTTCCGGAGACTTTGCCTTCAACTTACCATCAGGCGAGTTGAAGTCAAATTGCCGTGCCATAAATAAATAAACATCCATAGAATAGGCCGCGGTAACCACTTTCTATCAGGTGGGCCATGTGCTTTATTCCACCTAAGTGGTATATACAAAGTTATACGAAATCAAGTAGGTCATGTTTAGAGTACTTAAAGTACTGGTATGATAATATTACGTGCGCCTTTTTTTACGCCTGAACGTTTTCCTTGTAATTTCTGTAAACAATGTAGGCAATTCAGTTGAACAATGATGTCTATTTCACATTTTACAATTTAAAAGTTGTTTAAAAAAAATTGACAGGTCTTATATAGTCCCGTATGTAACGAAACCATACCTTGAATTTAAATCGATCTACGCCATCTATTATTGCGCCATGTACTAAATAATTGAATAACAAATTTTTATTTCATAATTAATTACGTATTTTTTTTTACAAATATGTACGTAAAAATGATGTTTTTTTATTAACATACTTGACTGGACGTAATAAGACATAAATATCATCTATAAGAATAAAACAGCGCCCTTTTTATCTTTACCCATATTTCGTTTAACATCATTAATGCTCACAACTCCGGTTCTATTGAACCAATTGCGATGAAACAAACGTAAGATTTTAAGTCTGACCAAGCCCCTTCTAACAAAAAAAACCGCATCAAAATCCGTTCAGTAGTTTTTGCGTCCATAGCGGACAAACAGACAAACAGACAAACAGACAAACAGACAGGAAATGAAAAAAAAATATTTTCGTGTTCAGTATCGTGAACTTAACATATCCCAAGTATTTTTTTTTAAATATCTCCAATGTACAGACACGACCACTTTACAATTATATAATAGTATAGATTAACACCAAAACGTTTTATTTCAATTTCGATAAGTTATGCAGTTCACATTTTGATTACTTTAAATCATATTACTTTTATTAGGGGTAACAAATTCGGTTATATAAATTATTACTTAAGAACCGTCAGCAGCATAATCTTAAGGCGCGATAAATAAATTACACTTTATGATTTGATTTATCCATAGATTTTTTAGATGAAAAATAAATTAAGTTAAACTCCAATATCAATATCCACTCCCATGTCAACTGGGTGTATTGGGTACACCTACGAACCTTAGGGCTCAAGTTAATCAAAAGTCAAGAGTGGAAGATTCGAAGCGCAAGTTTATTACACAGCATTACTTACGGCTATAATACTCATCCCGATTGACACAGTTTATAAATAATTCTTCTCTCTTCTTTGTCCAACCCAGATGTTCCCAGTTTATATGGGGTCGGGTCTTCCAGTACATCTGCACCAGATTATGCTGTGCTGACTGGTTTGGGTGCTAAGGCTGTCCTGGTCCATCTCCTTTCTGATGCTATTCCACCAAATGGCGAGTGGTCGTCGCCTTCTATGTACATTACGAACTTTATCCAAGGGGCGTCACACCGCCTGCCGTTCCAGCATCTTCAGTAACATAACATAACATAACATAAACTCTCGCCCATATCCCCAAAGGGGTAGGCAAATGTGCTCGCACCCACATTTCGCCAGTTTATGTTTAGGTCCCAATGTAATTGGTGGCGAGCCTATTACCATTAACCGGGCACTTATAAACCTGCGATAAATACACACATAACTTCGAAAAGCATCGAAAAATCATTGGTGTGTGCCATGGTAAAACCTGGGATCGAACCCGAAATCTTGTCTCAGCAGTCCATTACCCATACCACTAGGCTATGTTTAGTGGCTATGTTCAGTGTGTGAACAGAAACAGATTACAATTTATTATGAAGAACTTTTTTTGTAGACCGTACCCATGGGGTTCAGTACACTTCAAATGACCTTGTGTCATTGTTTTTTTTTTGCTTGGGTCATCACACTTTAAGCTGTAATACCTTACATCACTCTTCCCTTTGTGTTCCTTTTTAAGAGGGAACCTTATAAGGGCGCTCAGGATGTTATCGACACATAACTTACAATCGAGAAACAATTTACTCGTTAAATTAAGTAAAATTTATAGCCTTATTCCATGTAATTTGAAAAAATGTTACCCTGTTAAAATCAGTTGCATCGAATAATTTTTTATTTTACGTTAATCTAAGTATTACTTATTCGATACATACCTAATTATAAATTATATTTTTTAATCAAAATGCTACTACATTTGAAGGCGACTGTACAATGGTGCGAAGCCGTTCATGTGCGTAACCCGTAAACCTTATTTTATGAAATCTATTCAATGTAATGATGATAATAATGAATAATTATTTTATAAGATTAATTAAAATAACTCTTAAGTTAATCTAGATAAATTTCATCTCTTACATTGATTATTAGAGATATCAAGATAAATCCAAACATGTATTTATTTTGAGTTTCCAATAATTCGAAGTTTATGAAACTCAAAATAATATGTGGTAAAGCGCCTGATAACTCTCTAGTTCGTAGTAAGTATAAGTTATAATTAATATTGTTTCATCTGACCTTAATCAAAGTTTAATACTAAATGTTATAAGACTCAATGTCGTCTACTGACTAAAGCGAAATAACTGATCATACATGACACATTTGACAGTTTAACTAGGCTGTGTATAGTGTGTGTAGTGTGTGTAGGCTAGTGTTATGGAACTGGTTTCCATTGTCGCTCAGGACAAATATTTTTGTGCATGAATATTTATGTATTTACGAAAAATGTATCTAAGTATGTTTATCTACATCCTAGAACTTATAACACAAGGTAGTTAAGCTAAACTTACCATGGATATAGGTGTGTAGATTGTTCTAGAATATTAAAAAAAATCCTCTCTAAGGGCTTTTTTAAGGTCTAATGCGAGTAGGCTTTAATTATAAATATGAAACAAAATACTTCAAGTTCACACAAAATTCTTAACAGTTATTAATAACAGACAATAAGAATATAATATTCTTTTTATGGCGGATTTTATGATTGCCCATCGAAAAGTGACATGTTTATCGGAAACATTAAATGTGAATCCGATGGTTTGGGTTCCAATTTATTATAAACCGAACGTTTAGGGATCTTCAATGAACTTAACTTTTTATTTTATTTTTAAACTAAAAACCTCGAGTAACGGAATTTTTACAAATTTATATTTCAGTGATAAAGATTCGCTGTAGGTACTACATCAAAACTATAAGCGAATTTACAATATTAACAGCGTCTGTGGCGTAGCGGTAGTGAACGCGACTGCTACACACGAGATGCAGTTTCGACCCTAGCTCAGTGCAAATATACATAGGTACATGTTGGAATCCTAAAAATTCCTTCAGGAGAAGGAAAATCAGGGGATGGGGGTCATCTTAAAAGTGATGTCCCCGGGGGTGCGAGAGATATGTCTTGTATAATCTCACCTCAAAACCCCATAGAAGTCGTGCGTTTTAGTCGGTTCGAGTCCGATATAAACTCACCTCCACCGACTTTGGTGGGAGCAATATCCGTGGGAATTTTTCACACGTAAAAAAAAAGAAAAAAAAAGGAGAAGCTAAAGCTCACTGGAGACTTTTTGTGCTGTCAGTGAAAAAAACAATTTATCACGTGTGTTGATGCAACAGAAGCTCTCTAAACCTTCACCTTTGACTTCGGAGTAGTTATTAAAAAAAACGTCAAGGCCGAACTTAAATACAGTTGATAATATCTCCAAGATGTCGTACGTTTGAAAAATATTGTGCACCATGCAGAGGTGTAAAGCTAAATTACCTTTTCAAATATCACAGCGTGGGACAACGTTTATTTTATTCGTTCTGGGTTGCGCAGGTCGAATACCTTCGGCTGTGAACTTACAAAACAAGATATTAATAAGTGCCGTTAGGTGTTATTACGGGAAGTGGAACCTCAAGGGAAAGACTCTAACTTAAGGGACGAGGTAAGAGGTGACGGTATCTTCTATCATATTGAACATTCTGACTGGGGAAGTATCTCTGCCCTACAGAAAACCAAGGCTAATAATAACCATGTATTGTGTTTTCAGCGGTGAGTAGAGTAGCCAGAGTTCACTGGAAAGGTTTTGTACTGTAAGGGAAGACCAATTTGTCTCCTGGATTGGCGGCACAGAAGTTCACTTAACTATCACAACCACACACCCTCTTCAAGGAGGATAATAAAAGGTTTTTACATAATCATTAGCCCAGGCATGACGCTCCTGGATGTTGTCCATGTCCATCAGTCACAGGAACCTTGTTTTTATTATATTTAGCAATGAAAAATACTTATTTATCACATCCCACAAGTGATACGTTGTTCTAAGCTATGTTAGAACATATTATGTAGGTGCTATAGTCGTACTAGAGTACGGCTATAGCACCTACACCAGCCTCAGGTAGTAGTAGAAGACCCAAGAACTGCAAGCTAAGAGTTGCCGAAAACCGTCCAATATGGAGGAGTAAAAGCTGATTACTGTACTCTAACGTAACTGCCTCTGTGCTAATGCTGAGATAATCTTGTAAAACGCCTGTAACGCTTTCCTGAGCATGCGAGCATATTACATATTGCATACACGTTGTCAGTGGTAATGCGATCAAAACTGCGTGTTTTTATCCATAAGAAATTCCAAGTCGTTGACACTACTCAAGACTTTTGACCCCACTATAAAAAGGAGCCAAATACCATTTATTATTTAATGGTATATCCCGCACGATACAACTCCCAAAAATCCCATATAAGAATTTAAATACCGTTGTCTTTTTTATACTCGCATAAATATCTGCAAGGGTCTTTGAAAGTTCTTCCTCATGGGGGTCAGGCATTTCAGGTTTATGGTGACTTGCATTGCTGCTAAAAGCCAATATAAATGCTCAAATTTATTTCTTTATCTATATTGGATCGTAAAAGATAAACAGAAGCGTCATGGCGTTGGCAATTTTTATGACGGTCATGAGTTTATGTTGATCCTTCTCAAAAGAATGTAAAAAAATCTTTAGAAGCCACTAAATGCAACATAATTATCCGTTTGGTTATCATCATTCTGCTCTTTTCATTTTATGTTTTCCCGATACTAAAGGTAAAGGCTTCCCTTATTCATTTATTGTCTTCAATAATGATTATAGCTGAAAAAGGAGTTACAATTGCCAATTATTGAAACTAGATATTTATTCACGGTTTTTTCATACATTTACAATTACATTTACATTTACATTACAATTTTTTTTATTTACATTTAACGGCCTTCGGTCTTCACAAATATTTGTGTTCATATCTGCTCAGTGCAAATATTTTAGCTACTTGGATTGGTCTGGTCTAGTACCTCGGAGAGCACGTTAAGCCATCTGTCCCGGTTGTCATACGATCAATTGATTGGTTAGTTGTATGATCTGATTGGTTGAATCGGTTGCCATATATGACAGTCGTTACGGGCAGTTGGAACCTTAAAAAGTTCAACAACAGGTCTGACTGTAAAACAGTGTATTGTTGATTAGCTAGTATAATATATTCAATTACCTACTACAATCGTAGTTCTGTGAACAATTTAAAATATTTTTGTTGTGTAGTTGTAATAACATATAAAAATGTTTTAGTATACATTTAACATTGATTGTACATAATTATAATAAGGTATTTACATAATGAAATTGCTGAAATTTTCTGACGTATTCATGAGTTCGTTATTCCTGTAATTTAATAGCTATTTCCATTATTTATATTTTGTTTGAAAGTTGATTTCAAACACAACTCATTAAATTTTGATTTTATTGACAGCTTGATAAATGGAATTCGATCTTCAAAAACAGTACTTCTTAATGCTATTCATTTTGATGATGAATTTCGTATTCCTTTTCAAAAATAGAATGAAAATTGCTGTTTGTTTAATGTTGTCTCATTCATATATAAAAAAAAAATCATAAAATTTGAATTTGTCATTCTTAATAAAAATGTAAAAAGGTCAGTACCGAAAATTGGGTTTCCTCCAATTTCTTCAAACAAAACGGCAATTTCATATGTAAGGACCTAATATAAAGCAATGTTTAAAAATAACTTCTAACTTAACAACATCGAAAAGGTCTTGAAATATTTTGATGCAGCGTGTAATTTTAAGAATTCTCTCAGCGTGTCTGTAACTCCAAAATGAATTTTAAAACATGTTGACTTTATGTAATGAGGCCTGTCGGACGGGTGTCAGGCAACTCCGCTCATGATTTAGTGTTAACGGACTAATGAAATATTGTTCCGATAATTTTCACACATTTTTTAACATAGCAGTTGGAAGGTTATTTTTTAAGTGAAAACTTCTTTACACGCTTAAATTGAGGGGCAAACTGATGAATGCAATACTCAAGCGTTATGAACGTAACGCTTAGTATGATTTGTTTCTTCCTATTCATGGATTATTCGAATGAAATTTTGAAGTACTAATGTGCTAACTTTTGCAACCTGATTTAAAATTGGAAAAACAGAATGTCTAGATGGTGAACCTGCGACCAATCTCTTACAGGAAGAATGCTCTGGCCACTTCAGTTACACTGACATCCAACGTCGTCGCTCTCTGAGACGTAAAGGAGAATTCCAAATGTTCTATAGGTAGTCTAAATTAACTCATGTATTCAGAGCACTCTCCCTGTACAAGACTGGTCCCGGGTTCAGATCCCGTCTAGACATATAGTTCTGTTCTTACAGTCAAACCGTGGACACGGTTTTGTGGAGCCATGTTTAATGTTAAGTTTTTATTTAATTTCATTTAATAAAGATACATACATACACATTAACTTTTTCCAATTTCAAATCGAAAAATAAGTCAAGATTGTCAGAAATGGCAAACACGCAGCCGGACTTTTAATGTGAGTAGGGTATAATATTACTATGTTATTGTAAAAGACAGATGTTATCACCAACGTAACCCTCTTAGACCCAAATGGCACAGCGTATATGACGATGCACGGGCATAAAAAATTATGAGGAAAATATTCAATTTGTTTCTCAACAGGAAAAATACGCTGTCAAAATATGGGATCCATACTTTTTGCGAGCTGTTATCAGTTCACTTAATCTCCCATAACTCTTTTATTATATTTTGATTATCACAAATAAATTGTCTTTTTTGGCTCGTGTATAAATAACTAGGTGACAGGCCCTAGCTTCGCCCGTGGTATACTTCGAACTCCTCTAAAAAATTCTACCATGGTGATTTTATGTAGAGTTTTTTCAATTAGTTCCACTCTCTCCTTTCCTACACAGGACAACATTTGCAGGGCGTAGATGTCATCCGCATACAGTGCAGAATTATTCATAAAGAACCAAGCAGTTCGCTGAGTCCTTCCTTTGCCGCATCATTATGTCTTGGGATTCCTAACCGGTTCACGTGTTTTTTTATTCCTACATTCTCGGGTCCTTTAGGGGGGGCGTGAAAAGCATCCGACGAGGCTGTCAAGCTGAGCGCCACCATTGTTCGTGTACGTATGTGTAATGGTGACCCTCTTTCCTGAGACTTTGCCTTCAACATGCCATCTAATTTTTTTTTTGTTAAGAGATATACTTCGTGCATCATATAAATACCAAAAACCCCAGAACAGAATCTACGCGCTACAGTCATGCTTTTTATAAAACTCGTACGCAGAGATCGGCTTCATACCTGTACTGCCACGTACCGCCTGTAAAGGAGCCACTATCAAATTCTCAAGAAGCCCCACGCCCTTCAGATGCAATCCATTCATACTGTCAGCTAAACAAATTTATATCTTTTGAGACACCCTATATTTATTTTTCTCTTTGCAATGTACTGATATCCAATTACTCTTTATTTACGCTGCAATATTTATTCTAAATATTAAAATATTAAAGAGTATTGAACTACAACTTTCACAGTCAGCTAGCTACATCTCAATTCACCTAAGTTTTCGTTTATTATTAATAAATTTACCACTATTAAAATAATACTCGTATATATGTTTGAAGTTCTAGTTTTTTATTTGCTTATTGTTTTTTTTTTCAATTAATTTGCTAGATACACACATTCTTCAGAGTACTTACCTAGATTAATATTACTATACTTTGACACACATGTTTTTATTTTCTGCACACATACCTACTGGTTGATTTTATAGTGGTTTCGGAAAAAAAGATTTTGGTCACAATTTCGATCGTAAAATCGTAAGGAAGTCCTAATTGGGCGAAAAAAAAAATTGTTTTTTCGTCCCATATATTTTTCTTTTTACCTGTACATTATTGCCATACATAAAGTTATTTTTTTTCTTTCAAAATTAAAACTTCCAGTCGATTTTGCTACCGAAACTGTGTGTGAAACAAAATATTCTTTTTCCGAAACCACTATAAAATCACCGTGTATACATATTATGTAACTGCGGTCATCACTAATTTATGCTACCACTTAAGTGACGATTACAAAACAGTATCATCTTAAGCCTACGGTTTACCACTTAAAACACATAACTTCTCCAGTGAGCTCTGGCTACCCTACTCACTGCCATAAACACAGCACACTGAAAAAGGGAAACAGATTATGTGAATGTGTGATTTCATATTTTTACACAAGCTGTACTATGCTAGTAAAGTTTAAAATATTGCAAATCAAGGAACCTAACGCGGTAGCCTAGTGGTATGGGTGAACTGCTTGACGAGGTCTCAGGTTCGATCCCAGGTTTTACAATGGCACACACCAATGACTTTCCGATGCTTTTCGAAGTTATGTGTGTATTTATCGCAGGTTTATAAGTGCCCGGTTAATGGCAATAGGCTCGGCACCAACATTGGGACCTACACATAAACTGGCGAAATGTGGGTGCTAGCACCTCTGCCTACCCTTTTTAACAAGCAGTACTATGCTAGTAAAGTTTAAAGTATTGCAAATCAAGGAACAAATAAACACAACAGCTAAATAACATTTTCACAAGGCTTTTGAATATAAGGTTAGAGAGTCATTGTGCAGATACGATGCGGTCCATTGTGCAGAAGGTGCGGATATTGCGAATACGAATGAAACATTTAATATTCAGAAATATTTTACATTCTTTTAAGTTTATATTTTTCTCTTGGCTCGGAGATGAAAGGCTAGAAGTAAAATACATTGTGTGGCATATTTTATTCGATGATATGAATACGTAACAATTTTTATAGGATTTTTGCAGTGTCAATTGATACTCTCAGAAGATTGCGTGAATAAAAGTACGTTTTAACGGATTCATTCTATATTTGTTATGTATACCTGTTTAAGTTCCCATAATGCGCAGTGTGGTAACACACTGTATGAATGCTCTAAAGTAGCTGAAACGTCGGGCTAAATTAAGATGTTGATATAGACGTTACATAGCGGAAATTCATTGCAAGAAAATATATTATGGAAAAAATATATGTGGAGTCCCACCACTCATCCACGGTTTAACAATGCCAACGATAGTCATAGCAAAATATCACTGCAAACCTATCATAGAAAGAAATACCGAACCCCACTCCTCAAATCAAGTAAAAACATTTCCTCTCCTTAGGTAAGGGACTTACTTTGCCCTAGGGGCCTCATATACTTGATTAAAAAATGCACAATGGATTTTTACCCCCTTTTTTATTAGTGTAATTCCCCAATCGAACTGACCTAAAAACCACACGGAGTTAGATTCTGAGAGTTAGGTAGCCTTTGGCATGTTACTAACTCCCCGGCTGATCCACGGCCACCGAAGGCCCACGAAGGTTTCTAGACTTCACAGAAATACGTTCAATATTCCAAACAGCCGCGAATATAAGCTAGAGTGCCTGTAAAAATAAAATGCCATAACTTCTAGTCGATATATATTCATGTAAAAGTTTACATAGGATAATTCCTCCCGGAGGTGCCATAGCTTAACAAAAGAGCGTTTTAGTTATGATTCATGTGCCGAATTGTTTCAACTTTTCTACTTTACGTGCTCAGTTGCAGACAGATAGGAACACATTAATATTAGAACCAATATAGCAATGTTATTTGAAATAAAATTCTCTTTATTTTGATCAAATGTTGTTGAAACATGCATAAATATAGTCATGTTTGCATATAACCTTCGGTGTCTATGCTTATAGGAAATAAATGGCATTCTTTTTTATAAGAACCGAGTTCAAAATAATCATGGCAAGACTGAGTAGGATGGCGGAGCTTAGGTCCAAAGATACAAGAGCGTCACCCACTCTAGTTTCCGAAGTTCAATGTGGACACTATGCTTTCCACGCCCGAAAAGGCTATGTTAAAAGCCTAAATGGCCCAAGTTAAAAAAATAAATGTTAGGCATACTGTGTGGAAAATGCCTTATTGGGTAACATTACACCCCGGTAATTGGGACTCGAAACGGCATTCGGTTTTAGTGGGGCCGAGGTCTACGTGATTACGTATGGTGACAGGGGTGGCATCCGTGGGAATTCCCGCACGAAGTGAAGTGTAACAAATCCATAGTAATACCCATGTCATGTATACCCTTTGGTGAAGTAACAAGTAAATATTTTATATAACTTTAATATCTTTTCAAATCCAACGAGTTCTTGAGTGGAAACTGCGAGACGGCAAAGGAAGGTAGAACACTCCCTGGCCTGATATATCGACGGAGGGTGGAGGATAGGGAGCAGTGACGCACATTGAGAGAGAGCTTGTTGTGTGGGTATCTATCAAGCTAAATTTAACTTTAAAGTGCTCAGATATAATTTTGAATTACAACTGATATTTTCTGAGAATTTTGAAACCATTAGATGAGTAAATTGTAAAAATAACAATACACAGCAAAACACAGCTGGTATAGCAAAAGAATTTGCTGCCTTCAAAACTTATGTTGAACAGATACTCAAGACTTTTTCAACGCAGATGAATAGTGTCGCCAGGGAATTCAATAAATAAGTCATCGTAGTTGACTAAGAAACCGAGGCAATAGATATGCATGCAGATGTGCGTTCGCTTTACATGTTATTGCCGCGAACCCTCAAATTAGATTTTGTGTAACGGACTATTAAGGATATTCTGTGGCACCGGCCCTCGTCTGTACAGGTTTTTTATTTTATTTTGTAATTCATCATTAAACATAACATAAACTCATAAACTCACGCCTTTTTCCCCGAAGGGGTAGGCAGAGGTGCTAGCCACCCGCATTTCGCCAGTTTATGTTTAGGTCCCAATGTAATAGGTGGCGAGTCTATTGCCATTAACCGTATAAACCTGCGATAAATACACACATAACTTCGAAAAGCATCGAAAGTCATTGGTGTGTGCCATGGTAAACCTGGGATCGAACTCGAGACCTCGCCTCAGCAGTCCATTACCCATACCACTAGGCTACCGCATCATCATTAAAAAACTTTAAATAAAACAATATAAAATTGCGTTTGAATTATTACCTAGTACATGATAGTTTAAATAATTTATAATATTTACGGTTTAATATTACCCTGCTACGCTCACGTAATCTCACGTGGTGGGTGGAGTTCATATTAAATTTATGTTCATGTTAATTTCATGTGTTTATGAGCATGTGTACCTATCATAAAATATTTCAGCTTAACTATTTTTATATATATTTTATATACCTAACTACCCACATTTCCCCAACTATGATTTTCAGTCCCAAGTGCCCGATTGGCGGCAATAGACTCGCGTCCTATGGGCGAGCCTATTTGTCTATAGGCTTGTGTTAGTACGAAAAGTAGATATTTGCAAACAGTAAATTCATAGATGAAAAGAAAGAATATGGTTATTATTCATAAATGTGCAAGACAAAGTTGCCTCCCTATTACGTTTTAGTATATACTATACTATAATACTACATACTAACAGGAAATTGCACAGTAACAAAAACAAAGGTCATAAATATAACAGTAAAGATATTAGCTCTCTCAGAACGAAAACATATTTACTATACATACTAAAATGTTAATAGATCTAACTTCATTGATGAGAAGTTTATGCTCGCATTCCAGAAAAATCACAATTGTTTCCTTTTATGAATAAATATTTCGTTCTGGAATGGCGTGGTTTCTGTTATATGAAGTTTTTATTAGTAACCACGGGTACTATAAATTCTCCTAGTCCCTCCAGCAAATCTTAAATGCCAGAGCTAGGAATAGGTTCACCTCGGTAGTGTAATAATTAAAATAATAATAATAATCTTTATTCTTCGCACATTTTTACAAGGATAATACAGTTTCTGAGGTCTCCTTTTAAGTAACAGAAGATACTTGTGCCAGGAGACCTCGCTCCTTCATAATTACAATATGTAGTGTAATAGCCAGGATTGAAACCTTTGATTATAATAATATGTAAACGGGAATTAACGCGATCATGGTATAGGTATATACATACCTTTGGAATGCCTGAAGTTTCGACCAGGTTACACCGGCCGTGGTCACAGGCTGACTGTCTCAGCCGCACACGCCCTCCGTCGTCGAGTCCGTGAGGTAGCCGGTTGTTCATCTACCCGCACATTTTCGACATTTTTTATTTATTTTTTCTCCAGGTACCATCACATACTACACTCACAAGGTCCCTATTATCTGAGCAAACGGCTCAGTGTCTAGTATGTATATATTAATCTATGGTCTATCCAACCGCGCAGAAAAGCGCGATAGCAAGTTTTTTATCACTGGATTCCACGTCGCAAATAACTTGAAACCGTATTCCCGATTGAAATTCTTGTACTTCTTGATTTCAAGATTTGAATGGATTTGAAGATTTTACATAGGTATTATTATAATCATGGAACGCGAAAATTTAAAAGTTCAATTCAAACCTTTGGTCGCAGAATGACCGTAATCCATGAGCGCGGGCCTGGGGGTGACAGGTGGAGCCGGGGAAAATCTTAAAAATGTATTCTCTCGTTGGACATAATGAAATAGAATTCAATCTAAACAAGCACGAGCACTAGTCGTTTACAGAACCGGTTCAAGAAAACTGCTTTAAACCTATTAAGTGTTAAATTGAAGCCATTATTTCTCTTTCTTAGTAGGTACTAGATGTAAGTATGTTTCATGCTACAAAACGCTTGGAAGTAATCATCTATGATCACGTTACTGAACAAAGAATGAGGAAAAACATCAGCTGTACAATATTTTTCATTTATTATTTTTGCGCATAAAAAAGATTTTCAATGTTTTTTTACTTTGAGTAAAAATCATCAACATCATCCGAAAATATATTAGGTCGTTATGAAATTGCCGTATTGTTTGAAGAAATTGAAGGAAACCCCATTTTCAGTAGGTACTAATATTTTTGCTTTTTTTTAAGAATGACAAATCCAAATTTTATGATTTTTTTTTGTATATGAATGAGACAACATTAAGCAAACAGCAACTTTTAATACATTTATGAAAAGTGACAGTTGTAAAATAGTAATACAAAATTTATCATTAAAATGATTAGCATTAAGGAAGTACTGTTTTTGAAGATCAAATTTAATTTTATAAAGCGGCCAATAAAAACAAAATTTAATACAGAGTTGGAAAATCTTGAAATCAACTTTCAAACAAAATAAAGATAATGGAAATAGCTATTAAATTACAGGAATCACTCACGAATCTGGAAGAAAATTTCGGCAATTTCATATGTAAAGGCCTATTATCACATGAACAAAGTGAATTTCTATTATAATTAGAGACTATAAAAAAGTGAGAATTAACACATTCTTTACTCTTACATTTTTAGGAAATTATGTTAACGTGATATTTTCTGAAGCTTACATGGATATCTCACATCAAAATGAAAAGATTTTCTACGGACGATATACCTATTTGCTGTTAGCTGACCCACGCAACTTCGTCTGCGTCACCCGTTTTTGCAACATTTTTCACTTCTGCTCCACACCAGTTGGTCGTAGCATGATGTTATATACATATAAACCTCCATCTTTAATTACTCCATCTATTAAAAAACAGCATCAAAATCCGTTGAGTAGTTTTAAAGATTGTAGCATACATATGGGTATAGGGACTGAGAAAGCGACTTTGTTTTATACCTACTATGTAGTGATTTTAGTTCAATATTTTGATTATTTTTCTACAGCTATGTTCGCAGGTGACTCGCGGGGTGAACATGGCTGCTGAAAGGTAACCGAAACGTCTAACATACATATTATGCTCACGCTCGTAATCCCCGAAGGGGTAGGCAGAAGTGTATTATTCAGCCTCATTTCGCCAACTATGATTTTCGGTCCCACGTAATAGAGGGCGAGCCCATTGCCGCCAATCGGGCACTTTGTAAAAAAATGGGTATGCCGAAAATAAATTCTTAACCGAAAATGTTGCAGGTTAATAAATTTAGAAATAATTTTTTTTACCCGATTCTTTGCGGTGTGGTGTAAATAACAAGGAAGTTAATTACGTGCTTAGCCGCACAAGCACTACCAAAACGCCTTAGAGAGTATCAGAGTATCAGAGAATCGGGCCAAAAGTAAATAATATATTGCGATACAGTTCTTAAAAAGTGGTTTCATTTCAAAATTAAGTTAAATTTATATTACTTAGTAGCCACAAGCCTAGATTATAATTGTTCTAAGGTCCCATTTTGTTACAGATAACGAAATCTCGGAACGTGGTCTGCCATGGACGTAACATCACGTTCGAAACTTCCAAGAAAATATACAAACACCTTACTTGTAGTTTCACGATTAAGCCTTATTTTACATAAACTCATAAACTCACGCCTATATCTCCGAAGGGGTAGGCAGAAGTGCTAGCACCCACATTTCGCCAGCTTATGTTTAGGTCAGAAGCGAGCCACTTATAAACCTGCGACAAATACACACATAACTTCGACAAGTATCGAAAGTCATTGGTGTGTGCCATGGTGAAACCTGGGATTGAACCTGAGACCTCGTCACAGCAGTCCATTACCCTTACCATTAGTCTTGCTTTGTCATAAATAAATTTTAGTATTATTCCCGGTTGGACCGAAGGCTTCCAAGATCAAAGGGGTGATGTTTTTTATGTTTGACGACAGCAAAACTCTGGTATTTAATGTTTTCATTTATTTTACAAAATGATATTTATTCCTTTTCTGATTTTAGCTCATTACCGTGAAAGTGGAATAGTCTACTCATACTTTTCCTGTAGCACCTCATGAATTAGTTATTAGAAGATAAATGACTATCCTCTAAAGACGAGCACCCCTTTTATATTTATGACAAATATTTCAAATTCTTCTTGCTCTAATGAAACGAGCGGGTAAAGTCGCACTAAATATTTCAGTATTAATTAAATATTATTGACGTTATTACCGGTCGACTGATACTTTAAATTTTAAATACATTTCTGACGTACAAAAAGTTTATTTTTTAAATTACACTTTTCTGAATTTAATACGTGACAATAACATACTATATGAATTCTCTACGTCCTGTAAATGACTCTTCTTTTTACAGTGCGGGATTTTCCTCACGAATACCACCTTCACCAATACCGGTGGATATGATTATGTCGGAATCGAACCTGCTAAATCGCATACCGTCTTTGGGTTTTTGATTTGCCGGAGGTGAGATAACACAAGACTTATCTATCGCACACTGGCAGACTACGAAAGAGATTGCTCACTTTCCCTGGTGTTGGAACCACGGTGTCTCCATCTAGCACCCAGGTATGAGTAGTGGTCTGCTTCGGCTAGGGTGCGCGCGGAATACAATGTCAGTTACATTGTATTCCGCGTGGGTGAGTTTCATCTTCATCATCATCATCCTAGCGTTAGTCCCGGTCGCATCCGAAGCCTTCGCCTCGGAGTCCAGGGTGAGTTTCACCTTAACCATTCTAAACCATAATTTTGATAAAACAAAATAAATTATAATCGGATTGAGTGCCATTCTAAAACTATGTAACATCATGTAGATACCCAGCTTAGTTTTAACTTATTTTAAAATATAATCTAACCGAGAACTCCTCTTTTTTCATAGTCGGTTAAAAACATAAATTACACGGTTATCATAAAGCATAGTAATGGAAAGTTACGCTTGTTACCCAGCTTCTCTTTAACATCATCTCCCTTCCCTTGTCCCATATATTTGGGTTCGGTGTAACATGCCATTCTCTTCTGTACATTCCCATCAGAGTAATTTCCTCAGTCTTCCTTTCTTTGCCATATTTTTCTTCACACAATCCATCCATCTTTTCTTTAAGCGGAGCTCTGCTCCTGAGGCCCTCTATATTCATATTTTGGACCTTTTTTACAATATTACTCTTTGACATACCCTAAAACACAATCTAAGCGAGAACTCCTCATTTTTCATAATCGGTTACAAACATAAAACACCCGGTTATCAAAAAGCATAGTAACGGAAAGTTACGCTTGTTACGTAAACAGAATATAATTTATGTTCGTGTGTAACATTCAGGGTTAGTGCCCATAAAACTACACATCTACAAAATGATAAATTTACGGGAACATTTAATACAATGGGTTATAGGCACTTTGTTATATGACGCGAGAGCTGACATAAGAGCTTTCGGGACCATGTATTTCTTTCACTCATCATTCTCTGAACCTTTTCCCAAATCAGTTGAGGTCGACTTTCCAGTCTAACTGTGATGCGGCTGAACTTCGATACTTTTCGTGAAGCGATCTGACCTCCACAACCAATGGTCGAATGACCAATGGCGATATCAAAGTTCCAAGTTACACTGGTTGGATTTTTGAGGGCTCCAACTACCTGTAACGACTGCCATAGATGTTTGTATGACAACCGGGTACATGTATTTCTTTCACTATACTGCCCCATCTCATATCGTGCGGTGTCGTACAAGACAGAGAATTGTCCCGCAGGTGCGAATTAACACCAACATTTCACCAATCATTGTATTCGGTCTCAGGTAATAGAGAGTGACCCTATTGCCATATTTCGGGCACTATTGTTGACTCAGTCATGCAAGGAAGAAGAATGCAACGGTATCTGCCGTCGTAATTGAGTACAGAATACAGCGGCTAATAATAACCTTGTGTTGTGTTTTAGGGTAATCGAAGGTCACTGGAATGTTTTTGGGCTGTCAGCGGACAGACTAATTCATCTCCTACGCTGGCGGTGCAGAAGTTCTCTTAACCCACGACTTCAAGAAGGGTATTAAAAGTTTTCTATAGGGTCGGTAGCATGAATGAGATGCCTCTGGTGTTGCAAACATCTATTAGGCCACGGTAACCACTTTCCATCAAGTGGGTCGTGTGCTTATCTACCACTTAAGTGATAAAAAAATCCATGTGCGGCTGAATTTGGCTGTATATTTCTGTCTCTCCTCTCTTCTGGCAAAGATAATATTAGTTTTATTCTGATTTTATCGTAGTAACTACAATTTGACCTACAATTCCAAGGGCAATGTGAGAAAGGGGAAAACCTCGTCCATCCATCAGCATTGGCCCCTGTAGATCGATGACTTGCGGTATCAGCCTATTCTAAATCTAGGGACACCACGTACATTCGTGCTCCAATAAAACCGCAAACTAACCTTCAAATCGCTAACAAGACAAAAACTTTACGCGAGTAATCTGAGGAGCTGGTTGTGGTGAACTTTAATAATGGTGTTTATTAAACAATTTTAAGTGGATCCAAGACCGTGGTTGAGGGTTAAGTAATTAATGAAGGTCGTTTCAACCCTGTTACAACTCGAGGTATTTTTATTCCACATTCACGCAACGGGTTGGTTTGATGTCTGAGTAACGGAATGGAATTTTAATTATTTGCGAATGAGTTCTGGCTCGTTGTGTACTTGTCGCTTCAAAAACGTTTGTACAATGCGGTCGGTGGAGTTAGGGAGAGAATTATTATCGACAAAGGTGTAGATTCTATTGTTTCACAAATTAGATTAATAGTTTCAACTGAACAGATAGGTACGGCAGGAATAGTTTATTAAAGTATTTGCGTGGTTCCTATTATGAGTTTCGGATATCTCCTTTGGGATCAATCCGTGGATTTAAATACAATAGGTATTTTGTACCTATTACAAAAACGGGCAATGCAATTTTATAATTTGAGCCCAAAAGTTTCCCTCGGAGAAAGTAAAAAAAATGGAAATGACTATGCCGATTTCAGTTACGTTGATCTCATTCAGAATCAGCTAGACAAACTTGAAAGACTGCAAAACTTCTGCATCCGATACATATTTGGGTTGCGCAAGTTTGATTGTGTTCCCGAGTTTTTTTTAGGCTCAAGTCTTCCGCCTTCGACGGGACACACATATTCTTTTTCTTCTTTACAACATTCTTTTCAATCCTTCTTCTTTTAACTTTCTTTTTTTTATCGTGCGCCAAGTCCCCACGGATACCACCTCCACCAAAACCGATGGAGGTGATTATGTCGGACTCGAACCGACCAAAACGCACGCCGTCCATGGGTCCTTGATTGCCGGAGGTGAGATTATACAAGACATATCTCTCGCACCCCGGCAGACCCGGGGCTTCTTTTAACTATCTGAGAAAACGCTTTTGACATTTGCATAACACGCATACGAGGTACTTGAGATCATCGGAAACCTGCAATTGGGAAATAGAAAAACAGACTCTCCAATACTCCATAACTTGTATCCCTTGTTGAACAACTAAAGTAAAAAAGCCATAAGTAACAAGTTAACAAACTACAACAAAATATAATCTTGTAATAAATATAATAAATACTTTTAATAATATTTGGGCACAAAGGTACCTTATTATAACAAGGGTTTACAAACGAAATATAATTTATCAGATGAAGGAACGCTGGTAATAAATAAGCCAGTTTAATTCCAAAGATTGTAGATAACTAGATTTGATCAAAAGTACCTCATTTAAATTGCCCACGTTAAATCCTTGCCACGTAGTAGAGATGGTATCAGGTACGCCTGTAAAATAGGCTAATCTTATACATCTGTTAACACGTGTACAAGATTCATGTAATTTCATTCGCTTTTCCAAACTATTTTGATATGACCGGGTCTACATTAGTGGATATATGTGATTACCTTATTACTTCCCTAGTCGAACTGCTGTATCAGGATGGGAGTATGTAACAAATGGTCCCACACAACATCAAAAAGAAATTTGAAAAGGATTACCATCAATTATTTGACTTCTGCAAAATTATCCCTATACACCAGAAAATAGAACTAACAATACTCACAGAGGAATACTTCTACGAAGACCTGAAAAAGCCGAAGTTGCCCGATAGACATGGTCCAACAACTCGCAGTGTCATCAATGCTAAGTTATTATTGCCAAGATAATTTAATCAATAACCTACCCAAATCTTTAAAAATGTCGATAAACAACAAGTATATAAAAAACAAGCTAAAGGATTATTACCTACAAAGCAAGATAAATTAGCAAAACTCTCAATTACTAAGTCTTATGGAGCTGACTGTACAGTGCGTATCGCCGAGGTGCTGCGGCGCGGGACCGGGCGGTGTGACCGCCGACGAAGCGAGCACTTTTTGTCATCCTACCTTCTGTCGCATAATTGTAAGCATGTGATTTGATGTGTGTATATTTCTTACATATTCTTTATTTGCTAACTCGTTTCATAGTTAACCACTGATGACTCCAATGCACGGAAAATCTCTAATGACTTTATGTGGCGTTTGAAATTACAATGTATCTGTGTAAAATTTCATAATGAATAATAATAAAAAAAAATCCTTACAAAATATAATTGAATAACATTTATTATGATGGCTCTGCTGCAGAGTAGTACGTAATTGCTGTGCACAATGTTCTAGGTTGGCCCAATGTGTACAGCCGGCACACAAGCCATGAGTCAGGATCTTTCCGCTTATTATTTCCGTTTACCTTTGTACGAGTTTCAAATTACTCGTACCTACTTATGAGTCAGTGAGTCAGAACGCACATTACACGGTATGCTGTGACAAATGCGTTTAATTCTGAATGTTTAACGAACGTACTAGGTAGGTATTTAATTCATTTTAGTTTCGAAATTAACAATAATCTAGATTATCGAATTTAGATCGGAAAAAATGAATGCTTCGACGGGACTTGAACCCGCGATCTTTCCGTTACAGGGGTAACGCTCTGACCTAAACCATGAAGTCACATCTGGCATTCGAAATCCTTCCTATACAACCATGTTTGATGGGAGCCATCAGGCAATAAGCACAAAACACTATCGAATTCGTAATGTAAAGGTATCTAGAGAACGGAGCATTGCGATTGGCAGTCTGCCTCTTATGAACCTGTGTGCGTGTATAGCCCGCCAATCGCAAAACTCCGTTCTGTCGATACCTTACATTACGAATTCGTCAGTACTTTGTGCTGGCACTGGTCTCCATAACCTATTAGATAAAGGCAATATCGAAAAACTGCAGTCAGAGCATTTGCTGAATTTCAGGACTCCAACCAGGTACCTACCCATAACGACTACCATAGATGTTCGTATGACAACCAGCACCGACGACTTAACGTGCTCTCCGAGGCACGACCAGACTAATCCAAATAGTATGGCTATTTCAAGCATATAAATATTTGCACAGTAGCATTCACTATTATATTTTTCACTTCGCACTTCTAAACTGCGGTACTACTGTTGTTCTGAACATAGATACACAACAATATTAAATTTAACCAAAATATATTTCATAAAAAATTTAAAAATCCAAATTCCACTGCCTTTTAACTACTGCGTTTAAATTTAATTTTCCTAACGAGTTTCATTGAAATTCATTTGAAAAATCCCCGGGTCCCTTCATTACAGCTCAATTTATGAAGATCTCGGTGTAATGCCGGCAGATTACTTTTTAATTTAACTTTACCTGTATTGTAATGCAATAAGCTTCGCTCGCCCAAATAATCACATTGATTTTACAACTTTAAAATTGTAAAATCTGGCGTGATTTATGATCTTGTTTCAAATTTACAGAAAACGATTATGACTCTGAAAGTTAAGAATTCAAGATAATTATAATTACGGTTCAATATTCTCTGTGAAAATTTCAACCTATACGAACATCTATGGTACAAGCGATATTGAAGTACAGGAGTTATACCAGATCAACATCGCCCTACCCGTAACGACTGCCATAAATGTTCGTAAGACAAACGGGACTGACGGCTTAACGTGCTCTCCTAGGCACGACCAGACCCATGCAAATACCCATATTCATGCATACAAATATTTGCACTGAGATGAACCGAACCCTTCGCCACCTATGTAGTAATCACGTGAAAGACAAATGACAAGAAAATAAGATATTTTTACTATAAAGTCACTTAATTTAATAAATTATTAAATTCTAGGATATATTCTATATTCTAGGACAATCTACACAACGCCACCTAGACCCATGGTAAGCATAGTTTAACTAGCTTGTATTATGGATTCTAGAATGTGGATAAACATACTGAGATACTTTTTTTTTGTAAATTCATACTTATTATACATAGAAACACCCAGACCAATGCTAATAGTGAGCGGGAATCGAACCCACGCCTCCTGCGAAGCAGTCGCGTTCACTACCGCCACACCACGGAGGTCGTCATTATATTGCAATCAGTATGCTAAATTTTCACGAAGATTTCGATAAGAGAAAATGAATATTCAAAACAGTTGTTAAAGGTTAAATGTGTAGGAGAATCAAATGCTATTTCTAATTACTACAAGTATAGCATTTGATTCTTCTTGTGTATATTTCTCTTTGTGTATATATATTATATTGCTACCATTCGGAACTGTTCGCGGTTTCAAATTCAGTCTTGGACGTCCACTCATTCGGAAATACATCTGAACTCTGTCATTCAAATTCTTTGTTGAAAAAATCAACATCTCCAAGGAACACTTGCGATGGTCATTCTACTGGTCTACCTAGCAATATAAGTCAATAGATATTGACAATTGTAGTCTATTGTGTATTGTTAGTCTGATAATCTCCAAGACGTTAATTGGTAGTGCTTGTGCCGCTATGCATGTAATTAATTTCCTTGCTATTTACACCGCATAGCAAGGAATCGGATGAATATATTTTTTTTTCAAATTTATTTAGCTGCAACATTTTCGGTTAGGAATTTATTTTCGACATACGCTTTTTTCTAAAAAAGTACCCGATTGGCGGCAATAAGTTCGCCCCCTATTATGTTGGGCAGAAAATCAAAGTTGGCGAAATGTTGGTGTTTAATATACCTCTGCCTACCTCTTCGAGGATGAAGGGCGTGAACACATGTATGTATGTATGTATGTAGATATTGATATGTCACGATTGACAGCTATCTCACGTGTTGATAAGTCATTGTACCTAATGTCAACAATGGTCGCTTATTCACTGTTAAATTTATCAGGATACTTACCATGTTTGTTTATTTCGTTGAGTAACCGATATTTGAGTAACCAGTAAACGTCCCAATAAAAACAGTGAATATGTAAATGACCATGTCAATCTAAAACCATACAACAATGGTCGCTTGACTAGAAGCAACTTATTCAGTGCAGAGTAGAAGACCACCCGGTTATAGAACCAACTACCTAAGTAGTAACATTAAATGATTTAAAACAAACTCAGCTCGCAAGATATCAGTTCAAACAACTAACAAACTAAATATACAACTTAACTAAAGCTTGTAATAAGTGTTCTTTTTATGTACAAAGATAGTTAACTCAATGAGTAATCAACTTTAATTACGATAATTAAATTAACAATTGCTGGAACATCACAATTGTTGTCTATAACTTGACAATATACATTTGAAATTGCTAAGAGTGTTTTTCCACTAGTGTATTTTGCTTACTTACTTACTTAACGGTTTTCATATGCAAAGTAGTCAGAAGGAAGTTTTTTTTTATATACCACTTAGGTGGCAAATAAGCACGTGGTCGATCTCATGGATAGTGGTTATCGTGGCCTATAAACGTTTTCAACACCAGGGGCGTTCACCATAGAGAAGGGGAGGAACGGGAAGGGGAAGGGGAGAAGGTTTTGAGAGTATCTGTGCTGTCCGTGCCGAAGACAAAGAAGGTTTCCTGGCCTTAAAGTTTCGGAGAAATGTGGATGTGACATACGGACGGTTAGATAGACAGACAGACAGACATGACGAATCTATAAGGGTTCCGATTTTTGCCATTTGACTACGGAATCCTAATAAGATAGATATAGAAACAGAGATATGGCAATACTAGTTACATGATCGTAATATTTTTTTGCTGTGACAACCCTTTAATTAGTTCTCACGTTTTTGTCTCACTTCACAAATCAATGTTGTTTACGAATGCCTATGACAAGAAATAATTGTATTTTAAAAATAAATGACTCTTGGAATGTCATGTGACTTAGCATTATAACTAATCAGTTACCGTCACGGTGAGTAGAAACCGGACTTACAAAAGATGATCATCATCATCATTATAATATTTTTTTGACTTTTGTGAGAACAAATTCAGAAAAGCCGTGATTTCCCAAGCAACTACATCAAGAAGGGCATTAGAAGGTTTCTACAGCGTAGGCAGCACGTGTGTGACGCCTCTAGTGTTGCAGACGTAAGTGGTATAAAAAAAAGCAACTGCTGTCGGAAAGTCCGAATTCCAATATTATTCTTGTAATATTAACTCACTGCAGAGTTTTTGTGCTGTCAGTGGGTAGAAGAACTGTTTATCTCCTGCGCGGGGAACACAAAACTCTCTTTACCTTCGTATCCACTTCCCCCATTACCATCTCTTCAAGAAAACCACTAGACAGGTTTCTATAGGGTGCGCAACAAAAATGTATGGTTCCTAGTGTTGCCAACGTCCATAATCCACGAGATCCAAAAAGGCGTGCCTTTTAGTCGGTTCGAGTCCGACATAACGTCCCCGGCTGGTTGTGGCGGGGGGTATCCGTGGGGATATTTCGCACTTTAAAAAAATCTATCACATAGTTATATAAAAAAATAAAAGCCAGTATCAAAGCCTCGTTAGGTAATCAATAAGCTGTTATGTAATTTCTAGGTGTTATAATTGGTTTGGGCCCCAAAAATCCTGAATTCAAAAATCATTTGTATAAACGGAACTTACCTATACAACGTCAAATTAAAAGGTTAGTTTAGCAAATGGACAACCGCACCGGTTTGAAACGCGATCTTAGAAGACTCCTTCAAAAACTCATAGTTTTTCTTTTTTTTGTCGATTTCCTTCTGAGGTCTTGTTGATATCACCCAAACATTAGGAGTCCGACTGGGAAAGTACCTCCGCCTTACAGAATACCGCGGCTAATAATAACCTTGTGTTGTGTTTCTGGCGGTGAGTAGCGTAGCCAGAGCTCACTGGAGAGGTTTTGTGTTGTCAGAGGGAAGACCTAGAAACCCTTCTTTGTCTTCTGCACTGACAGTATAGAGACTTTTTTAACCTTCTCCCCTACCCACCTTCCCTTCCCCACACTTCTCTATATGGTTGGCACCAGTGTGACGCCTTTGGTGTAGCAAACGTCCATAGGCCATGGTAATCATCAGGTGGACCGCGTGCTTGTCTGCCACCTAAGTAACTCACGTAGTAAAATTTCTACATATTATTAAATTTGTAGTTTCAATATTCATGTGCAACTTCTTACCGTAACTAATGAACAGAATAAACACGATTTCTAAGCTGTGAACGTTACACGTTCAAAGTATTAGGAAAACATGAATAGTATTTGAAGAACCAATGCGATGGCAATGACATTTTATGGTTGGAGGTCAACGACCCTTTCTACCTTATTCGGGTCATGACCTAACAATAGTAAGTTTTCAAAGGCAAACAGAATGATGTGCTCTCTTGTTCAAATATTAATGAAAGGCAGACATAAATAGGTACCACACGATAATGAAAAGGATGAAAATAGCATGTTAGAATAACTTATTAGATGTTTATTATACAAGTGCATTCATGCATCCATCCATCCATCCATCTCCATATTGAATATCAGTCACATTTGCCATCGTATTTTTACAAAAACGATGACTACATTTTTAAATACGTTTAATATCAACGTCCAAGACTGAGTTTGAACCCGCGACCAGTCTCTTATAGTCCTAAAGCCCTGTGGCGACCGCAATTTTTCAATTTATATTGAAGAGTACTATTTCAAAAGTAATATAAAGGGTATTGAAAATAGAAACACCACAAAGAAAAGCCCTCAAAAGTCCGACTAGCCTAACTACAGTACTTCGATATCGCCAATTTGGTTGTAGAGGTCCAAATTGCAGTCGCTTCATGGAAAATATCGAAGTTCAGCCGCTTCTTAGTTAGACTAGAATGCCGACCCCAACTGAGTTGGTAAAAGGCTCAGATAATGTTGATATTTCTCCTTTATTCGTTCAATAACCTACGGTATATCGTAAACATAAGACAGCAACAAATCCAATTTCAATAATCGGAAACTACGATACGATGTTTTATAACATAACGATTGTTTCGATTCCCGGATCGAATGACACGACTCGGTTTTAATCGATGTTACGATACCGGCCACGGATGGTCAGCAAAAACATCATGGCCGAACGGACATTGTTTCAAATTGAGCGTCAGTTCCACGTTTATTATCATCCATAACTATTTTGGAGGACGAACAAATGTTTTTATTGCTAATTTAATTTAGTATGTTATTATCTGTTGCTAAACTTTCACGGTTACATACCTTAAAAATAATTGTTTAGAATTAAAATAGCATAGACATACTCGTACAAACTGGTCATGAGGTGAATTTGCACCCAGATTTCACCATTGTATTCGGTTCCACTTATTGGAGGGTGAGCCTATTCCCTCACTCCGATAGATGGCGTTGTACTATTTTTAGAATCGCGTTATGGATACAGTAACGTTTATAAACGGCTAATTTTAAAACAAGTTATACGTATACTATAATCATAATAATAAACATATTATACTACGAGCATTAATAAGTAGATCCAGTAGCTTCTAAGACTAATAGTTGTGTATTAATTGGCATCACATCATAAAATTTTATTTTCAAATCACTTGGCAGTTGCAGGAATTAATTATGTTCCTGACGTAGCACCTTTTCGCTGAATAGACTAGAATACAATTGACAAAATTGTTACTTGTTTAGAGGACCAGGCCCGGCCGATTCTAAAGGTGTTATTTCACCTTGAGAATCAAATGTGTAAGACGGCGAGCATTTTATTCTGTTCGAAATTTGAAACCACCACCGCCAATCCGCCGACCGCTCTAGCAATCCGTGCAGTAACTTTGACGTGAAGCTCGGTCTCAGTACAAACAGACAGAGAAAAAATATCTTCGGCTCCAATGTCGATTATAGATTATCATCATATTTTCAAATTTTTTTCAAAAATATCTTCAACGTACTGATTTATTGTAACTGTAGATTAAAGTTATTTAAAGCACTCAATAGATGGCGTTGTATTTTCTTTTGAATCGCGTTATGGTTACGTTACAGGAACCTTTATAAATGACTAATTTGCAAAACATGTTACATATATACACTCACTTAGTAAATTTGTAATATCTATTTTTGCAATACCAGCGAAGCTGTGACATAAACATGGTGTCATAGCGTAGTGTACTGCCTCAGTGCAGTAGCAGGTGAAAGTAATTAATTAGGTTCCTGATGTAGCATCATTTTGAGGAACAGAATAAAATACTACCGACGAAATTGCCAATTATCTAGGGGGCCCAGCCGGTGCGAAAGAAATAAACCAAAGTTATATCTACAGAAAAATGTAAATAGAATTATTTATTTATTTTAGTCCTCGATAGATGGCGCTGTACCAATGTTTAGCCCATCTGAAATCCACAAGCAATGCATTCCATAAGTGCACAGCCTTGACAGTAAGTAATTCTCCGTAAAGTTAGCCGCAAATTTTCGGATGATCCAAGCCTCTTAGATAAGTGTCATGGAAGAACTGCACGCGTTCCTTGAGATAATATTAGATCAGTTTATACTTAAAAACTCCCTCTGGCCCCACTTTGTGGCCTCCGATCAGTAGCTTTTCATCAATGAGCAGAGGAATCAATATTTCCATCCCGTCGTATGAAATAACGAAAATTTTCATGATTTATCAACACTTCTCCAGCATCATCATGAAAATGAAGAAAATTTTCAGAAATCATGAAAATATTCGTTCACTATTTTTTCATATTCATACCTTTAATGGTTTAACTAAATTTAAATAAATTGATATGTTATCTCCGTGCATAACTCATTAGCAAATGTTAGGAGAATTGTATACTAAATCTTTTAGTACTCAATAGATGGCGCTATACCAATTTTCGAATCGCGTTATGGTCTGGTTAAAGTAAGGTATATAAAAGTCTAGTTTACGATTTATGTATACACTACGTTTACTTTGCTAATGTGATAATCCACGAAGTTTAGTCCATACATCATCTTTCGAGCGATGGTGGGAACCATCTACCGGCAATTATATGAACTATTGGACACAATGAATGACATTACAGTCATTTTTAAACATTGTATTTTGATACCGTCGAGGCATTCACTTTTTCCTATCTAAATTTGTACAGTCAGCAGTACAGTCAGCGTACAATCTACAATTATTATTGGGTATCACTACAGGGTAAATATAATTTGCGCACAGTTTGTGATAAACCACATTTGTCTATTAAATTTGTTATTCCATTCAGCTCTCATTGGATTTGCTTAAAATATACCTAATTGAGGGTTAATTATTTCGCAATGGATGCGTATTATGTTGATGTGTTACAAAGTGGTTTATTTTGTTGTAGTATCATTAATAACAGGAATATTATGGAAAGCCATAAACATGTTATATTTACCAACATTTTGACTTTGGCGTACTATTAATTTTTCAAATTAATTTCAAAGCATTTATCTTCTGTGCTATAAGTATAGGCACGAGTAGTGAACTCAAAATGTGTTCAAAATGGGCTCTGTACGCGGAGTACACGATAGCACCGGGTCCAAAGCGGATAGGTCATAGATATTTAACACACATTACTATCAGAGTTATCGGAAACTCCGAATAATACATGGTAGAAATACCGATAGCTCTAATGAAAATTATAGATTATGTCTAAAACGTCAGGACCTCGATTCTGTCACGACTTTGGTTCAAGATTAGTGCCGATGCCGATAGGATATAGGAGGAAAAGTAAACTCTTCAGTAATGCCATCGAGCTCGCTTGCCTATAATTGTGCTGTTATACATACCTGTTTATAATGCATCATCATTCTCAAAGCCTATCATAAGCCTATCATAACCTCTGCTTAAAATGCGTTCTCGCAAAATTCAGAAAAAAATCAAATACGGGGTGATCCATAAGGTTCAGGGTCTTCACTGATTTCGAGCTAGTGTTAGGGTGACAAGCGGCTCCACCTTGCCTTTTTTTATCGTGCGCAAAATCCCCACGGATACCACCTCCACCAAAACTGATGGAGGTGATTATGTCGGACTCGAAGCGACCAAAACGCACGCCGTCCATGGGTCCTTGATTGCCGGAGGTGAGAGATTGTACAAGACATATCTCTCGCAACCCCGGCAGACCCGGGGACATCTCTGTTGAGATGACCCTCTTCTCCCAATGTGGGAACCATGGTGTCCCCATCTAGCCCCTGGGTATGGGGTGGTATTTTGCGCCATCGCCGTGGCCTGCTTCTGCTAGGGTGACCGGCGGCTCCACTCGTCACCCCCAGGCCCGCGCTCATGGGGGAAGGAGGTCATTCTGCGACCTCCGACGTCCGAGTCGCCTCCGCTCATCGCGGACAGTGCGGGCCCGGAGGCTCCACCTTGGCTGGGTTTGTGCCTGTGCTCTTGGACGGCTATTGATCGTGTTAATAATGTAATGTTCTGGTTATTTTGCCATGATTCATTTATTCCCTGTAGATTTATTTTGTTTTCACTGCCGTCATAACAAACAATTTGTGATACAATGTAGGTGTGACAACTGTATCATGTTTCCGTTAGCCGACGGTCACGTGACACGTATGTGGGCCAGACTGTTTGTTTTCACCCGGCTACTTGTCAAACATCAATGTACATTATATTTAAAATGGGTAACACTAGCTGTTGTTTTGATAGACCAATAACGTGATATAATTTAAATAGTAAACGTATCATTTTAAGAAGCATGGTACTTACCGTTCATGACGGGCATATTATCACATGAAAGAAAGAAAACGAAACAGTTTATTTAATACACCCTCACAACACACTTATTTATATTATATAAAGGAATAAATATAACGCCTGACTTAAAAAATGAAATAGAAGCGAATACCTACCAAGGTCCTACCTTCGCCCGCCCATGCAATTTTTCGGCACTCACGGTTGTGTTCTCCTGTTCTCTTTCACTGCCAATCAATGTCTACTTACGCACAATTTCATACTACACACTGTCTCTGATAGAAAAGACGTACGCTCACTTTTTTTCGTGCGTATATGCCTACGGACACCCCCCGCCGAAGTCAGCAAGGGTGGATACTATGTCGGACTCGAACCGACCAAAACCGAAGAGTTAGCCACTTTTTTTTTTATCGTGCGAAAAATCCCCACGGATACCCCCCCACCGGAGGCAGTTGGGAAGGTTAAGACGGACTCGAACCGACTAAAACGCACGCCGTCTTTGGGTCTTCAGTTGCCGGAGGTGAGGTTGTAGCCAACATATCCCTCGGACCCCGGCAGACCCGGGGCCTTCTCTTCGAGATGACCTCCGTCGGGGAGGAGTTAGCCACTGGCATATCAATCACGCCCCGGCTGACCCAGATCCAGCGAAGACCGTTCGCGTATGGGATTATAGTGTCCACATCTTTCACCGGATAGGGAGCCTGCTCCTGCTAGGGTTACAGGCGTCTACACCTGACAGGTCTGCACTTATGTTGGATTGTCACTTTGCGACCACAGATGCTTAAATGGCCTTGGACCCGGTTCCGAAATTGTACAATATTTTTCGTCCAATAGTGCAAGTATTGTGCAAAAGCAAACAAACATATAACAAGGGAAACAAACGTCCTCTAGCCTTTTATCAAATTTTTCAGTGTGCATGCGGGTTTTACTAAAACAAGCGAGGACACAGTTTTAGTGGTTTGTTTGATTTTGTTGTCAACACTTTAACTTACAACCAATTATTTATTGTGTGCTGCCGCGTCGCCAGCACAGATTACCTAAATTCAGAATATGTGCGGTATAACACTACACAATAAATCAGTTTACTGCATAACACTAGTTAATATATTTTAGTTTGGAACAAAAATGTGCACACCACAAGAAGAGTGTGCAAGACGGTAGTGGATTTTAGTGACAGTAAATGATGTGCGAATAAGGGTGAAATGAATATAACCGCTTCTTATATTTTGCAACTTAAACGAAATTTGAGTGGTCAACTGGAGTTAATGCGTCGCAACAACTAATCATCAACTCTCAAAAATATCGGCAAGATGGTGGATTTATTGGGGTTGACGCAATTGCAGTTTTTTTTGAGTGGCCTAATGTAAGAACGGCCTTACTTCCATAAAAACTAAGATAAACCACACTTGGAACTATGCAACCCTGTTATGAAGATAAGGTATCTAAAAAATACAGTTTAGTCAATTCCAATTTCACCCATCCCGTGGAATTCACCATCTTGCTGATGCTTTATCAGAGCTGCAGATTGCTTGCTGCAGTTCATCTGAGTTTCTACCGAAAACCAGCTAAAATTTTATGCTGTCTTAAACACAGAGGTACAGATAATATAGATAGAGAAGATAAAATTTCTTTCTTTCTTTTCTAATATTAAATGTAAATACTATCATTGTTTATTTTTATTACAACCATATTTACCTTTAGGTATAAACAAGCCTCAAAATAACATACAAACCACAAACAAATATTACCCAAATTCCACAATGATAGGTACCTGTTTATCTGTGTCTGTACAAATTCCCATTTACTGTTTTATTTCAACTGAGAGATTTATAACTCCAGTAACCCATGATTGAACCTTTACGAATATAACTAACTTTAATCCAACCTATAAAGTTTTCCATTTATCCTGAAAGGTGACTGCCAGAAATCAACTTCAAGATGTCAAACTACGACGCAAAAGAAATTTTTGTCTGAAGATACAAACTATCGTAAAAATTTCACTGCAGACAAAACCGCCAAAGAACATTTACCCTTATATATTGATGATTGAGGTGCTATTTTCAGTACATCAAGGTTCAATTTTCAGTTCTGTGATCTCATATGTGAGGTACTGGCCAATATCGTTCAAATTCAATAAACACGCGTTCAGGACTATCCTAAGAAAACATATTTGGTGGTAGTGCTCGGAATGGGAATAGTTTATTAATATATTGGGTGATATCGTCCGCGGTAATTTGGGACATCAGGTAAAATGAAAAAGTTTTGGTCACATCTACATCTCAATAGATAAGTATAGTTGAATTTTTTAGACAGAATTCTTTAGGGACTATTTTTGCTCTTCATTTTAAATTAAGTTCGTGTCCCTTTTAGGTGGGTAGTTCTTATTTTTCATTTGATTGTTTTGTTTTTTTCGTTGCTATACATACTATCTTTTGTTTTATTTTTTCTTGTTCGGCATTTTCATTCATTTTTACGACGCATGTAATATTGTGTGTCACCGTGACGTGGCATGTTTTTCTGTACACAAATGAGCAATGAAAGTTCTCACGCTGATTGCTTTATGCTCAACATTCTGACATCAACAACAAACATCCCACCCTCGTCCTTCGCAGTAACCTTTTATGTTGAAAATCTTTATACGTAATATTATTGGATCCATTTCAAGGTATATAGATACGCGGGCGTGGCTGTGAAAGGTGGATCCACTAGTCATCTTAGCAGAAACAAACTGAAGCGGCTGAACGACACCTACCCTCATCTGGGTGGCAAGATTAGAACACCGTGGTTCCCTCACCCAACGAGACTATCTTAAAATCAGAGATATCCCTGGGTCCAAACCATGACTGTACTGTCTAAAGAGTGCAGTACTCCACTGGACTCTTTAGATCTCTACTTAGATCTTTGGAACCCGAAACCAACCACGTCAAGTTGGTACACTTGCTGGTTCACGGACGAAACCCTTGTGCAAGCGTTCCTCTCAAAACTGTGGGTCAAACGGCAAACCCTCCATTACACCGAAATTAAGTCAAATCAAGGCCTATGTTCAACAACTGTGGATGTCCTGATGATAATGATGATAAAATTAAAGAGGAATACTAAATTCCAAAATTGTTTATTCTATATAGAACATTATATGGACGTTTTGCAAGTTCCGTTCACTTACAAAACGTCACAATTAACAGATTATGATGATGATGATGATGTATCAAATCAATAGAAAGAGTGGTTGGTAATCAATAAAACTCAATAACAGAATATTTCAGTCGGCACAAGAATTGATTCTAAGACCTTCACTTTCATACGACAACATAGGGCAAATGTATTCATTCCACAAATATCTCGAAAATATGTTCTCAGGACAAAAAACTTGAAACCGAAATTCCAACCGAAGCGCTAAATCTAAGACAATACGTTTATCACTACCAGATGTTGTCTGCGTAACGAAGTGGCTTACGTATAAAGGAGAACTTGGATCTGAGCCAGCCGTTCGACAATCCTGCACAATATACTAGTATTGAATAATATTGCCTTAGTTTTGTGCTTCATTTTTAACATCGAGCGAAATATCCCCACGGATACACCCCCACCGGAGCCGGTTGGGTAGGTTATGTCGGACTCAAACCGACTAAAATGCACGACGTCTCTGGGTCTTTAGTAGCTGGAGGTGAGATAGTAGATAAACAAATTTCCCGCACCCTGACACACCCGGGCCCACTCTTCCGAGATGACCCCAGTCGGGTTTAGGGACCACGGTGTCCCCGTCTAAGGTATGGGCAGGCGCACTTTGCTCCCTGCGGCAGCTTCTGCAAGAGTGACAGGCTGGCCCGCGCTCATGGGGGACGGAGCGGAGGTCAGTCTGCGACCTCCGACGCGACGTCCGAGTCGCATCCGCTCATTGCGAGCTAAGTCCTCTCCGAACTCATTCTCCTTCTCGAGCATTACTTGCTCGGCCTTATTTAGGGGCTAACTTTTTTTAAGAATGCTTTAATACATCTAAGATAGGTGGAAACTAAAATTGGCATGTATGAATGTATTATATGAGGCTTCATCAACCTACAGAACCTCATCAAACCTACAGAACGGTACATATAGTGACCTCAGCCTAGTGTGAGATGGGCCTTCAACTGCCACCCCCAGGCCAAAGAGCGGGCTCTGAACTTCAAAATGAATGACAGAATACGTAGACGATAAATGTCTGTAAGAGAAAGAAACCTGAAAATAAAAATCTGTACTGATATAAAAGACTTTTATTTTAAGAAAATATGTAACAATTGCTTTTCAAATATCACAGTATTCATAATTGAATTAAATTCGTAACACACTTTATTTCTATAGATGTTTTTTTATTTCTATACAATATCGTTATATTATGTCACGCTCTATTAAAACAGTTTTATTATTATTGCGGCCATGACAGTTGCTGAGTTAACACACTGATACTCGTATCAGCATAAATCTGAACAGTTGATGCGTGGTTCACTAACCAATGAGTGTGTAGTCGTGTCAGCAACTACTGTACTAAAATTATGACTTGAAACCACTGTTTACGTTGAATTAAGCTACTTCACTATATTAAGTACAGCGTACTAATAATAAATAATAATACGATTAGCCTATCGCAGTCTACTCCTGGACATAGGTTTCTTCCATAATGAACCATTGCTCACGTTCCATATTATATCTAATATGCGAAGTATGTCTCTCTGTCTTTTTTATACCACTTAGGTGACAGACAAGCACACGGCCAACCTGATGATAAGTGGTTACCGTGGCCTATAGATGTTTGCAACACCAGAGGCGTCACCAAAGGGTGAAGGGTTAAGAGAGTTTCTGTACTGTCAGTGCAAAAGACAAAGCAAAGTTTCTCGGTCTTCCCACTGGTAACACAAAATCTCTAAGTGAGCTTGGATATCGCCAATTTGGCTGTGGAAGTCCGATGGCAGTCACTTCACGGGAAATGTCGAAGTTCAGCCGCATCTTAGTTAAACTAGAAAGCCCATCCCAACTGATTTGGGAACAGTCTTAGAGAATGACGATGAGATGAAATACGGTTTTCTTGCTCCATAGAAACTTGGTAATACAATTTACACCGTTGCCGCTGCGGTAATATAACGTAAAATAACTGTTTAGTTTACAAATAACGTTAAGTGAATGTCTCCCGTTGTACACCTTTGTGTTCTATTTGCATGTGGAATGCGGGAGCACTTTCTTGTTAATGCCTATTGACACAAGCGAAGTATGCAGTGTGACTACATTTCCTTCTAGTGTACTTACACTACTTACTAAAGAAATAGTTATTCTGTGACTAATGTGAGTGTTGTTTAGAGTTTGTGTTTCACGGTTTAAAGAGTTTGGTTTCTCTTTGCATTATTCTGTGAAACAGTCATCCGACATGGCGGTAGTCTTGCCGCTCAGTTCAAATATTTGTGTTCGTAACAAAAAAAGTAGGTATGTATAATACTTACCACGGATACACTTACCGTGTTTAGAGGAGTATCAATTACGAGTATAATTTTATTAATTTATACTTATTACAAAGAGGTAAAGTTTGTGACTATGAAGGGGGTAATCTCTGAATTTACTGAACCAATTCTGAAAATTCTTCCTCCAATATCTGTGATTGTCACGGCAGAGATACGGGATCAGAAGTCCACGCGGGGGAGCCACAAACAACAACTAATTTTATATAATGTTTAAATCATAATCATAATCTGATCCCTATAAAGCTTATACTTTAGATCCTAGGGCATACTTTAGCCTAGAGCATTTTTTGTTTTTGAATTCAGTTGCAATATGTTTTATTTGTCTCTTTTTTAAACAAATGAATTGTAGTCACATGATCATCGTCACAAGTAATATTAAATGAACTAAATATAATGCTAGCAAGCATCAAAAATGTCAAATATTTCTACAGCTGCTAAATAAATAGATAAGACGTTCATTAATAATAGCATTATCAAACGCAATATTGTAAAACATCCACTAGAGATTACTTCTCATTTTGTACGTAATGTATTTATGCAATGTCATGATAATTATTATTTTATATTACCAAATTACATTCTCTTGTTCACCACTACGCGATTTGTTTCATCCCGCGCACGCTCAAGCTGTGGAATGAGCTCCCTGCCGTGGTTTTCCCAGGCGACTACAATTTGGGGTTCTTCAAGAAGGGCATAAGAAGGTTTCTACAGGGTAGGCAGCACGTGTGTGACGCCTCTGGTGTTGCAAACGTCCATAGGCCACGGTGACCGCTTTCCATCAGGTGGGCCGTGCGCTTGTCTGCCACCTAAGTGGTATAAAAAAAAAAAAAAAACATCAGTTTTTGTATTCCTAACCTTGCCTAGTACTTATGTCGTCAATATTAAGTGTCGGTAGTTTAGTTGCCAAGGAGTCGCCCTTAAGATCGGAGATCCCTGAGGTTCGAATCCTGGCCATGTACACTACCGATGTAAACTCATGAGACACTAAAGTTATAGTTTTATTTTTAACAGCAAACATAGTTACAATTTGGTGACCTTCTTGAAACTTATAAAATTTGGTATAAATTAAATTAAACATTTGCAGTATACCAAGGGTATTTGGACCTGCAAAATATTGCAGACTAATTATTCAATTCAATTCAATTCAATTCATTTATTTTCAGATAACAATGATCCATTTTTGTTAGTAAAGACTTAAAGACTAAAGTTAGTATGCATAATTTATTTACATTATTTTATTGTTTCCTTTTGTGAGGAGGACTCCAGTCCGCTATACGATCCTAACTGATCGTCCTTCCCACCAAAAATTTAACAATTGTAGAGTTGATATTCTCTGCCACTGTATTGAGAATGCTGTTGCCACTGTCCCGTATTCTGCGTAGCAACGATGCAGTTTTTTTGCGAATGACGGCGTGGAAGCCGTCTGTCCTATTCTGCACAAACATCTCTGACGCGCTGCAGAAACGTGGCAGTCCCAACATCATCCTAAAAACATTGTTATACTGGACACGCAGTTCGTCCAACGACCTTTTGGTGTAGCTGACCCATAGACTCCCTGTGTAAAAGCCCTGACAATATGCTTTAAATAGTGTTATTTTCACTTTTTTACTACAGCGATAGAATCTACGGGCCAGCATGTTACCCCGGACCGCTAACGCCCTGCGCTCCCTTTCTATATCTAAATTATCTTTAAGGTCCTCGGTGAGTATGTGCCCTAGGTATTTGAATTTAGTTACTTGTCTGACGTTCAAGCCGTTTAGGGTAATATTAGGTGTACTATTACCAGGGCGACCACCGCGGGCCTTAAAGATAATGTATTCACATTTCTTAATGTTGTAGATGAGTCCGTGAGATGCGGCATAGGTTTCACAGACTCTCAGCATATTATTGATAGCCCCAGCAGTTGGGGCAAGCAGCACCATATCGTCTGCATAGCTAATGGTGTTTACTTTTACACCATTTACGCTGCACCCCACTCGCATACTACTGAGTTCGATGATCAGGTCGTTAATATATAGATTGAACAGCCTGGGAGACGTTAATCCCCCTTGTCTAACTCCGCACTCCAATCTATACATTTCCGACAGTTCACTAGACCATTTAACCCTATTGGACTGATTCCCGTACCAATATCTCAGTAATCTGATAATTTCAACGGGTGTACCCCTGGCCTCCAGTTTTCCCCAAAGCACATCGTAACTTACAAGCTCAAAGGCCTTGGAGAGATCAAGGAAACAGGCATAAACTGGTGTCCTCCTTTCAGTGTAATACTGGACAGTATGCTTAAGGCTAACTATGGCACTTTCGGTAGACAGCCCAGGTTGGAACCCGAACTGTGAGTCATGCAACGTCAAAACTTCTTTCAAATAAGAGTCAATCACACTGTCCAATATTTTTGCCATTGTTGTTGCAAGACTGATGGGTCGATAGTTTGTCCTATCAGAAATGTCACCTGTCCTATTTTTTATAATGGGTACTACCAGGGTTTTCATCAGTTCTGACGGTAAGTACGAGTGACTCATGCACATTGTGTAAAGCAACGCCAGCACCCTAGGCATGTGGACACCCGCGTATTTAAAATGTTCGACACTGAGTCCGTCATGACCAGGAGACTTGCCTCTGTTCATATTTTTGATGGCAGTTGCCACTTGCTTCGCTGAGAAACGAATTTGTGGCTTATCTCCCTGGCAGTTAGGTTGACTTTTGGATAGGGATGTAGATAGACCGAGGGGGGAGCGTACTGTGAAATGTTCTTTGAACATGTTTGCAATAGCTTCCGGGTCACTCTTCCCTTCCACGTTCACTGCCAGACCGGGCTTGGTATCCATTCTGTTCGTGGACTTCCAGAACTTGGCAAAATTGTTGGCTGCTCTTTCTTCTGCTAACTTATCCATCCTAATTTGGTCCTGATTATTTTGGCACCACTTTAGACGGCTCTTAAAAATACTACGGGTCACCCTCATTTCATCATAAATTACCCCGGAGCTTGGGCGATTATGTAACACCCACATTTCAAGCTTAAGCTTGGCGTCCCGGTGTGCATCTCGAACGTGGTTGTTCCACCCACATAATGCCCGACGTCTTCTGCCTATACCGTCTGATCCTACCGTCCTACTTGTTTGCACAGCGGCATCACATAACGCATACACTATACTGTCATAAATTTTATTCAATATACCCTTGTGCTCCAACAAGTCACACGACTTATGACTACAATTTCTAAATTCTTGAGGGAAGTCAATGTCACGTAACCTGTTGTTACACAATTCGCGATATTTGTCAATTTGTGATACATTTCTCTCCCCCCAGATGATTTTATTACGAGGAATATCAATTTCAGTCAATTTGGTTCTTACAATATTGAGATCGCATTCAACGTATAATGGGAGATGATCCGATATATATACGTCTTCTATTACGCGTACTGTACCTACCGTGTGCCAAGCCGACAGTGAAACTACACAGTGATCTAACCATCTTTTACATCCGTGAACTTCACTAATGTAGGTATAACACTCGCAGTTGTAGCCCAGTTTCTCAGTGTCAGCACATAGCCACGATTGATCAACACAAAAGTCTGTGAGTTCCCTAAAAAATAGTTCGGTGGGGTGAGCATTTAAATCTCCCAATATGAACAAACTCTCAACGTCTTCGCTCGCTGCAATGGCACTTATCTCACCTAGTACTTCAGTAAAAATAACTAAGTTATCGGGTGAATCCGTCGGCATATATACAGAGAATACAATAATTGATCGCCCGCCCCAAGTAGCTTTAATGGCAGTCAGACGGCAGCTATTACACTCTAACACATTTACGGTGTCAAAAACACCCTTCCTCCATAATATGGCTACTCCCCCATACGGCCTTCCGGTTAGTAATCCCACGGTCGTGTCAACAGCTGACTTCCCGGTATATTCGAAGTTACTAGATATGGTACCTAGGAAAGGAATGTCATGAGGGAGGAGCCACGTCTCTTGGAGACAGACTATGTCTGCCGTGCCACATAAGCGTCGTATACCTCCTATTGATCTTTTTACAGATTTACAATTGAAACTGATAAACCTACAATTACCCTTTTCCTTATCATTCATAATGGAGGGTATATAGCACTATCACATTGGTTTTGTTTATTTTTATATATAAACCTTACAAATCGCCTGAAGGTTATACCGTCTGGCCATAATTCATCATTTAAAAATAATTCTAATTTACTTTTCGTCACAAACAACTTAAAAGCGTTATATGATTTTGTAGTCTTCATTTTTATTATAATTATGCCGTGTACTGTCGCACTATAATCACATACGTTGTCATTGGCCGTTGCTCTATTGTTTTCCATTGGCATTATTGGATAAACAATTTGATGCCATAAACTAACTATGCTAGTAGATACTAGTAGTTACGTAAACTCGAAGACAATGGAATATAAAATTACTGGAATGTTATAATTATAAATCTGTGCCTCCTGTGATAAGTGATACAAGTTTAAAATCAACATTTTACAGGAAGTGAAAAAGAAGGTTTAAAAAAATCTAGTTTCGGAACTAAGTAAGCTAGCATAAAATGTAGTACCTTATTTTGTTGGTAAAAACACTTACTTTTATCGTGTATATTTTTTTCTAAGGTAAATATTATATTTTTTAAAGAATTCATTAAAAACCTGCGAATTGTACCTTTTTTATTTTTAAAACGTTCAAAAATTACGTAATAAGAAATACAACTACAGTTAAATTATGTTGCACCTGTAAGTTCGTCTTGGTGAAAACTGATATACATCAAGTAAAACAATCGAATAACTAATCAGAATATGTCCCTAGCCCAATGTTGCTTAAACAAATCTTATTGATATTAACCTAAAGATTATATTTTTTTACTTTTCGTTCCCCTGAGTTCAAAATAAAACTGAATTGTATTAGTTTTCTAAAATATAGCTTTTTAAAAATATGTGATAAACGATACTTATCAAGTTATACCCCTCACTAAATACATATTATTTGTGAAAATAAATACAATATTCACAGCTCATGCGTCACCTAGAGGATCACTCCCTAATTATGGTTTCAGGCCGAAACGGTCAACGGGTGATCTGGCGTATGTAACCCATCTTTGGGGTGAGGCTATGGACAAGCATGGTGAGTCACTGGCTATTAGCCTAGACATCGCCAAAGCATTCGATAGAGTCTGGCACAAATCGCTTCTTTCCAAACTACCAGCCTTCGGTCTGCCTCTTAGACTGTGCAATTGGGTTGCTAGCTTCCTGCAGGGACGCCGTATTCGCGTTCTCTGTGATGGACGGGCATCGGAGTTCCTGCAGGTAAATGCTGGTGTGCCGCAGGGGTCCGTCTTATCACCCACTCTCTTTCTTCTGCATATCAATGATTCTGCATATCACTGCTATGCAGACGATAGCACTGTACACGGGAGTTACCACGGACATTCTGCGGCCAAGCAGTCCGATATAGCGGAAAAGAGGCGACTTCTTGTCACTGGACTTGACCGGATCCTCAATCACGTTTCCCAATGGGGATCTGAGAACCTGGTCGAGTTCAATGCCAAGAAGACGCAGGCATGCGCGTTTTCAGCAAAGACATCTCCTTTCCTTCCTCCTCCCACTCTTCAGAGCACACCACTGCCATTACAGGATAACCTCAATATACTCGTTATGGACATGCGCTGCAAACTGAACAACAAGAACTATATCGAGAGCACCATCAAAACAGCTTCGCGTAAACTCGGAGTCCTGAACAGAGTGAGACGTTTTTTCACTCCGGAGCAGCGGTGTCTTCTTTATAAGACACAAATTCGCTCCTGCGTGGAATACTGCTCGCATCTCTGGGATGGCTCCGCAAAGTACTTATTAGATGCTCTCGACAGGTTGCAGCGACGTGCGGTCCGCATTATTGGGAGTCTTGAGGTCACAAATTCCCTCGAGCCTTTGCAGATGCGTAGAGATGTTGCATCCCTGGCAGTATTTTACCATGGTGAATGTTCTGATGAGCTCTTCCTATTAATCCCACCCTCCCCTTTCCTACACAGGACAACGCGTGCAGGGCTTAGGTGTCACTCGCATACGGTACAGAGTATTCCATCAAGAACCAAGCGTTTCGGTGAGTCTTTTCTCTGCCGTACCATTAAGTCCTGGAATTCCTTGCCGGCGCACGTGTTTCCTTCTTCCTACAGTGCCGGGTCCTTTAAGCGGGGCGTGAAAAAGCATCTGATGAGGCCGTCAAGCTGAGCGCCACCATTGTAGCTCTGAACGGGTTTGCAATGGTGACCCTCTTTCATGAGACTTTGCCTTCAACTTAGCATCAGGCGAGGTGAAGTCAATTGACGTGCCATAGAAAAAAAAAATATCAAATAATAAAACTTTGCTTTGTATTTTAACCCTATACCCAATGAATTATATATTATATTATTATATTATAAACCCTCGCAATAAACAAAGTTTGCCGGATGCACCAGTTTATATTTATATTTATTTAGTTAAAACTTAAAAGAAAACGGAGATAAACTTTCGATGCTGTGACCAACCGTTATATCATTTTCATTTAATTGTGCTATTGTGCGATTTATGTTGAATTTTTTTATATCATCACCAGGCGGACTCTTTTGCATTACGTACTGTAACCCGCTTTGAAAATATTGTTATTTAAAATATTGTTGTTATTGGTTAAGCGAGCTAGTCCTGCGCATCTCGCTACGTGTCTCCTTTTTACGGTTGTATTAATATTTAAAGTTTTTGCTTTCCTGTATAAGCATCTATTTAGGTAATAAAAACATCCTTTCACGCTTATTTCTGGATAGACTTTTTGAACGGCTTTCATTGCTGCCGATTCGAAATACATAGTAATTTTTTTTGGCCGCCATGTAGGAAATTTTACTTTTAATAATCTGTATTATTATTATTAAAAGTAAAATAAGTTGTTTTTTCTCCTTTCAACCCAAAAACCCCATTTCATCCTTAAAAATAATATTTTAAATTTGAATGAATTTTCAAAAAAAAAAACGGCAATTACAACCGTAATATATTGTACACCAAAAAATCATGAATAATTAGCCCTAAAACCGTCTATGAGGATATTACGATTTTCTTTGCCGTTTCAGAGAAAATTGAATTTTTCATACTTTCTCCATACAAAGTTTTCGTAAAAAAAATTCTAATTAATTGGTTTATGGACTGATTTGACCCAGAAGTCATTTTTGTATACAGTAATAACTAATGAAACCAATATCCGCCCAAAAAACGACACTTAAAATTTTTTATCCCTAAGTCTATGAGAGCCGATTTTCGGTCCACCGTGCGCCACTCTCCTCATGTTCGCACTTGTATCAATTATTACATTTTGTGCTTCATATTTTTTTAAAGATTTGGTTCGATGTTTTGATATAAGTCAAATTGTATTCATTTATACATACAAATTGATTTGTGTAGATCAATTTAAGTCTATATGTATCAGTTATCACAAATAAGCCATATATTTAGAATCGGATTATTTGGTACTTGTCGAATTGTACCCAATGAATATTGAGAAAAAATTGTTCAAAATGATACTACTCTAAACATATCAATATTCACGTGATCAATCAAAAAAAAATTAATGTGAATATTAATATAATCGCACTTACATTACAAAGCACGAAAATAAATATGTGAAGTGATTACATGAAGGGGTTACAACTTTAAATATATCTATATTCACAATTTATTTGTCAAAGTTCAAGTAGTTATATTCATTTGCACAAAATTATCTCCGAAACTAAAGCAAATACAAGAACGTGAGTTAGACCCAAAAAATCGTATTTTTTTTCTGATAAATAGTATGTAAAAATCACAAAAAGGGTACAACTAAATTTAAATCACTTATCACAGGAGGCACAGAAATATAATTTATGTGTTAATATTTCCTCTTTTTATTTTATTTGAGAAACGTTAGGTAATGAAAACATGGCCATATCTTAGAAGTCAGCACAGAACAGAAGAAACTAGTAGAAATGCGACACGATAATTTCAGTAGCGGAACTGATGTCGCCTTCCTTTTTGAGTAATTTGTAATAAATGGGTCCATTTCAGCTTCCGTGCTTTGGAGAGAACAGTTCAAATTCGTTCCTGACTATCAATAGTAGTTACTTACGTCAACACGGAGCTATATAGATATGAATTGACCCTAACCACTGTCAAAATGTTAGGAGGTAGGACATGACGCTATTATCTCCCGTCCTAATTGAGCAGTCCGACTGGGGAAGTATCTCTGCTCTACAGAATACCGTGGCTAATAATAACATTATGTTGTGTTTCCAGCTCACTGGAGAGGTTTTTTATTGTCAGTGGCAAGACCGAAAAATACTTCTTTGTCTTCTGCTCTGACAGCACAGAGACTCTCTTAACCTTCTTCCCTCCCTCCTTTCCCAGTATCACGAAAGAGATGCCCCTGGTGTTACAAATATCCATGGGCCACAGTAATCACTTCCCACCAGGTGGGCCGCGACCTAAGTGGTATAAAAAACTGTGAACAAAAACTCACCGGCAATATAGCCGAAGAAACCAATCCTCGTCATGTTTAAACGAACCCCGGATTACGCGCACGACCTCACCTGCGACAAGAACAGGAAAGATGATGAGCAAAGATCTTGAACTACTAAAAAGACTCATGTCTTTATTGCCAGCACAGTACTTCGTGCACACACTTAAATATATTGCAGGAAGTCAATTGAACCGTCAAGGCTCATTAATCTGCCTCTATAGCATGAAGGTTCATTGAAATAAAATGCTATCGCAATTGTAAAAACGATTATGTAGCTACTGAAATTTGTATAAAAACTCACGTCTATCAGAGTAGAAAGAGATAGGTTTCAGGAGGGACTTTGCCTCGCTGTGAGTTTTACCACCTGTACAATTCTGTGTAACGCCCCTACATTTGTATACGCCCGTTCATTCACACACATTCCATCAGGTGGTCTGTGTGCTTGTCAGCCACCTAAGTGATATAAAAAATAATGACATAATACACTTGTTACAGTTGTACTAAAACTGGGGTGATAGGGCCTTACAAAGATCATTGACGCCCGAGTCAACTTAACCTGCTAATCGGTATTCCTGTTACAAACATACAAGGTTCTGGTACAATCTTCCCTTTGAGAGTTGAAAGATGGTAATCACTCACGTAAAAGCTGATATATCAAACAATAACAATAGGTACGCGAAGGCCAGGCTCCATAATGCATGTGAGGTATATGTCAGAGTTACCTCACACTCACACTCGGTAAGTGATAGACCGAGCCCAAGACACCCGTGGCCGTGACATAGGCAACCCCGCTGCTTTAGGGGTGCCCGTAGGGATTTATGGGAAAATCTTTGGATTTTTTTTCTTTGCCAAATGGCAGATGGCCATGAGAATGATATGATGATATATAATATATCACGACGTAATAGCAGAACGTTTGACTGCGGTATATGAAAATATTTATACTTATACTCGTAATAAATTGTGTATTTAGACAGAAAGAAAAAAGACAACATTTTTTTTTAAACTGCAACACGTAAACAAAAATATAAAATGAAATAAGTACAGTATTTAACGAATTTCTTTCTATTGTATCTATTTTTAAAAGAAAATGTATCTAAGTATGTATATTCGCATTCAAGATTAAATAAAACAAGCTAGTTGAACCATACTTACTTTGGATCTAGCTAGCATCGTGTGAAATGTTCTAAAACATTTATTTTTTATAGGAATGTTCCAGCATCACGTTACTACTGACTATACATACAGTATGAAGTTTCACCGCATTGCAGTGCAACGAGAAGCGTGTCATCAGACGCAGTCATGTGTACATGTATTCATAACGTTCATTGTACTACAGATTGTATGTTTATTACATCTTACGCAGCGATTACGATGAGGCGAGGATTGGTATAACTACAAAATACATTGCAGAGTAGCGATTATACAGGGTGTAAGGGTAACAGTCCCGAAACATCGAAAATCGAGAGCATCATCAAAACAGCTTCGCGTAAACTCGGAGTCCTGAACAGAGTGAGACGTTTTTTCACGCCGGAGCAGCGGTGTCTTCTTTATAAGACACAAATTCGCTCCTGCGTGGAATACTGCTCGCATCTCTGGGATGGCTCCGCAAAGTACTTATTAGATGCTCTCGACAGGTTGCAGCGACGTGCGGTCCGCATTATTGGGAGTCCCGAGGTCACAGAGTCCCTCGAGCCTTTGCAGATGCGTAGAGATGTTGCGTCCTTGGCAGTATTTTACCGTCTCTACCATGGTGAATGTTCTGATGAGCTCTTCCAACTAATCCCACCCTCCCCTTTCCTACACAGGACAACGCGTGCAGGGCTTAGGTGTCACTCGCATACGGTACAGAATATTCCATCAAGAACCAAGCGGTTCGGTGAGTCTTTTCTCGGCCGTACCATTAAGTCCTGGAATTCCTTGCCGGCGCACGTGTTTCCTTCTTCCTACAGTCCCGGGTCCTTTAAGCGGGGCGTGAAAAAGCATCTGATGAGGCCGTCAAGCTGAGCGCCACCATTGTAGCACTGAACGTGTTTGCAATGGTGACCCTCTTTCATGGGACTTTGCCTTCAGCTTAACATCAGGCGAGGTGAAGTCAAATTGACGTGCCATAGATAAAAAAAAAAAAAAAAAAAAAAAAAACCGAAGGCGGGAGTACTTCTGGTACACAACATTTTGGCATGAAAATTTTTTTTCGTATTGTTTACTCTTCATCGTATCAGGGAAGCTAAATGAAATGAAAATTTCATAAAAAAAAACGTCACCGCAAACAAAACAAGTAGCGCCATCTTATAAATTCATGTTTTTTCATGAAATTTTTGTGTCATTTGGCTTTACTAACACGATGTAGTGTAAATAAAGCTAGTTAAAAAGTATAACAAAAAATTAAAAAAAAAAATATAAGTACGTATAAAACATGCTTGCCTACGGAGGTATAACATGACGGTATCTCCCATCATAATACCGCGGCTAATAACCTTCTTTTGTGTTTCCGGCGGTGAGTAGGGTAGCCAGAGTTCACTGGAGAGGTATTGTGTTGTCAGTTGGAAGACCGAGAAACCCTTCTTTTTCTTCTGCACTGACAGTATAGAGACTATAAACCTTTTCTTCCCTCACCCTCCCCGGCAGTCGGCAGCATGAATGTTACACACCTGGTGTTACAAATATCCGCAGGCCACGTTATTATTACTTATTACTTTCTACCAAATGGGCCGCGTGCTTGTCTGCCACCTAAGTCCTATAGCTTTAGAAATAGAAATGGAATGAATATATATGAATGGAATGGAATTAATTAATATAGAAATATAGAAGTAGAATGGAAATAGCTATAGAAATGGATCCCGATAAAGTAAACGGTATCTGTCAAAAAAATCCTAACAGAGACGGCGTTGAACTACGAGATTAACCTACTCGTATCTCCCTGTAAAAGTTTGGAACTTCGGTATCGCCATTGGTCATTGGACCAATGGTTCTGGAGGTCAGATAGCAGTCGCTTCACGGCAAATATCGAAGTTCAGCCGCATCATAGTTAGACTGAAATGCCGACCCCAACTGAGTTGGGAAAAGGTTCAGAGAATGAATGATATCCCTGTAAAAGTTTATCAGCGTTGTCTCCCGTCATCATTCGAAACAGTAAAATCATTTCATCTCTCACCACACCAAGCAACACTCCTTGAGTTTACCCCTTCTACCAGAACCCTGCGAAACTAGCATTTTCAAACCTTTGGTACCCCTGGTAACAGGTTAAAACGCGTCTATTTTACGAACACAGACATGATTGCCTTGGAAACAATTGTTCTACAAATGATTCTTACGCGTCCTGTGATTTTCACCCATACTCTGCAGCATATTTATATCCTTCTGTTTCTTATCGTAATATTATGTACCTATATAGTACTACGTCTGATGTTTCTCCTAAATTCAATGTAGCATGAAGCCCGACAAAAGCGCCGATGACACAAAATCATACGTAATAAATATACTCAGTTGTACAAGCGGAGCAATTGACCTCTTGAGAACACGATGTTTTCGCTCGTTTGATGTCATAATTTTATTGAATACATATCTTTGATTAGGATGTCAAGACATGACTCAATAAGTGAACAGTTCAGAAGAAAAGGTTAGATTGAAAGGAGCTATTGATGTTGTGTAATATAAATTAAAGACTAGTTCTTGTTGGAGCAGTTTTTATTGAAACAATTCTCGCGTTTTAGATGCATGCAGATAATTAAATTATTGTTCTGCTTCAATAAAAATAATATGATGTAATAAGCTGACTATGTTGTACTCTCGAAAAAGAAACTTTAAAAAATAGTTTTAAAGAATTGGATATTTCTATGGTCGCCCAAAAACGCTTCATACCCAATCGTATTAGTATCTACTTGACGTCACTCGCTAGAAGCACGTATAAGTATGTATGGAAGTGCAAAATGTTGCGTTTACACGTATAACGTTAATAATAAAACTAATTTGAACTTTAATTAGATACCTAAAATGTAAACTTTCGATTTGTATTTTGACTAACTTTGGGAATTAAAAATAAAGAAAAGTCATAGTTTAAATATACGATATTAATTACTATTTATTGCGAAGAATCGGGCGTCCTTGTCAAATAACCTATTGTGAGAAGGTTACAAAGAATGTCATAGAGAAACGAGGCTCGTTAACACATAATCGTGCTAGACATAAAGTACCTACCTATTAGGTTAATGTGTTTTATTTCTTCCTCAGGAAGTAGGTTGGTATCATAATAGCTTAAGGACGTGTTTTTATTTATTACCCATTAAAAAACAAATAAACAAATTTATTATAAAGAATATAATAACCACGGAAAATAAAATACAAGTGGAAGTGTGAAGCAGGCGGGGTACGCGGGTCATTTTATGCGTTTTTACGCAACAATGGAAGAGAAGTTAAGAGAAGTTAGTTCTCATTAAGAGAAGTTTTAGTTTTAAATCATTTTTTAGAATACACTGCGGGTAGGGGAACATGGGTCTCAATGGATCAATTTTCTTTTTAAAGCTGTTATGACTTAAATTGTTGTTTCAATAACAGAGGTTTTGCATGTAATACGTGATAGGGTTATTAAATTTTAAGTTTCTTTATTTAAATACCTCATTTATACATTAATACGGAACAGGAGACGGTTCTTTCTGCGAGAGGGAATTGATCCACTGTGACACATGTTTGGGTTACCTTGAATCGGGGTTTGAGTTACAGTGAATCATAAGGGGTACTATGGATCATAAGTGGTTAGTATGTAATAAAAGGATTTATTATTAATTCATCTCTTTATTTTCTAAACAAAAATATTAATTAGTCATTATTTTCCTCAGTCTTAGTTAATAGTAGGTACCTATCTATAGAAAATCAGCTCTTTGTGTTTTATAACATAAACTTTCAAAAACATAATAATGCACTTAAATCTTGCTTAACTCAATCAATCAATCAATCAGCCTATCACAGTCCACTGCTGGACATAGGCCTCTCCCAATATGCGCCACTGCTCCCCATCCTCCGCCCTCCGCATCCTGTGAGTCCCAGCCGCCTTTTTCAGGTCGTCAGTCCATCTGGCTAGGTAGCGTCCTACCTTCCGTTTGCCTTCTCGTGGTCTCCACTCGAGGACTCGTTTGCTCCAGCGACCATCGGTCCTACGGCAGATGTGGCCAGCCCACTGCCACTTTAGCTTGGTTATTCTGCGAGCTATATCTGTAACTTTAGTTCTTTGTCGGATGACCTCATTGCGAATTTTATCTTTCAAAGAGACTCCAAGCATAGTTCGCTCCATGGCCCGCTAAGCGATTTTCAATTTGTGGACTAACCCCACCGTCAATGTCCACGTTTCGGCACCGTAAGTCATAACAGGCAGAACGCACTGGTCGAAGACCTTTGTTTTCAGGTGTTGTGGTAGGGGGGAGGAGAAGACCCGACGCAATTTACCAAACGCTGCCCAGCCCAATTGGATCCTTCTGGCTAGTTCTATTTCGAAATCGTTTCTACCAAGTTGTATGGTTTGCGCAAGGTAGTTATATTGTTGAACAACTTCGAGTGTGGCCCCTTCGATGGCAATTGGTCTCGGTATGGTTTAATAAAAACATAAAAGAATATAAAAAAAAATAACTTAAATGAATATTTGAAAATTGTAGGTATATAACGGTACGGTAGCCTAGTGGTATGGGTAATGGACTGCTGAGACGAGGTCTTGGGTTCGATCCCAGGTTTTACCATGGCACACACCAATGACTTTTCGATGCTTTTCGAAGTTATGTGTGTATTTATCGCAGGTTTATAAGTGCCCGGACCCATCCGCTATCATTTTAATTGCGCATCTGTTCCTCGGTATGGAGCCCAATTTGTGTCTTTCTTTCACGATTACGGGGCATTTTGACCTGTAAAAAAGGATCATATAAGATTTAAATCCCTTTGGGTTACAGTGGATCACGATCCGACGAACCCCATTGATGTGTGATTCACTGAAACCCTTCTACCAATAACAGAAATAATATTTTTATTTAAAAATAATAAGCTTGTACAGCACAGTATAATACAGCTTAAAACACTGAGACACATACACTATAAGAAAATATACAAAGACATTAAAATATCTCAATAACTTGAGAGCAAAACAATTTCCAATAATACGTAAATATATTTTTTTGTACATACCTACAAACCGATGCGCTGTCGAGCTGCTTTCCGTTGTCACTCCGTGGTGGCGACTAGTTGGGTAGCACGGGGTGTGGGATTGTGTGCACTGAGCCAAAGTGTGAATGTGTGAGTGCCATAGGCCCTAAGTTATATCAAATGATTCACTGTTCCCCGTGATCCACTGATGCACATGTTCCCCTACTCATATTTTTTAGATATTTAAGCTTGTTTGATATATAAAGTATAAAACGTCATAATGCTTTACCTATAATAAAGATTTTTTTGTTTAGGTCGTCAAAATGACTGATGATAAACAGAGGCGCAGTTCAGAACCGCCGCCGTTACAGGTGCTGTCCGTGCATCGGCGGTCCTCACTCTGAAGGCCTCGACAGTGGTTTTTTCGCGCCCCACTTGAAGTACCCGAGACTGTATAATAAAGGAAACGCGTGTGCTGCAGAGCATTCCAGGACTTAATGGTGCAACATAGAAAAGAGTCACCGAATGAAAGTAATCTATATTTTTAACGGTTAAGCTGTGATTTTGTTTTGCATGGACATTAAAGGTAGCATAATAAATGCGACCAATCAAAACGATTGTTTACTAGTAATGTAACGTATTATTAACGGTTGTATGTGTGAGTTTGGCGACATCGGTTTCGCTACCAAATCTGTCGTGTCACATTTATACTAGTTTTTTCGGTTCTATAGTTATAACACTTCATGCTTGATGCAATTTCAAACATTGCCTACATGAGAAAATAATTAAAATGTGTATATATGTTATTATCAACAAACTAAACCGTGTAAAATTTGATTTGGATCAGTTTATATCAGAACAACGTAACACACGATAACATAATCAAAACTAGGTACAAACTGGTGAAAGTACATACATACATACATACATAATGCTTACGACCGTAATTCCCGAAGGGATAGGCAGAGATGTATTAGGCACCCATATTTCGCCAACTATGATTGCACGCCGCCAATCGGGCATTTTGAAAAAAAATGGGTATGCCGAAAATAAATTCTTAACCGAAAATGCTGCTTTTTTGTGACCCGATTTTTTGTGTTATCAGTGTGAAGACTGAGAAACCCTGCTGTGTCTTCTCCACTGACAGCACAGAAACACTCTTACCGTTATATACCTCGAGCACTGACAATTGTGTACTTAAGAAAGTTAAGTTAAGTAATGAAATATTACTTTTTTTAATAATTCAAAATCTAAAGCATAAAGCTTCGGTAGCTTAATGGTTAAAGAGAGTCAACCCTATGATGGAGAGGTCCCGGGTTCGATTCCTGACATATGAAATACCGCCGTGTACTTATAACACCAGCCATGGAGCTTATCTAGAGAGGTTAGAGGGAACACAAGTAATTTCGGTTAATAAAATTAAAAACAAAATAATAGAAACATTTTATTACTGTATTAAAATGAAAGGAAATTTAATCTGCTACTTTTTAAAATTGATTGTATAAGGTTTTCAATTCGTCGGAATTACTTACATGGAAATGAATAGACCGATAAAGAAAATTTACTTTTTCGCACGATAAAATAAAGGTGGTCTTATTATCATCAACTAGGATCCGATGGGATCCAAGGGAATACGAAGGCTCTGTAAATTGTAGTGAAGATTTTACAGACTCGTGTGGACGGATGTATTAGCTATGACAAACATGTCTATACTATCACCTATCACAGACGAGCTCCATTCCGCGGTGAGTAATCCGTGTTTTCGCCAACGCATCCGTGAAATTGGGGCCCTTAAACCGTTGAAAGGTGACTTTACCTATACGACTTGGTAATTCAAATACTCGTTTTATTCATTTATTGGTAGCATATTTAAATATAAAAGTATACGGTGGTGCATAAACACATTCTTTAGTGGTGCATCATGCCAGATGACTAAGCTAATAAGAACAAAATATTTAATGAATTATCACTACAATATATCATTGCAGATATATCACTACAAGAGAAGAAAAACTCTAAGACACACACACACACACACACACACACACGCACACACACACACACACACACAGACACACACAGGCGCATAATGCGCGCGCACACACATACACACACACGTTCGAATATTTGGATGTTCGATTATAAGTGTATATCGATTATATTATAGTGGTCGATCAATTGATATTTGATTATTTGGCGTTCGATTTGGTATAGTACACCCCACACAAAAACATACAGAAGCAGACTTTAAAAAAATATATTTTAGGACCCTAATAAATAACACATGTTGTCCAAAGAGAAAGAAACCAGTCAACTGCAAGTAGAGAAGTTAAAATGTTTGATAAATGTATTTATTATATTATGATGTAGGTAAACGCTAGTAGTGCAACTGTTTGAATAATTAAAGTATTATTATTCTGCCTATCACCCAATCTGTCAATTGTAACAAGTTTCCACGACACTCACGTAACTACAAGTTTAGCACATTCGTCTCCTCTACTATAATAGAAGCAGTTAATGTAATTGAACTGTCGAAATGAGTCAATGAGTCAATGTAATTATTAATTTAATATGTCTGATAGCGTTTATTTACTCATATCCTTTAACAGACTGCTCGCTAATAAATATCAGTTGTCGTTGAAAACCAGATTGGTTTCAAATAATAATTATTGAATGAATATGAAACACATTGGCATTAATGGGTCCTCATTTCCTGATATGTCACTAATTAGCATAATGGATCAAATTAATTGGTGTTTAGAATTATTATTGTAAGTTACAATACTCGTATAATGAGTTTAGTACATCTGTGGGTATATGTATACGAGTATGACTGTAGTTTTTTAGTTCCCAATAATATCGAATCCCAAGCGACTGCAATATGGGATTCTTCAAGAAAGGCTTCAGATAGAGGGTTTCTATAGAGCCATAGGCCACGGTAACCATTTTCCACTAGGAGGGTCGTGTACTTGTCTGCCACTTAAGCGGTATAAAATAGTTTAGCAATTTAAAAAAAAAACTATAACATCAACCGCTGGTAAATACAATGACTGTTAACAAATTGTATTGACAAGTTAACAAACAAAATGGAGGTGTCGTTACTTACATATTGAAAGAAAAATATCCTGATGAAAGAATATCGGTGACCTTTTTATTTTCAATACTTACTCATGTGAGTGTTGAAAAAACTACTGGTTAGTAGAATATGCGCTAAAAGAACCAATTTAGCAAAACATACGTAAGTAAATATTCCACGTCAGCGACAGATCACTTAGTTTGAGGGAAATACGCATATCATTCGTATAAATTATGAGTCTGACTCTAAATAAATATCGCTTGAAGCACCGTCGTGTCATGGACCGTGTAAGTAATTTATTGAGCCGGCACAGCCTTGAGAACGGTTAGATGCGTCGCCGTCGGCTCGAAAGAATCGAATTTTACCAGAACGTAACAATTCAATTTAGTGACGCACAATTTAAGGAGAGGCCACACCGCCAGCTAGCCAACGAGCGGGTGAGCAAGCTAATGAGATGAGAGAGAGCGTTTGTGAGCGAGTGAAGCGGGGCGGTATCTTTTCAGCTTTTTTTGAATCTCAGCTCTATTGCGCGAAGTTCGCTGAAAACGGTTTACTTCAACGCGCAATTTGTTTAAAACTTCGGAGGATCTAGACAAGTGGCCATCGTTTTTTAGAATGAAATAGAATACCTACATTAATATATGGGATTGAGATTGGTTCACGTCTGTGATAATAGTTATAAACGTTAAAATATTATACAATATGTTATTTTTATATAAGAAATGCCCATAAATAAATATTAAAACCATAATAGGAATGTATATGATTTATAGTAATAGATTTGTGATACTCGTTCTCGATAATGACCAGTCATATTACTGGAACAGGTTGCCGTAGCCAGTTGCCAATAAGCCTGTCATTATAATTATGCTATGTCTATATAGGTTGAGTTGTAGGAGGCGATGTTCGTTACTTTAGTTATGCAATCTTCAAGGTCAGTATAAAACCTGTTCCTCGATGCATTAGTATGGCCCTCAGGGAGCCTAGGCAAGTGGCTACTCGTTGGTAGTCGTTTTGTAGAATGAAATAGAAAACAATTTATGGGATTGACACGTATTTTGACGTTTATGACATTTTTGACAGGTGTGAACGAATGACAATCTCATACATTTTGATCAATTTATTCTATTCCATTCTACGAATTGATTGCCACTTGTCTAGACCCCTGGACTGCTATCCGCAAGTATTGCTACCTAGGTGAAGTTTATCTCTTAGCTCACGTCACTCGCGGTGTGAACCAAGTATGAAAAGAAATAAAAAGGTTCATCACTCGCTCGCTCGGTAGCTGGCGGCGTGGCCTCTCCTTTTGTACACATAGAACAAATTGTAGTTCCTTGTATTTTCGAAGATCTTGTTTTACGACTATCATTGCAAAGTAATTTGAACAATAATAGTGTCATCATTCTCGTCGTCCTTGCAAATTCTGGAGACCAGGACATCATTATTATTTTCGAATCGTTGCAGACTAAAACGACTGGTGTTTTGAAAGATTCATTTATCGATTAAACGGTACAAAGATTAGCAGCTGACATGTGAATAAATCTTGCTAAAAACAATTTCAAATTTATTTAAAAGATTTTATACCTAACTTGACTCAAAATTAAAAAAATTAAGAATGTAAAATTATTTTTTCTGTAAAGACCATTAAACGGTACTTACAAAGAGTCAAAATTTCAAATACATTATTGGTTAGTTCAACAAATCGACCACCGGTTATAACGCAGCCACGGCCTGAGAAGACTCCGGCAAGAAACTTGGCTGGCTTTCGCAAATTGCGATATATGTGCATGTACATCTTTAAGTTTCCATAAGTACTAGCTTGTGAAATATTTGTAATTTGACCAGTAATTTACTACTTTAAGATGAATTGCAAAGATACTAATGCATTGAGGAGCAGGTTTTATACTGGCCTTGAAGATTGCATAACGAAAGTAACGAACATCGCCGCCTACAGCTCAACCTTTATAGACATAGCATAATTATAGTGACAGGTTCATTGTCAACTGGCTACGACAACCTGTTCCAGTAATATGACTGGTCGTTATCGAGAACGAGTATCACAAGCCTATTATTAGTATCACATACCTTTTCTGCTATTAATATTTATTGATGGGTTAGCATTTCTTACATAAGTATACAACATGTACATACATGAATGTATATTTTACATGATGAAATTCGCATAAATACGTAGTGTACTATACTAAGTGTGTCTAGTATAAGTAATTATGATTTCACCTGTCATCATTTTAGCCATAAGATGTCACTGCTGAATATATTATGCCTACCTGATTGACCTCCCATCTGACCGGTTGGAGGCAGTCTGCATACAACGTGTACCCGCGACTCTGACTAAGTGGTCCGTCCAAGTCGCGGGGAGCCGTCCTTCGACTCGTCTACCAGTAGCCTTAGCACGAAATACTATCGAATTCGTAATGTAAAGGTATCGACGGAGCGGAGCATTGCGATTGGCGGACTACACATGCACACAGGTTCAGTTCACAAGAGGCAGACTGCCAATCACAATGCTCCGTTCACTGGAAACCTTTACATTACGAATTCGATGGGAGTTCATGATGGTGCTACTGTATGCAGTTTCAATTCAAGAACCTTGTAGGCTCCAACGGCCATCTGTTCTTCTTGCTATGCGTCCCGCCCACTGTCACTTCAGATTGCTAACCCGGTGGGATAGTATTTGATTTAGATTACTTTTATCTTAAAAAAAATTCTTGTTGTTCGCCAAAACGATTCCGCAGGCGTTCCCTAGTATTATTATTAAAAACAAAACATTAAAATTTTTACTTGTTTTTCTTTCAACAGGAACATCAAACCCCAACAAGAGAAGTCATGTTTGATGAATTTATTTGTGGCATTGTGCCCTCACAATTTTACTACCAACATTCAAACCCGCCATAGCACGGTATCGTGCACTAATACACTCGAAGAAATGACTTGCTCATGGCGGGAGATCCAACACAGTGCTGAAATCGCTTATTTCTAAAAGTAAACAACTCCCTATCAAAGCATAAAAATAAGATAATAAAACACACACGCTGCAAGCGAATTTCAATCTTTGAAAGTTAAATTAAGGTTGATATTTGTTGAAAATACAATTGTAAGTAACGTTACGTGACTTTACGAAAAGATTTTCAACATAGTATAGTTAAGTCAAGTCAAAAACATTTTATCACAGTGTCGTTAGAATTGTAAATCATAATTAAGACATCATAAGGAAAAGCCTCAAGTATGGGATCCCAGTCGCCCATCTGTAGTGGTTACATCGTATTCGCACCGCACACCATCTCAAGTCTTCACTATCAGAGTCTCCACTGTTACCCAAGTCAAGCCAAAGGTCAGCTGCGAGGGAAATCGCACCAAACTGATGGATGGCCCCAATCATCTATGGTTTTAAGAGCTCGGGTATGGGAAGCACGGAATCCCCATCGAATCTTGGAAAGGAAGAGGAAAATTGCTTTTTTTTTTTCATACTACGTAGGTGGCAGACAAGCACACGGCCCACCTGATGGAAAGCGGCCACCGTGGCCTATGAACGTGTGCAACACTAAGGGTGTCACACACGCGCTGCCCACCCTGAAGGGAAAGGGGGAAAGCTGGGAAGGGGTGGGGAGGCTAGGAAGGGGAGGGGAAGGAGGGTACAGTGAGCTCTGGCAACCCTACTTACCGGCGGGAACACAACACGATGGTTATTATGACCGCGGTCTTCTGTAAGGCGGAGGTCCTTCCCCAGTTGGACAGCTCATTTCGGACGGGAGATACCGTCGTATCCTACCTCCGTGATGCTAATACGCCAATGGGAGTATACGAGTGACAGACAACCGCATATATCACCATCACCGGACTGGTGCTCAGCAACACAGAGTATAACATATGTATCTAGATTATAAAATAAAATATTGTATGTACCCATTCAGTATGAGACCTTTTTTATTGTGCGCAAACCCCCCACGGATACCACCTCCATTAAGGCGGTGGAGGTGGTTATGTCGGACTAGAACCAACTAAAACGCACTCCGTCTATGAGTTTTTGTTTGCTGTGGGGAGATTATACAAGACATATCTCTCTTACTCCGGCAGATAAGGGACATCTTTGAGATGACCCTTCAATATTACTGTAGTATTATGATTTACTAGCTAATTAAAAATCATAAACTCAGCGCAGAATATTTTCAAATTGCTACATTTTCAGCAAGTAACGATGAACACTGATAAATGTTACAGATGTTTACAAAAAAATGTCGTTTTGTCTTAAACCGGATCTATAAACTGCCTGATTCGACGTCTTCCAACAAAAGCAGTATATCAATCTAATGATATCCTACTACACTTAAAAATGTGATGGCTTAGTTTGAGGAAATATGTATATAACCTTGAGTTTTAAATAAAATTGTGACCTATAATAGGTAAACATTAACTAGAACTCCATATTAATAGGTATACGTAAAATACCAAAATACTAATTTATATGCTAAATATGAATAAAATAGTTGTTAATCAGCTATAAATATGTAATTAGAATAAAATAAATTGCGTTAATGATTGTCAATTTAGTGATTATTCTATCAAGCATTCCATAAAGAACCAAGCATCTGATGAGGCCGTCAAACTGAGACTGAGGGCCACCATTGTAATACTGTGCGTGTTTGTAATGGTGACCCTCTTTCCTTAGGCTTTGCCCTCGGCTGATGAATCAAAGAATCGATTTCGTTTATTCAGTAAAATAAAGAGCTTTTGTGAATGTCAAAGTTTTACAATTTGTCAAAAATATTATAATTTGTAAGAAATAAAATACTTAGTAAATAAATCATTTGAAAATGATTCATTCGCTGGTTCGGTAGTTAAATCTACTGAGAAGAGACCAGCAAGAAACTCAGGCAGATTATCGTTATCCTTCATCTATTTTTGATGTATAGATATGTTTATTTATAATAAGTAAGTGCGAGAGCAAGAGATTAATATGCCCACGCATCATCAAGATATACGTCTACTTTATAATAACTTTTTTTCACTAAACATCTTTATTATAGGCAAGGTTAAGTGCAAAAGATAAAATAGATATGTAGCAATGTCCCCTGCTGTATCCTGATTCATTACTATCAGACAATTTAACATAACTTTTACCGGGTCATATACCAAAAACAATACTCGAATATGTACTTGCAGAAAATAATAATGTATTATGTATTAGAAGTACATGTAACTGTTATCAAAACATCAGATAGTCGCGCTGTTTTAACACGTACGAATGAAATGCGTAGATTTGATGATTCACATCAGCGAACATTTCTATTGTCTGTTTGCCCAAACCACTATTGTATGGCAGTCAGCCAGGTGTGGTAGGTAATATGGCTTTCGCTGTCTAGGCTTATTTAGTATCTAGTTAATAATATTAGGTGGAATGACTTTTATGTAGTGAGTGAAGGAAACATGAATAGCGTAACAGTGACGAGCGGCCTCCTGACGGGTTGCATAGATATTTGAATTTATTTTTACAGGACACGCGGGTTCGATCCCCACTCAGTGCAAATATTTGTATACATGAATATGTATATTTTCACTGGATTGTTCGTGCCTCAGAGAGCACGTTAAGCCGTCGGTCCCGGTTGTCATACAAACATCTATGGTAGTCGTTACGCGTAGTTGGAGTCCTCAAAAGTCCGACAAGCCTAACTACAGAACTTTGATATTTTCAGCCGCATCTTAATTAGACTAGAAAGCCGACCCCAACTGAGTTGGGAATAGGCTCAGAGAGATTGATGATAGATATTTGAATTTATGCTATTGAAAACCTGGCGACCTAGTTACGAGTACCCACATTGTATCCACAAGATTTAGGTTGGCTATTGTAGCTGTACGTTCTATTAACAAAAGTAAACACTATCCCTATTGTTGAAATATTGTTTCAGCTGTACAAAGTTTCGGAACATTATGAATATCGTATAACAACCGTAACATCAAAATTTTACGGTTCAAAAGCAAGTATAAATATTATAAGTATAAACATTCAAACAATAATCAATTCGATTGTTTTAGTGAATGCGGAACCGGTTATGGAAACAATAAGTCCACATAAGGCTGTGTTGATAACAGCCTATTGAAATGAAAGAAAGGAAAAATTCGTTGAAATAATAACATCTATAGATATACTTAAATGATAGCTGGTTAGCCTCAGCAAGCCTTACGCGCTTCTGTGGCGTGATTAGTAGTTAATGTGATATTTTGTATGCATGAACATGGCTTTTTGTAACTATGAATTATTATGAATTGGATTTCAAAATAGTACATAAACTACATGGTATAAGGTAGGGACCTAAAATTATATTAAGGAAGGAAAAATGCCATCAACAATTCGGTATTAAATGTTTGTTTCAAGAAATTATTTTTTCTTGAATTATACATACAAATATAAAATATTCTTATACTTTGTTGATGTGTGTATAACTAACTCAATAAGTGCGAAAAAATGGTTACCTACTTCATGATAACACTCTCGTAACAACATTATGTCCTTAACTGTAGAATAAATAAATGTTCTAGGACAATCTACAGAACACCACCTCGATCCTTGGTAAGCATAGCTGAACTAGCTTGTGTTCTAGAATGCGGATAAACATACTTAGATACTTTTTTTGTAAATACTTACATATCATACATAGAAACACTGAGACCAATGCAGATAGTGATATAAATGCACACAAATATTTGCACTGAGAGGGAATCGAACTCCCGCCTCCTGCGTAGCAATCCCGTTCACTACCACCACGCTACCGAGGTCGTCAGCAGAGAAGTTGTTGTGTTGTTATTGTTGATAACATAGATTTTCAATAAGTTAAATTTAGATATTGGTATATAAGGAAATTATTATTTTAAACTGTCTGATAGTGAATACAAGCTGATAGTAATTACTATCGAAGTTGCAATCAGATATTAACTAATGGGTCTTAGCATATGAAATTGTCGAAATTTTCTTACATGTTCATGAGTTCGTTATTCCTGTAATTTAATAGCTATTTCCATTATTTATATTATGTTTAAAAGTTGATTTCAAGATTTAATACTGTGTATTAAATTTTGTTTTTATTGGCCGCTTGATAAATTAAATTCGATCTTCAAATACAGTTCCTACTTCTTCCTAAATATTATCTATTGTGATGATTAATTTCGTATTACTTTTACAGTTGTTACATTTCTAAAAAAAATCTATAATGTTAGTACTGAAAATTGGGATTCCTCCAATTTCTTCAAACAAAACGGCAATTTCATACGTAACGACATAATATTAAACATGTCGGTTAAAATTTCTAGAATGTTCCTCTAAACCTTCTTCAATATATTGCGTCATAGAACATATATTGTGCGTTGTATTTGTATGGCGCAATTGTTTCTACACTATTTCATATTCTTATTACCTGTATATTTATCAATTATGTTCCTTACAGTAATACTAGTATTATTACCTTGAGTATGTCAAAGTGAATACTTGCCTCATAATTCTTTAATAACAAGTACTCTAGCCTGTAGAATCTAGAGAAAGTAGATAGAACTACATTTATATGCAGGAATTCGATTCCCGAAGTCGAATGCACTTGGTGGTGGAAATAGTTAAGCGGGGCTTAGATGTCATCCACATACGATGCAGAATCTTCCATCAAGAACCAGGCGGTTCGGTGAGTCGTTCCTCTGCCGCACCATTAAGTCTTGGAATTACATACCAGCTCACGTGTTTCTTTCTTCCTACAGTCCCGAGTCCTTATAGTCGGCGTGAAAAAGCATCTGATCAGGCCATCAAGCCGAGTGCCTCTATTGTAACACTTTACGTGTTTTTAATGGTGACCCTCTTTCCTGAGACTTTGCCTCGCAGCTTACCATCAGACGGGGTGAAGTCAAATTGAGGTGTTCTAAAAAAAAATTGGTATTCCGGGTACACTACATATTGGCATCAAAATATAACGATTTGGTAATATTTTTTATACCGTTTAATTAGCATTATTTACTCCCCATCGTATCAGTAAAGCTAATTGAAACGATAGTTTTATTAAAAAACATCACTTCGAAAAAAATTTGCGCCAAAATGCTAGTTAATGCTTTATAATGAAAATAGTGTTACATTTAGCTTCACTAACGCTATGGAGAGTGAATAATGCTATTGAAATGGTATATAAAAATTATACAAGAATAAAAAATACCAAACCCTAGTTGTAGTATAGGTACCAGAGTATTGTGAGGTGCCTTCGGAATGTTGCCCTAATACTCAGAATATATAAATATCATCTAGGCTCTATATATCAGGTAGAAAATATTAATACCCATCGGTTACTTTTCGAGATACAGATACTGAGAATTTTCTAGATCTGGAAATCGAGTAGAGTTCGTCGCGATATCACGTATATCTACATATTTAAACAAGCAAGACAAGTGAGCTGTCGCTGATTTCGAATTCCTGGTAGTACGTTTTCCAAGTTAGCTCATCTGCAACCAGCCATTTTCCATATAGCTGATAAGAAGACCACTAGTGAATAATTTAAGAAATGAAAGAAAATGCTATTTAAATGATACTTCTGCACAACACTACCTCAGTTAAAAAAATTGTATGCATGAATTTTTGCAGAATTTCCGATATTAATTGTCTGTTTCATCAAGAAAATGTAGCTATGTATGTTTATATGAACCTTAGAAACCTCAACATAATGTTTATTGCAACGCATACTTTAGATCCGGATAGCGCTGTGCGGAATGTTCCGGAATATGTAATTATATCGGCAAAACACATAAAGAATATGAACTATAGAGACTAATAATATATATAATTAATTCATCCTGTAGATTATTGTTTAAAAACCCAACACCTTATACGTAACAAGCCCACAATCGCTTGCCTTTGTCAACGTAACTCCGAAACCAAAAAGAATAAAGACAAACCTCCATTGTTTCATAAACCACATCGGGCACGTCTCCACATTCGCATTCATTCCACAATGAGCCCATTAAACGAGCTGCTGAACGCATACCAACACGATAATAACAACACTCATTTAAATACAAAAAATATTTATTACAATACTGATTTATACTTAAATACTTAACCTATATATCACTTTACAATGGAATTTCATTTCCGTGGGGGATCACGTTGTCTTTTTCTGTTACTTCTTCCTTTTCAGATGATGCAGTCGTTGGCTCTTTCCTGTCTTCTTCCGCAGATGATGTGACTGGTGCTTGAGTAGTCTCAATAGGTTTCTCTGTCTTTTCTTCTTCAGTGAATGGTTTTCCAGTTTCCACTATGGGAACTTCTCTGTCTACTTCCTTTGACTTGACGACGGGACCGTTGACTGGAGCTTTGACAATCAGAACTTTGTCGCTTGTCAATTCAGCGGTAACATCAGAGCCGCTAGCATTCACCGGTAAAGTGTAGGTATGGAAGAACTGACTGGCGAATACGTCATGGTCGTCCTGTTTCGCTTCGTGCGATCCTTGAATGAAGATGAAGTCACCTTTTACCTTGACCTTCAGGTCCTCTTTCTTGTAATCCTTCACATTTATATTGACTTCGAATTTATCGTCATCGGAGACAATCTGAGGTCCAATTTCGGCGAAAGTGGGTATCAGCCTCCAGAGGGGTTCGAAGAGGTTTCCGAACAGGGGGAATGATAGCCATGGCCTTTCGATGTCTTCGTTGTATATTGTCGTAATAGGGGGTGGGATGGGTCGGTCAGTGGCCGGCAGGGCGGCTACCGTCGCCAGTACGGCGAACACCGCAAACGATCGCGAGAACATGTTGAACGTGTGCACTGTTTGGTGATGCAACTAGAACTGAGGCGGCCGCGAGTTGCGGAGGCTATATAGAGGTAGTGGGGCCAGGGGGGTGCGTAAGCGCATCGCTGACCGACGCTGACGACAATGATTGAGTTGTAATGTAAATACGGCGTTAGGTAGAAACTGTTTTTTAAGTGACTCACAGCACCTTTCAATTTGCTTGCGTTGAGATTACTAATAAGAAGTGATAATATATTTTCAAGAATTTTCTATTCATAAAAAGAAAATATTTATAAGAATAAGCTAGCTGTGAGTTAAAAGTACTTGTAAGTAGTTAAATGTAAGATAAATAATTCCTTAGCCTACATTTCAAGTGAAATTAAGTGCGTATTTTTTTACGTTAAAAGATGTCCATCACGGTACTTTATTTCTTGACTCAGCAGCGGTGAACGGGTTGAACAACAAATGCATAATATTTTCTAATTAAACATTTGGAAGTAACTTAAGCTCGGCCAGGTATTAATAATATTATACTTTTGCAGTTCTCATGGCTGCATGGCTATTCTCAGCTAACAGATTACAGTTTTAAAAATAAATTAAAAATATGTGAGTCAATTTTATCATTAACTAGCAAACCCGACGAACTCCGTTTCGCCACCAGATGGTTTATCAGAGATGGCGCTGTATGCGAAAAATGATTTGCCCGCTTTTCTGTTGAAATTTTTCCCAAATTTTCTTTGCTATAAACCTCACGGAGCCCGAGACCTTTCGAACGAATGCACAACCGTGGAAATCGGCTCGTGCGTTCTGGAGTTATAGCGCCAGGAAGGAAAACCCGACTTATTTTTATATAGTAAGATTATGTAAGTACGTTGAAGTTTATTTTAAGTAAATTTGCAAAGTATGCATTGAACCAAGGATCAGTATTGTTTAATTAAAATTTCAGATATTTTTTTCAAATTTAGCAGTCGAAATTACTTATATTCGCTCTAACCCAATGTGTTGTGTCAGGAGTGGGATCACGTAATTAATTGATTTCATCATTAGGTTTATAACAGCAATAAGCAATGGTTCCATACACTTTTCCGTATTTATAATATTTAACAGGATTTGAATTTATAATTATATTTATTATTATTATTATTTCTATTTGATTGCAACGTTACACTATTACCATTTTTTTACCACTATGTTCTTCTACATTCTCTCCTTTCTTCTCTGGACCTCTGAAATTGTGAGTTTTCATATGCCTATCTCTCTATTCACCGTTAAGAGGACCTTAAACATTTTTTGAAGTATGTACATCGCCAGTATTATGTTGAATAAAATATTTTCACCTATATTTAGGTAAGTTACAGAATTACATAAAATTTTTCTAACATAAGAAGGTCTCTCTCGTAGGCAGAAAACTCCTCACCAATATGTCTATTCTGTTTCAATACAAAACAAATAATTCTTTGACGTGTGTCGGTCGACCTTGTAAGGCCAGTTTCTAGAGTGATCTCCAACAGAATTAACTCACGTAATAATAAGCAATTATTGAAACTTCCTCGATATGATTCATTTGGTGCCATTTCTACCGATGCAGCATTATCCAAAGTTTAGATAATATTACAATAATTTTCAAGGTTATTTAACGATGTAAAATGTATACAACTGCATATTTTTGATGGACGAATAAACGCCTATCTGGCGTTCTCTTGCTACGTAAGTGAAGCGGGCGCAATTCCCGGTCAATGCAATTAAATGTATTTAATGTATGCATGAATATGCATGTCTATATCCATTAGTCTGGGTTTCTGTGCCTCAGAGAGTCAGTTAAGCTATCTTCGGTTAAGCCCTAAAAAGACCGACTAGTCTAACTGCACTTCGATATCGCCAATTGTTTGTGGAGGTCAGCGCCTATAGCATGAAATACTTTTAAAATAATAACGTAAACATATCGGCTAACGATAGGGTCGATAGGCAACCTGTCAACTGTGACCCTTTGTGTGCATGAAGCCCGCCAATTGAAATATTTCATTCTCTCGATACCTTTACGTTACAAATTCGAGGTTTTCGTGCTCGCGGCACTGATTAATTATTATATACTTATATTTTTTAGGACCAGTGAAATTACAAAGCGATGCTTCAAATTAAATATGTACAGGATGAATTTTTAAATGCATATTTAGTTATTATACATACATCTATAATGGCATAGACAGCACGAGTGTGATACTCCTGGTGTTGCAAACGCCCATAGGCCACGGTGACTGCTTTCCATCAGGTGGGTCATCTAAGTGATATTAAAAAAACAGTACTCAAGATTCGATTTTAATGAAAAGCAAGCCTGGAAATGTGCTGTTCACTCAATTTGCAACTCACGCAAAATTTCTGTATCTTGGCTAAGTGAATGTTTGTAAATAGACCAAAAAAAACAAAGAAAATCCCACTGAGTTTCTTGGCGGAGTATTCTCGGTTCGAACCGGTGGTCCATTTGCTAACTATCCAATAATATATGATGATAGTGCAAACGTTATAAATAATAAATAAATGAATATTACAATTTTCACTGTGCATTATATGTCTCTTGATTAAATGCGTTTTCTTTCTTTCTTTATTCCTTAATTTTGTCGTTTAGTGAGTGCCATTTAATAGTATATACAGAATATATAATTTTTAAATTTTGAATTCCAGAAATCGAACTCGTTAATTTTGATAAACAGACCTGTATTATTATACGGTATACCCATTCGAGTGTGTTGCTAATAAGAAACGAATTCTGGAGTGGTATATGGCAATAAGTAGACAGTGATCGAGGTTCTTTGAGATTGGCAGTATAAGGAATAATGGTCTATATCATCTGAATCTCATTCTAGCTTCTTATCATAAAATAATGTGTAGTTAGTTTAAAAATTATAAAAAAGAATGTGCTTTAAAAATCAAGATAAATTTTTTAATAATAAAATAATAATTAAGCTGTCTATTCTATGATAATGTACAAAATTATCCTATGTAAAATATTAATCATCATAGATTATAAAACATTAATTAAGTAACATTGTAAATTATGTGCATAATGATTCATTCATTCATTCATTAATGAATCATATCTCGTAATAATGATTAATTGAAGTTGGCTATTTCCCTTTTTAAATAACACTGTTTGTTACGCTTTCGGCTCAGGCACAAAAGTTTTATGCCTGAGCCAATTTTGATAACATTTTGGTGAAAGACAGATTATAAGCCTTAGAAAGGACATTAGCTAAGTATATTCTATCAAGACAACCGACATCCACTACATTTGTTAGTCGTTGGCATCCCTAAAAAGTTCGACTAGTCTTACTATAGAATTTTGATATGGCGAATTGGCGTTGTGGAGGTCAGATGGCAGTTGCTTCACGGAAATTGTCAAAGTTTGTTGAATATTTCCCCAAAATTCAATGGTAATTTTTGCAATCTCAATGGCTTGACAATGGTTGACAGTTAGTAGAATCAAAGTCCTTTTTTCCGTACCGAATTTCTTGCGGGGACTTCCACCGCAGTCAGTAATGGTGACTATGTCTCACTTGAACCAACCAAAACCGCACGGTCATCTCAGGTCATCAGTTACCTCTGGTATAACTCTCACGCCCCAGCTGACCCAGGACCATCAAGAGACCTATCGGGTGTGGGACTATGGTGTTCACATCTGTCACTGGATAGAGGAAGGGGATAGGAATCAAGGTACCGGACAGGGGACCCCAACTAAGTTGAGTAAAGGCTCATAAAATAATGACAATGACTCATATTTTAGTCAACTGCTCCTGACAGAACTGACTACAATTTTCTGGCCCCTTCCACTGAGTCAAAACAAACTGACAATGGGTGACTCATAATGCGTTATTCATTTAACGATACTTCATTAACTACCTATAGAAACTAAATGTTAATTGTGGTTGGAGATATTATTACAAGAACATTCTCGTACTTCTGGACAAACAGTCAGTTATTTCTTTGAATAACATATGTTTTAATCATCACCTTTTTTATGTTGAATTAAAATTCGAGAACAATGTACTGTTCTCGAATTTTAGCGAGACTAACGAACAGCAATTCATTTTTATATATACCTACAGATTGAAGGTTTTTATGACGGGACTTCTTGCGGTATTGCCGTTTTGCTTGAAGAAATTGGAGGAAACCCAATTTTCAATACTAACATTTTTGCATTTTTTAAGAAAGACAAATCCAAATTTTATGATTTTCTTTGTGTAATAATAATAATATTCTAGGACAATCTACACAACGCTACCTAGACCCATGGTAAGCATAGCTTAACTAGCTTGTGTTATGGGTTCTAGATGCGGATAAACATACATAGAAACTTTTTTTTTTGTAAATACATACATATTATACATAGAAACACCTAGCCCAATGCAGATATTCATATTCATGCATACAAATATTTGCACTGAGCGGGAATCGAACCCGCGCCTCCTGCGTAGCAGTCGCGTTCACTACCGCCACGCCACGGAGGTCGTCATACATGACAGCAGCTTTTATCACATTTTTAAAAAGAGACACCTCTAGGTATATAAGTAATACGTTTATCATCAATCTGGATAGCACTTAGGAAGTAGATACTGTTTTTGAAGAAAATTTATCAAGCGGCCAATAAAACCAATATTTAATACAGTATTTACTAGACATACATACATGTATTTACTAAAGGGGTAGGCAGAAGTGTATTTACATCCACATTTCGCCAACAATGATTTTCAGTCCCACGTAATAAGGGCTGACAAAATAGTTATTTATGTCGAACAGTGGGCTACGATACGCTAATTAAGTGATTAATTGATATCGAGTCGTGAGAGACTAAGTCATTGCGAGATGATAATTGGCACATATTGTTTGTATTAATTACGTCATTTAGTTGGTAACCAAGCTGGAGTAAGCTTCGCAACTCATACACTAATCAAATTGAAGATGTATTGAAAAAGAACACCAGGGCCTAATGACGTATGCGATACCAGGACGATACATTCCTTGAGCTGACGGCGCCACCTTCTGCGAACAAATTATACTCGAGAAGGAGTCGGCGGAACGAGTTCGGAGAAGACTCCGGACTCGCACAGCCCGCGATGAGCGGAGGCGACTCGGATGTCGGAGGTCGCAGAATCATGTTGACTACTATCTCACCTCCGGCAACTAAAGTCCCAAAGATGGCGTGCGTTTTGGTCGGTTCGAGTCCGACATAACCTATCAAACCGGCTCCGGCGGGGAATGGGGGTATCCGTGGGGATTTTTCGCACAAGAAAAAAGTATGATACACTCGGATTGTCATCCTTGCAAGCACCTTCTGATGTCCTTCTTGGTAAATCTTATACTGTTATCACTTAGAAGACCTATAAAATTAATGTTGAGTTTGAGTAATAATTATAGTTCTTTTGTAAACAGTATATAACAAGGACTATTACACAATCATGTGTTAGGATTTTGTAATCAATTTTAAAACAGAAATCAATTAGTTTTGTGCAACACACACGGCTTACATGAGTGATGGCCGTGGAAATGTATAATCGCGTCTTGAGCGCCATTGATTTCATTATATTTTCTCACGCCTATGGCGTATATGGGGGCCAGCATTGATATACTCTGTACAATCAACAAAGTATATAAGCGTACACCTTTGCATACAACTCACAAAAAATACTTTCAAATTCAGGTCAGCCGTTTAGGAGGAGTAAAGTGACAAATACAGGATCGAGATGCTACTTATACTACTTACTATCACACGTCAATTTGACATCACACCGCCTGATGATGGCGCTCAGCTTGACGGCTTCATCAGATGCTAATGAGGGCGATAAGCTGAGCTCCACCATTGTAATACGTGTTTGTAATGCTTTTGTAAGTGCATCACACGTCAAGCGGGATGAAGTTAAATTGACTTGTTCTAAATGAAAAAAATCCATGCATGCAACCTTTTTCACTGCCCGTAAATAAAATCAGTAATCAATGGGTATTAATATGAAATAAATTATTGGTAGGAAGTTGATTTTATAACAATTAAGTACCTACATAACCGTACTGTTAAAAGTTCCTTTGTTTGTTGCTATCTGTTGCCACACAAACAATGAGTAAAGCACGGTGGGAAACAATAGTCTAATAAATCTAAGAGTCAAGTTCAAGGTTGTGTTTGTTGTGATGACGTCACCGCTCGTGATCTTGAAGCCGTTTGCAGCGCTGTTATGTAATATTTGTTGGCCTCTTAAAACTTGGTATAACAACTTACTTTCGAGACAGAAAAGCAAAATGATGATCACTATTTTTAGTTTAGGGTTTTTTGGCGCCATCGCAGATGTGATGTGATTTGTAAAAATTGTGGATTTTTGAACATAATATTGGACAATATCCGGAAAGTGCAACTGCTGTTAATTGTGATTTTCTTGTGATGGTTCCAAAACTCCTGTACAAGTCTTTAGTAAAGTCTCCACTACTTTACTGGGGTATGACTATGTCTATGACTTTGACTGTGACTAGATAACGAAAATACTGCAGAATAATATTATATAATACTAGCTGTTGCCCGCGGCTTCGCCCGCGTGGATGTTGGTTATCGCGACCAAACATACCATATTTATGTTCTTTCCCAAGGTCTAGTCTACCCTTTCATCAACAGTCATCATTCTCTAAACCTTTTCCCAACTCTGTTATGGTCGGTTTTCCAGTCTAACTGTGATGCAGCTGAACTTCGATATTTTCCGTGAAGCGACTGCCATATGACCTCCACAAACAATGGTCCAATGACCATGTCGATGGCGATATCGAAGTTCCAAGTTAAAGTGTTAAAGTGGTTGGACTTTTGAGGGCTCCAACTACCAGTAACGACTGCCATAGATGTTTATTATTTTTTTTATTTATGGCACGTTTTGACTTCACCTCGACTGATGTTAAGCTGAAGGCAAAGTCTCATGAAAGTCACCATTGCAAACACGTACATACAGTGCTACAATAGTGGCGCTCAGCTTGACGGCCTCATCAGATGCTTTTTTACGCCCCGCTTAAAAGACCCGGGACTGTAGGATGAAGGAAACACGTGCGCCGGTAAGGAATTCCAAGACTTAATGGTGCGGCAGAGGAGAGACTCATTGAACCGGTTGGTTCCTGATGGAGTATTCTGCACCTTATGCGGGTGACATCTAAGCCCTGCACGTGTTGTCCTGTGTAGCAAAGGAGAGGGCGGGAATAATTGGAAGAGCTCATCAGAACATTAACCATGGTAGAGACGGTAAAATACTGCCACACTGCAAAGGTTCGTACTGGACTCCCAATAATGCGGATCGCGCGCCGCCGCTGCAACCTGTCGAGGGCATCTAATAAGTACTTTGCGCAGCCATCCCAGAGATGCGAGCAGTATTCCACGCAGGAGCGAATTTGTGTCTTTTAAAGAAGACACCGCTGTTCCGGCGTGAAAAAACGTTTGTATGGCAACCGGGACCGACGGCTTAACGTGCTCTCCGAGGTACGACCAGACCAGTGCAAACAGCCATATTCATGCATACAACTCGTGACCCGTGCGTAGCAGTCGCGTGCACTACCACCACACCATGGAGGTACTTTCATCAACAGTGTACACTATTATAGTATAGGTGTTGCCCGCGGCTTCACCAGCGTGGATGTAGGTGACCGCGACCAAAAATAAACATGTTGTCTGTGTTATGACGAAGAAGTGTGTAGGTTGCAAGTAGACTTGGGTAAGTACTGTGAGTACCTAATGTGTAACGCGTAATATAACATAGTCTCTCCGGGCTCATAGGGGACGGAGGTCATTCGCAGACTGTGCGTGTCCGGAGTCTTCTCCGAAGCCGACGCGCTATCTCCTTCTCAAGCATTATTTGCTCGTAGAAGCAGACGGCGCATAGTACCATAGCCGTGAGTAATGCAGCGAGTGAAAGAACTATGTGGAGCCGTAAGTCCTCGTTCGCATCACCCTAGTATTACACCTGAACATTTTCTTGTGGTATAAAGGTATTACAATCTTCTTCTGTCTAATCGACGACATTTTTGCCATTATAAGAAATACAATGATAATGCACTGCACTGACAACACAGAAACTCTCTTAACCTTCACCCTCCTTTCCTTTCCACATGGTCGGCAGCACGTGTGTGATACCTCTGGTGTTTCAAACGTTTTACCGTCTCTACCACGGTGAATGTTCTGATGAGATCGCCTAGTTGATCCTACCTTCATCTTTCCTACACAGAACAACACGTGCAGAGCTTAGATGTCACCCGCATACGGTGCGGTGAACCAAGAACCAAGCGGTTCGGTGAGTGTTCCCTCTGCCGCACCATTAAGTCTTGGTATTCCTTACCACCGCACGTGTTTCCTTCTTTCTACAGTCCCGGGTCCTTTAAGCGGGGCCTAAAAAAGCATCCGATGAGGCCGTCAAGGTGAGCGCCACTATAGTAATACTCTACGTGTTTGTAATGGTGACCCTCTTTCCGGAGACTTTGCCTTCAACTTACCATCAGGCGAATTGAAGTCAAATCACATCCATAGAATAGGCCGCGGTAACCATTTTCTATCAGGTGGGCCATGTGCTTTATTCCACCTAAGTGGTATATGAAAAGTTAAACGAAATCAAGTAGGTCATGTTGTTTAGAGTACTTAAAGTACTGGTATGATATTAATTACGTGTGCCTTTTTTAACGCCTGAACGTTTTCCTTCTGTAAACAATGTAGGCAGTTCAGTTGAACAATGATGTCAAAGACAGTACCGACATCTATTTCACATTTTACAAATTGTAAGATGTATAAAAAAGAATTGACAGGTCTTATATAGTCCCGTATGTAACGAAACCATACCTTGAATTTAAATCGATCTACGCCATCTATTGTTGCACCATGTACTAAATAATTGAATAACAAATTTTAATTTCATGATTAATTACGTATTTTTTTTTACAAATATATACGTAAAAATGAAGTTTTTGTATTCACATACTTGACTGGACGCAATAAGACATAAATATCATCTATT